>CM035118.1:52051282-52651282 GCA_020205555.1 Panax stipuleanatus | reverse complement strand
AGGTCAGCCCCAGCCTCAACCTGGGAGGTACAGGTTAGCCCCAGTATAAACCTAGGAAGTACAGGTCAGCCCCAGTCTCAACCCAAGAGGTACAGGTCAGCCCCGGTCTCAACCCGGGAGGTACAGGTCAGCCCCGGTCTCAACCTGAGAGGTACAGGTCAGCCCTGGTCTCAACTCGGGAGGTTCAGATCAGCCCCGATCTCAACCTGGGAGGTACTGGTCAGCCCCAATCTCAACCCGTGAGGTACAGATCATCCCTGGTCTCAACCTGGGAAGTACAGGTCAGCCTCGGTCTCAACCCAGGAAGTACAGATCAGCCCCAGTCTCAACCCGGGAGGTACAGGTTAGACCCAGTCTTAACCCGGGAAGTACAGGTCAGCCCCGATTTTAACCCAAGAAGTACAGGTCAGCCTCGGTCTCAACCCGGGAAGTACAGGTCTGCCTCGGTCTCAACCTGGGAGGTACAGGTCAGCCTCGATCTCAACCCGGGAGGTAAAGGTCTGCCCCGGTCTCAACCCGGGAGGTACAGGTCAGCCCTGGTCTCAACCTGAGAGGTATAGATCAGTCCCGGTCTCAACCTGGGAGGTACTGGTCAGCCTCGATCTTAACCCGGGAGGTACAGGTCAGCCCCGATCTCAACCCGGGAGGTATAGCTCAGCCCCGGTCTCAAACCAGAAAGTACAGGTCAGCCCCAATCTCAACCCGGGAGATACAGGTCAGCCCCGATCTTAACTCAAGAAGTACAGGTCAGCCCCGGTCTCAACTTGGGAGGTACAGGTCAGCCTCGGTCTTAACCCGGGAGGTACAGGTCAGCCCTGGTCTCAACCCGAGAGGTACTGGTTAGCCCCGATCTTAACCTGGTAAGTCAGGTCACCTTAGGAAACAATCCTGAAGCATCACAACATCTCAAGAGGAAAACTTGGAATGACCAAGTCAGCCTCGGAGTTAACACCGAGGACGAACAAACTCGAATGGGATCCAAACCTTGGAAACAACCCCAGGAAGTCAGCTGAAGGCCATACCGATATTGAAGACAACCCCGGGAGGGGAAAAATGGTTATTTTATCAACTTGAAGCTGATTCAGTCAATCTCAAGCTGAATTGATGCCACCAAGGTCAGAACAAATCATAACAATGATCTCGAGTGCAAACAGCGCAAGACAGCTCAATGGACAAACTGCGGGGAATCGAAGACCTGGTTATGAACCCGTCTTTTTGGATCCAGAAAATGTTTTATCCCATATCATTGTGACACTCTCGCTGAGGGCTTTCTGGAAAGGTACAACACGCCTCAAACGGACGCTCCGATCAAAAATTAGAAAGTTTTAAACCTGACATCGCATTGCTCGGAGTGCACGTACTTTGATGCAATGGGACCAGCCACGTGGGCCCTATCACATGGAGCCACACCTCTACCTATAGTAGTAGCAGGTAGAGTGGAGGCTCATGGGTCTATATATATGAGCTCACCCACAGCTCATTTAAAAGAATTTAGAAACGCTCTGAACCCCTGCCCGTTTAGTTTTTTAGCTATTTTCTTGTCTTCCAAACCCAAAATTTTTCACTATAACACGTAGATATATCCACATACTATCACATATCAGAAAATAACCGGTAGATTTGGACGTTTAAAGCCTACGATTTGGCAAAAAGCCCGTGTAGCAGTCCATTATGAGTATTTTTATGATCAGAAAGTTATTATTACTTCTTCGCACTTTTATACACTTGCATATCAAGTTTCATTTTCTAAATATGCCCGAAACTCAGTTCCGTGGCCGTTTTTGTTAACTTTTGGTATATTTTAGTACCTAAACGCATTTTCTGACATTTCTACAACTCGGATTGACGATCCGTTGCTTACAGTAGCTTTTATATACTTGCATCTTCGTGTTGAGCAACTTTGTTGGACTGGGTTATCTTCCCAGTCCGGGTTTGGCTTTTTTGTATATATTTAACTGTATATATACTAACTTTTCAATTCTGTCAAGCCCGAATGTCAAATCCACAGTAGTTTACTGCTTATATATATGCATATATATGCAGCATTCACCATATTGGGTTATCTTTCCAGTCTTGGTTAACTACTTTTGTGTCTATATATATATATATTTATATTCCAGTTCGGCATGGATCATTCTGTGGCCTTTTTTTACTGTTTTTGCACTATTCACCATACTGGGTTATCTTTCCAATCCTGGTTTGACTATTTTTCTGTCTAAATCTATATTTACTTTCTAGTCCGGGCCTCGGAGTGAAAACCCACCGCCCTTTACTGTTTATATATATACATATATATTTACTTTCCAGTGCGGGCACAGGTGTGGAAACCCGTCGCCCGTTTTACGCTTTATATATATATTTCAATTTTGTCAAAGCCTGGATCATTCCGTGGCTATTTACAACTTTTATAAATATATATATATATATACTTTAATATATATATAATTATATATATATATATATACTTCAATATATTTACAGCTTTTTTATATATATAATTATATATATATATATGGCTTTACTCATTTTGATTAAATTGTTGCTTTAAATATTCATTTGATATGAATCGGCACTGACATTTCTGCGAACGAACTAGATTTCTTAAAATCTCGCCAACTCTAGCTTCAAACGGTTCAAAATAGGTCCAGATAGAACTGGGAAGTTAGAATGGCTGAGCTTTATTTAAATCTAGCGTTTTTCTAGTTTCAGTTATAAATGTAACCTCGCGGCCCTTAGATCGGTATCTAGTGGGAACGAGATGCTTTGGCCAGGTGCAAACCAGGATTTACTGATGAATCCTTGGTTCTGCCAATATTTGGATATATTTTTGTACAAATTTGAGCTTTGCAGGTTTATTGGCCTCCCTCTGTGAGCCTAGGAATCGTGAGATTCATGATCAAACAGATCAGAATCTGATTCCCACGATGGATAAACTCCACTTTACAAATGTACCCTGCCAGTTTTTCTGTAAAAATGTACATACAAAAGACCTTAAAACGGTTATCCGGATTTAAGGTCTCAACATAGTAAAAACATGGTTTGTCATGTTAGAGTCACTCCGATGGCTATCATGCCCATGAGAAGTCCGACACTTGCATATATTGTGTAGTCGAGGATGCTTCGCAGCCTGACAATCACCATTCAAATTGAGCCTTCAGGCTGAAAAGATAAAACTGAAGTATCGATATGCTTCAATTCCTATGTTAGCGTAAGAGTTTGAAAATCTACTTTCAAAACATCATTTTAATAATCTTATCGAGCAAAGAGAAACTTTTAGGCAAATCAAATTAAACCCTTCGCATATAGATTCAACGATGCATAGACATACTTTCCAATTAAGTATAGGCCCAATTGTCTTCCAGCATTCACACACACACACTGCAGATTTAAAAGGAAAATATCGAAAAGATGCAGTACCGTGTTTACACGGGAGTTGTGGAGGTGCCTAACACCTTCCCCACACTTAACCATGCCCCCGAACTCAAAACTCTATTTTCAAAGATCAAGTTTTGACAGTGTCCAGCAATTAGGCCTCTTTCAAACAAAACTCGGTTGAGTTGGTACAACCATTTCAAATCTACCAACTGGCAACTCTGTCAAATGTTCAAATCGTCGACATGATACATGTTGGCCTTTTCCTAAAAAATCCTTCAACCTTTTTCACAAATAAAAAGAGTAAGGGTAGAGATAACTTAGGAAGAGAGAATGATCCGGGTTGTGACCCGACTCGCGGATTTTTTCCCGACGTCAACACACGCTAAGTACTTTGGAGATCAATCCGGATGGCTACTAGAGAAATCAGCCCTCTCCCTATGAGTCCAACACTCGTACACTCTAATAAAATCGATAGACGACATAGACGAAGCTGACATCCTCTGATCAATAGCCCCCTCAAAATGATGCAGGCTCTAAAACTAATCGAACTGGCCCATAACAGCTAGGGGATGGTAAGTGGTCACTCCCCTCAATCGCGCTAGGGGCAAATAGTCCATGCCAGATGCGTGGGTGATGAAGCTATAGGGGGAGACTAGCCCTGAGCATGGCAGAATTAAGAATGGATGTGCAATATCAGACAGAAATGCTGACCATGTCTTTGCGTTAGTACACTTCGCCGACTGAAAGGAGTAAGACATGGCTATCTCACGAGTGAAACAGTACCCCTGGTGTCTGAAAAATCCAATCGGTCGTAAATGGGACATGAGCTATACATACAGTAAGACCGAACTGCCTTTAAAAAACCCCTCCGGGTGGGTACTGCAGTGAGTGGCTGCTCTCAGCGTCTCGACCAATATCATCAAAAGAATAGTGCTACCCTGTATAAGGGCCCGAACCACGACTATCAATCCGACATCCAAGTGGTCCAAGTGAAGTGGCATATAGACGTAGGCTACTATGCACATCAACAAAACATCTATCCTGGCCAAATGCCAAGCCTCTGCCGAGATAATAAAATCTCCAGCATGATGATCGTAGCTGTCTAGCCGGCCGAACTGATCAATCAAGAAGTCCATAGAGATCACATGTCCATAAACGATCTCATCTAAAACTACACTTTGACGTAGACCAGACATCCAAAGAAACGGTCTCCTCATGTCGCAGATCGCAGTACCAGCGCAAGGCAAGTCTAAAGCTAAACCAGTGAACCGCTCATACTTTTCTAAAGTCGGAGTCAGCTCGTGCCGCCCAAAGCGAAAAACCTGTCTCTCGGGTATCCAAAAGGGTAAAAGGCCATCTACGAATCCGTACGAAACCTTAAAGTCTACGAGGGCTAATGAATGCCTGATCCACTGCCCCTCTGGCTGGGAAGGGCAGGCTCTCATACCACGATCTCAAGGATGATGCCACCACAGATGGTGGTAAATGTTCAATATGATTGACGATGGATGACGACATCTATATCACTGTATCACAAGACCATCCAGGTGTCAAATCTGAACTCATCTGTCTAAATGCATACACATAACATAGTACATGCATAATGACAATGATAAACATGATGCGATAGATAGGAAATATCATGCATATCTATAATAAACTATCTACTACAAGCATCATCCCTGTCTGATAATACAAAGCAAAATAAAAAGTACAGGAATATGGGGCACCACCACCCAACTATTAACAGTGGTCTATCAAAATGGGGCACAGCTCCCAAAAGCCAAAACAGTGGCCAACCAAAAGATATAACTACAATAACTATCCAAAAAGATCCAAAATATCTACACTCAGATGGTTAACCTGCTCCATCTCCTTCGGGGACACAAAGTTGCAGTCATCAGGCATGTCTGGGAAAGACAAGGAAGATCAGCCCCTGCAAAACTGCTAAAAAATGGACCTCATGAGGGGCCCACTCCTGAGCTAGAAGGGTCAAAAGAAGATGCCTCTGACGGATCTCGGCCAAGATGATTGATGAACAAATAAGCTCTCTCCAACTCCTGGGTCAGTCCTATAATCTGGTTTAAATGAGTAGGCTCCCTGAGGTAAGCTATCCAGTCTGTCATCATTGTGACACCCTCAAATTCGGACCGCCACTTGGTCACTCGAATTCGGTTTCACGTTCTAAGATCTGACACCATAATAAATATTACGACTAAATGTCGCATCGCACAGAGAAATAATACACAACTATACCGAATAGATTACATTTAATTAATATAATTTATTCACGTCCCAAGGTCTCGTAACTTAAACATCGATTACATAGCTTAAACATACCTTAATCATATATAAACCTAACTAATACATAATAACATAAGTTCTTATTACATCATAATCCTACATAAATAAAGCTACTCAGTAGCCTTTCCCTTGCCCTTGTCTGTGCTCGAGGGTCAGCACTGCTCTGCCTTAACTAAAATATTTTAGGAAAAGCAAGAATGAGCAACAAGTTTGCTCAGTAAGTAATATAACAATAAGGGTGAGTAATATAGTTCTCGAATCTCAATAAGAGTATAGCAAGGTATGATATTTCAAGGGTAACAAGAAATATCAACAGTGTTCAATAACAGTCACTAAGGATAGAATAATATCAATATGATTCAATAATAATTTAATTTAAGAAGTCAAGATAACTGAGTACTGAGCAGTCACTAAGGACTGTGAACTTCTACTAGAATTAGCAGTATTAAACTGATAATCCAATTAAAAACAAGTACAATAGGTGATCAGCCTAAAGTACCCTACGGTATACATATCGTTCAATCGTACTAAAGTGTGCGCACGTCGGTCTCCCGACAAATATATTTTTCCTTCAAAGAAGGTTGTTCATCTCAGTCAAAACACATGATCCCGCACCAATCAATTGGTTTGGGTTGCTTTTCAACATTATAAGTCTAGCCGAATCAAATGGCATAGATCACAACTATTATAAGTTTAATCTCAAGATTTAAAGTTTAAAGAATACAATCAACTTTATCGTAACTATGATGCAATAGTCATAATTTGAATAACTTACTTACACAACAATAACTTAATATGAGTTCAATAAGAATAGAATTCAAGTACTTGCTTACGATGTCCGTTGAATAAAGTAATGCAAAGGTTTAGGATACTTGCACTTTAAAAGAGTGTAAGTTAGAGAACTTGCCTTATGCGTAGTTTATCCACGAAAAGTAATTCAACATACTCGAATCCCTATCGTAATATAGTTATGTATATATGATATCCATTAGTCATATATTATAACATCATATCTTATCTTATATATACAATCCATATATAAGCTAAGTCTTTAACCTTACTATTCCGTCATACCATGTATAGTATCATATTAATTCACAAGTCTCGACTAATATACTTTTATCCTTAACGTTCCTCTTTTTGAGTTAAACACACCCTCATATCCTTATTATCACATAAGACCATAGTTAATACCAAATATATTTTATTTTAGTAAGTTATGGCATTTCTATAAGTTAACCGTCAAAATCGGATTCAAGTGTCAACATATGATATCACATAGCATGTATACATATTAAAGGATACTTCTATGTTTGTATAACCCTTCCAAGTTCAATCATACATGATATAATTTTAAATCACGCTCTCTAACGACTTAGGGTCATATGACACCATGAATTCATATAAGTTGTCAGGCTTATCATTTAGACATCTAAAGTACTCATATATTTTATTGATTACGCATGCTCACATGTTTCTATGTCATGGGTGTGTAATCCTAGCATTGCTACTTGTTCGTGATTTAATCGAACTCATGCCTGATTAACTTGCATTATATCTAACAAGTGTGTATATGTATGATGCCTTAAAAGCACCTTCAAACATGTCAAAAATATCAGAATTTAGACTCCTAATATAGCACGTCAAAGTCCACGTTTAAAGCTTATGTTATTGTTAGTAACGTTCACTAACGAGTTCAACATGCTCACGCTTCATTACGAATCATATAAATAAAAGTTAATGGGTTGTTCATGCATTTCTAAACCATACTACTACGCTCGCAAAATCAGAATATTAACATGGCATAGCATGTCAAGGTTTGTGTTTAAAACTTCTATTTTTGTTAGGAATGTGTACTAGTGAGGTTCACATGTTCATATTACATTACGGAACCTATGTACATAAGTTAATATGTCTCTCATGCATTTCTAAACTATACTAATGTGTACCAAAAGTCAGAACATCAATATAAGGCTAACATATCAAAGTTTCTCCTTTCATAACTTTAAGTTCCTTTTGAAATACTCAAGCTTTGGTAAGTGTTTTCATGAAAGGCCACATAAACTAACAAGTCAGGGACTGAAATAGGCCTAACTACGTTACATTAGCATGCTTTATAAATTAGATATCCTAACAAAGCCATCAACAGAATCTGCAGAGGGGCGCGACTGCGCCCTATTTGTACTAGGGAGACGCGCTGCCACGCGGCTTCGTTTCCAGACCAGGAGTCTTTTGCTAAAGCAGAGCTTTAGGCCATACCCAATACACTTCATGAAACATGCATTTAATCAACTACCTTATGTTTCTAACATGCATACTAACTCAACTAACAAGCTAGCATCATTTCATACAACCAATTCCAATTGAGTCATGCTAATTTCTATGAATTGAAAATGCTACACTACAAGATATATTCAAGCATTATACCTTCTTGAGCTTTTAATTGGGTAGACCTTCCCTTCAATCTCAGAATTTTCTCTCAACTCACCCTATAGCAACTTAGTAATTAATTAAGCAACATAGAAAATGAAGAGGGATGCTCAATTTATAGAAAACTCAAACCCATGCCAAGCCTTTGTCCATGAAAACAAACCAAGAGATGGAAGGAGAGTTCTTTGGACAAGGGTTAGTTGGTGAGATAGTTGGTAGATGAAATCATGAATCCCACTCCCCATGAATGATGAGCTAGAATGGAGCTTGGGAGAAGAATGAGGGAGTAGACTATAGCCTTTGTTGTTTACACGTGAATGGGAAATGGGGGAGCAATTGGACACTCAATATGGGACATCCAATTATATCACAGCATTTGCAAGTTGGGGAATGAAATATCATATACTATATGCTCAATACACATACGTACACCTTATCTTTTATTCATTTAGGGTATACATGGACTAAAATATCATAACAACATTACATGGTAGCACATGAGGATATATATCTATGCACATCATATAATCCATGTACATTTTAATAATATTACATTATGAGTTAATAGAATGGTGACGTACTACATTATCACAAATCTCATTATTATTATTATTATTATTTCAATTATGTACTTATTGAAATAGTGGTTCACATACTTTAATTTAATATACCATATAGTATTCATTAAAGTACTATAGCTACCACATGGTCACATAAGCAATTTTATTACTCTTACAATATAGTTCCTATATTGCATATTCTTACTAAAGTGTTACGTTATTCTTTATATAACATAGTTTGGTCCCATATGGTATAATGTACATACCACATATATTCTCGTAAGTCCAACCATGTGACTTACTTCTTTTATAATATAGTTTATATACGTTACATAGTCTTACTAATGTGTCACACTACATGACTTTATATAATATAGTTGTAGTGATACTTTACACTTTAACACATACTTGAACAAACATTTATCTTCTAGTATTAATCAAATATTTATTCATTAATATGTCATTACTCTTAGTAATCTTTAATTAACAATATATTATTGATTAATCATCCACTCATTAATTATTTCTTTAATTAATTAAATCATCGTAATTCTCATCACTGTGCCACACAAGGCATTTATTGAGCCTATCATAAACTCCATGATTTCTCAATTATCATAATTATTTATTTTAATATAATTAAGTTAACTCATCTCATAATACATAAATATTTATATTCAAATCCATTTCTATTAATATATTCATTTAATAATATTCAAAAATCCTCGGGTATTACAATCATCACAGACCCAGGCACCATATCTGCCATAAACTGGGTAGCACGAGTCTGAGCTCCAATCGTGCGAGGACTCCACCAACTGCTGAATGCCTCCTGGCTCCATAGGGATATCTGTCAGTGGCTGGATCAATGGCCAATGATGCCAAGCTGGAGGAACAAAAGGAATACGGATCTAACCCGTGATACTCCGGATAGCACGCTCTCCTAGATAGAGCTCCCAGCCTCCCTCTGTCAAAAATAGGACTCTGCGGGTCGACAATGCAAACTCTCGACCAGTGGGGAAGCCTCCCTCAAATCCAACAGTCAAAAACTCGGAGGTATATAGGATCCACGAGATCGCTCCGACTGTCAAAACCTCCAACTATCAAAAACAGGACTCTGCGGGTCAACAATGCAAACTCTCGACCAGTGGGGAAGCCTCCCTCAAATCCAACAGTAAAAAACTCAGAGGTACATAGGATCCACGAGATCGCTCCAGCTGTCAAAAGCTCCAACTGTAGGCGGGAATGAGTAAAGCCCTCAGCAACAGGGACCTCCGTCAGAGTGGAGTGATGCCAATGCCAATGCCTTCCCCGGGGATAGGTCTCTAGACCTAAAGAAGTGGCGTGCCGTAGGCAAGGAAGCCTTTTATATGCCAAAAACTGGCCATAAAAATACCAAAAGTATTCAGTGACTAAGACTGACAAATGTAAATACAGAAATCAAAAAGGTACAAGAAAGATGTACACACCAGCAGAAACGGATAGAATCATAACCAAGCCTCTGTCAAACCCTCCGAGAGCATGTGTATGCCCCGGAGAAAATAGGCAAAGGTGTAGGAACCCCAATCAAAGTCACTGAGAAGCTCTATATGTCAGGTAGCACTGACCAGAGCAAAGGACACAGTCGATGAGTTGTCCGCCATAAAACAACCCCTGATGATCATCAGAAATAATCGCCTCAGAATGAGATCCCTAAACCTCTAATCATCAGGCAGAGGCTCAACTAAAGCCCCACTCTGACCATCTATGCTCAAGGGACTAGATCCGACCGTCCGACCCTTGAGCGCCGATAAAGGAACTCCCAGCAGGGATCTAACGGCAGTGGGCGTAATATCGGCCATAACAGGCACGGGCTCACCCTCGAACCTTATGTCGGTGATGAACCTCCAATCCATAGGCATTATCATCACCTCGCAGTTCAACAAGTGAAGAGACTGAGTCTGGTGGAACCAGCGCTCAGACAAAGCCCTCATATAACCCCAGGGGCAACGATGGGGAAGAATAGAGAAGAAGGCCTGAAACCCCCAGCCGTCAATGATATCCCTGTACTCCTGGTGCAAAGTGTGGTAGAGGGAGTGCACGTTAAACCAATTCCCTCGAGGCTACGTAAAGCCGAGAACCTGCATCAAAAGCCAACCCATGTCAAAAACCTGTGCCCCAAAAATAGCAAAAGAAATAAAGAGAATCCAGAGAGAAGAAAACTTCAAGTCACCTCATTGGCATAAAGAAATCGCGATGGATGACTACTCAAGTCTCCCAGCAACTCCTGGGTTAGCACAACAATGCCCGGAAGCTCCCCACGTGGGGCCTGACCTGGGATGGGAGCAGCAAAAGGAGCCTCCTCATCGTCTATATCAATCGACAGCTCATCCTGGGCTGGACGAATCACCGACTCTGCTAATCTGCGAGGCGGTCGAGCTGGACGTGGCTGAGGAACATCAGAAGCTCGCCTCCATCTAACTCCTGAAACTACCCTGCAAGCGCTGTCGGGTCTATCTCAGTCCATCACTTGGACAAAGTCTCCAAATCACCTCAGAAAAGGCGTGTAAGCTTAAAACCTATGGCTTATTAATTTAAATTAGTATTTTATGCATTTTTAAGTCCTAAAACATGCATGGGTCAGTCAAAAATCCCCAGTAGAGTCAAAGCTGCATGTTTTTCAAAAAGCTAAATCCTAAAAAATGTATGGATTAGTCAAAAAATCCCTAGTAGAGTCAAAATTACATGTTTATTAAATGCTCGGGTTTTTGAAATTTTTTTGCCAGAGTTTCGTTTATAAAATGGACTGTCCGCATGCACATAGGCATGTCTAGGTGGCCATTCAGTAGCACATCTTTCCAAAAATAGAAACAGTTCATATTTATGAAATAAAATCAAAAGTAAACTTCACATGGTAGCTAAATTACCATGAACATTTTTAGTTAAAAATCCAGGCTCACTAGGCCCTAAAAAGGATGAGTAAACTGATCAAAAAGAGCAAAAAATGACTGTCTCAGAATCAGAATTTTCTTACGTCAAAACGTGCATTACAGTAAAACATGCATACTTAAGAAGTCAGAAAATTTTTAACAAGTCATATAGGCATATATTTTTCATACATTGCGTCTAAAAGCACCCTGCGTGGTTTACATGCTTTTAATGGTCAAAACTTGCGAAAAAAAAATGTAAAACGTTACCTGACATGTGCAGAACACGCAACCACTGACAGAATCTGAAAATAGCTACCCGAACTCTGTAGATCTGAAAAAGAAAATCGGATTCCGTTTGAAACTCGAAATGAAAATCAGTTTGTGAGCCCGCTGCTGCCCATTTTAAAAATGCAGGTAGAAGTAGGACCACCTGCGGTAGCCGCACCTCTACCTGCGGCTCCCCAGGGTGGGTCCCTCCCCCTCTAGTTCAATTTTGTTCCAGTTGAAACAGAATTTATATGAGATAAAAAGTTAAATCTGAGAAAAAATCGCTACGCGATTGAGCGGTTTGTCCTGAAATCCTGCGTTGAAGTAGTGGAATCCTGACAGAAAGGGAAACTTCTTGAAAGCCATTAGTATTCCTCCCGAAGCAATGTTCAAAGACTAATTATGAAGAATGCTGAAAAACTACAGAAAAACGGCACAAAACTGCCAAAAATCAACACTGTTGAAGCGTCGGGTATTGACCGATGACAGTTCAGCCGTTGGCACAACCCAGTGAAGCGTCGGGTACAGATCGATGCCAGTTCAGCCGTTAGCACAGCCCTAGAAAAGCGTTGGGTACTGACCGATGACAGTTCAGCCGTTGGCACAACCCCAGAGAAGCGTCGGGTACTGACCGATGACAGTTCAGCCGTTGGCTCAACCCCAGCGAAGCGTCGGATACTGACCGATGACAGTTCAGCCATTGGTACAACCCCAACGAAGCGTTGGGTACTGACCGATGATAGTTCAGCCGTTGGCTCAACCCCAGCGAAGCGTCGGGTACTGATCGATGACAGTTCAGTCATTGGTATAACCCTAGCGAAGCGTCGGGTACTGACTGATGACTGTTCAGCCATTGGCTCAATTCCCGCAAAGCGTCAGGTACTGACCGATGACAGTTCAGCCGTTGTCACAACCCTAGTGAAGCGTCGGGTACTGACTGATGATAGTTCAGCCGTTGGCACAATGCTAGCGAAGCATCGGGTACTGACCGATGACAGTTCAGCCATTGGCTCAACCCCAGCGAAGCGTTGGATACTGACCGATGACATTTCAACCGTTGGCACAACCCCAGCAAAGCATCGGGTATTGATTGATAACAGTTCAGCCGTTGCCACAACCCCAGCAAAGCGTCGGGTACTGACTGATGATAGTTCAGCCATTGGTACAACCCCAGCGAAGCATCGGGTACAGACCGGTGACAGTTCAGTTGTTGGATCAACCCCAACGACGTCTCAGCCATTGGTACAACCCTAGCGAAGTGTCAGGTACTGACCGATGATAGTTCAGCCATTGGCACAATCCCAGCATAGCGTCGGGTACTGACTGATGACAGTTCAGCCGTTGGCACAACCCTAGCAAAACGTCGGGTACTAACCGATGATAGTTCAGCCATTGGCACAACCCCAGCGAAGCGTCGGGTACTGAATGATGACAGTTCAGCCATTGGCACAACCCTGGCGAAGCATCGGGTACTGACCGATGACAGTTCAGCCTTTGGCTCAACCCCAGCGAAGCGTCAGGTACTGACCGATGACAGTTCAGTAGCTGGCACAACCCCAGTAAAGCGTCGGGTATTGACTGATGATAGTTCAGCCGTTGGCACAACCCCAGAGAAGCGTCGGGTACAGACCGGTGATAGTTCAGTTGTTGGCTCAACCCCAACAAAGTATAAGCCGTTGGATTAACCCTAGTGAGCAAAGCATCAGGTACTGACCGATGACAGTTCAGCCGTTGGCACAACCCCAGCGAAGCGTCGGGTACTGACCGATGATAGTTCAGCCATTGGCACAACCCCAGTGTAGAGTCGGGTACTGACCGATAATAGTTCAGCCGTTGGCATAACCCCAACGAAGCGTCGGGTACAGACCGGTGACAGTTCTGTTATTGGCTCAACCCCAAGGAAGTATGAGCCGTAGGCTCAACCCCAGCGATGCCTCAGCCATTGGCACAACCCCAACGAAGCGTCGGGTACTGACCGATGATAGTTCAGCCGTTAGCACAACCCCAGTGAAGTGTTGAGTACAGACCAGTGACAGTTCCGCATTTGGCTCAACCCCAATGAAGTATCAGCCGTTGGCTCAACCCCAGCGACGTCTCAGCCATTAGCGCAACCCCCGCGAAGCATCAAAAGTGATCCGCTAACAGAAACAATATAATAATCCATCCCCGATGCTGGAATCTGTTATACACATCCTCAGAGGGAGTACCAAGAAGGATTGGTTATTCAACCCCCTGTTGCCAACTACTGGTGTAAATTATCATCAAGATAGGCATCGGAAGCGCACACTGAGATAACTCAATAACCGAGATGTATCCCCAGCAGAGAAACTGGCAGAAAGGTACAACGGCCTCTACCGGAAGGAAAATATGCCCCTTGAAGAATATCGGCAGGTGTGGGGAACCATTGGTCTCAAACCAAGGTAGCATCAATAATGTTATCCCCGTCAGAGTCAACAAAGCTATCACAGAGGACGTCATCCCCAATAGAAAGAGATGAGAATAGTCTGGGATAGCTTAACTTTGATGTCCTACCTGCAATTGCATGATAATGTTGTAACAAGAGTTATCACAGGTAACGTTATCCCCAGTAGAAACTAACGTAATCAATCAGTGATAACCCTACCCCCTCGAAGGTATCTAACATTCATCGCGTATCTTGCCATGCATTTCTTTGTTTTTGCATTTGCATTTCAAGTGTCTAGCAATCATTGTCCTGTTCATTCCACTACATTGCATGAACAGGATAAAGCGGCGCATCTGTAGACACTCAAAATTTCGTTTTGCTGTTACTAACACTATAGGAGGGCAAAACTGTCTTTTCAAATCAACCCCGGTCTCAATACCGGGCTGTCAAATCAACCCCGATCTCAATACCGGGTCATCAATTCAACCCCAATCTCAATATCGGGCTGTCAAATCAACCCTGGTCTCAATACAAAGTCGTTAAATCAACCCCGGTCTTAATACCGGGTCATCCACTCAACCCCGATCTCAATGCCGGGCCGTGAAATTAACCCCGATCTCAATGTCAAGCCGTCAAATCAACCCCGGTCTCAATACCAGGTCATCAACTCAACCCCGATCTCAATACCGGGCCCTCAAATCAGCCCCGATCTCAACCCGGGAGGTATAGGTCAGCTTTGGTCTCAACCAGGGAGGTACAAGTCAGCCCCAGTCTCAACTCGGGAGGTACAGGTCAGCTCCGGTCTCAACCAGGGAGGTACAGGTCAGCCCCGGTCTCAACCCGGGAGGTACAGATCAGCCCCGATCTCAATCCTGGAGATACAGGTTAGCCCCAGTCTCATCCCAGGAGGTACAGGTCAGCCCCAGTCTTAGCCCAGGAGGTACAGGCCAGCCCCGATCTCAACCCGGGAGGAACATGTCAGCCCCAGTCTTAATCCGGGAGGTCAGGTCAACTTCAGAAACAATCCTGAAGCATCACAACATCTCCAGAGGTAAACTTGGAAGGACCAAGTCAGCCTCGGAGACAACACTGAGGATAAACAGACTTGAATGGGATCCAAACCTTGGAAACAACCCTAGGAAGTTAGCCGAAGGCCATGCCAGCACTAAGGGCAACCCTAGGAGGGGCAAAATGGTTATTTTACCAACTCTAAGCTGATTTGATCAAACTCAAGCTAAATTGATGTCATTAAGGTCAGAACGAACCATAACAATGATCCCGAGTAGAAATAGTGAAAGATAGCTCAACGGACAAACTGTGAGGAATCAAAGACCTGGTTATGAATCCATCTTTTTGGACTTAGAAAAGCTTTTCTCCCATATCATTGCAACGCGCTTGGCGAGGGCTTTTCAAAAAGGTATAGCATGCCTCAAACGGACGTTCCGATTAAAAGTTAAATTTTTTTGAATCAGACCTCATATTGCTCGGAGTGCACGTACTTCGAGATGACGAAAACCCCTGCCACGTGGAGCCATAAGTGGACCCGCGGTAGCCGCGGGTTGACCCTGCTTCTCCTGGGTCTATATATACGAGCTCACCCCCATCTCATTTAAGAATTCAAAAAACGCTCTAAACCCCTGCCACGTCCAGCCATTTTTTTGTCTTCCAAACCCAAATTTTTTCACTCTAACACGTAGATATACCCACATACTACCACATATCAAACATTAACCGGTAGATTTGGACGTTTAAAACCTATAATTTGGCAAAAAGCTTGTGTAGCAGTCCATTATGAGTATTTTTACGATCAGCAAGTTTATATTACTTCATTACGCTGTTATACACTTGAATATCAAGTTTCGTTTTCTAAATATGCCTGGAACTAAGTTCCGTGGTCGTTTTTGTTAACTTTTGGTACATTTTAGTACCTAAACGTATTTTCTGGCATTTCTACAACTTGAATTGAAGATCCGTCGCTTCTAACAGCTTTTATATACTTGCATCTTTGTTATTAGCAACTTCGCCGGACTGGGTTATCTTCCCAGTCCGGGTTTGGCTTTTTTGTATCTATTTAACTGTATATATAGTAACTTTTTAATTCTGTCAAGCCCGGATGTCAAATCCGCTGTAGTTTATTGCTTTTATATATATATATATATATATATATATATATATATATGCACTCTTCACCGGACTGGTTTATCTTCCCAATCCCGGTTTGAATATTTTATTTTTTATATTTAATTATAAATATATATATTTACATTCCAGTTCGGCCTGGATCATTCTGTGGCCTTTTTACTACTTATATATATATATATATATTTATAATTCTGTTTGGGCCTCGGAGTGAAAACCCACGGCCCTTTATCGCTTATATATATATATATATATATATATTTTCATTCTGTCCAGCCTGGATCATTCCGTGGCCTTTATACAGCTTTTACAAATATATATATTTTCATTCCAGTCAAGGCATCGGAGTGAAAACCCACCGCCCTTTATCGCTTTTATGTATATATATATATATATATATATATATATTTCTATTCTGTCAAGCCTGGATCACTTCGTGGCTTTTTACAGCTTATATATATATATATTTACATTCCAGTTCGGGCATCGGAGTGAAAACCCATCGCCCTTTACAGCTTTCGTATATATATAATTATATATATATATATATATATTGTTTTATTCATTTTATTAAATTATTGCTTTAAATATTCATTTGATATGAATCGGCACTGATATTTCTACGGGCGAACTAGATTTCTTTAAATCTCGCTAACTCTAGCTTTCAAACGGTTCAAAATAGGTTTAGACAGAACCGGGAAGCTAGACTGGCTGAGATTTATTTAAATCTAGCATTTTACTAGTTTCAGTTATAAAAGCTACCTCGCGACCCTTAGATCAATATCTAGTTGGAACGAGAAGCTTCGGCCATGTGCGAGCCAAGATTTACTAATAAATCCTCGGTTCTGGTGATATTTGGATATATTTTTGTACAAATTTGAGTTGTGCAGGTTTATTGGTCTCCCTATGTGAGCCTAGGAATCGTGGGATTCATTATCAAACTGATCAGAATCTGATTCCCACGATGGACAAACTCCACTTTACAAATGTACCCTGCCAGTTTTTCTGTAAAAATGTACATACAAAAGACCTTAAAACGCTTATCCGGATTTAAGGTCTCAACATAGTGAAAATATAGTTTGTCGTGTCAGAGTCACTCTGATGACTATTATGCCCATGAGAAGACCGATACTTGTATATATTTTGTGGTCGAGGATGCTTTGCAGCCCGACAAACACCATTCAAATTGAGCCTTAAAGCTGAAAAGATAAAACTGAAGTATCAATATGCTTCAATTCCTATGTTAGCGTAAGGGTTTGAAAACCTTCTTTCAAAATATCATTTCAATAATCTTATCAAAAAAAAGAAGCTTTTGCAAATCAAATCAAAACACTTTTGCAAATAAAATCAAACCCTTCGTATATAGGTTCAACGATGCGTAAACATACTTCTAATCAAACATAGGCCCAATTTTCTTCCAGCATTCACACACACACATTGCAGATTTAAAAGAGAAATATTGAAAAGATGCGGTACCATGTTTACACGGGAGTTGTGGGGTGCCTAACACCTTCGCCACACTTAACCAAGCCCCCAACTCAAAACTTTGGTTTCAAAGATCAAGTTTTGACAGTGTCCAGCAATTGGGCCTCTTTTCAAACAAAACTCGATTGAGTTGGTACAACCATTTCAAATCTACGAACTGGCGACTCTGTAAACATTCAATCATCGACATGATACATGTTGGCCTTTTCTTAAAAAACCCTTCAAAATCTTTTTCACAACAAAAAGACTAAGGGTAGACATAACTTAGGAAGAGAGAAAGATCCGAGTTGTGACCCGACCCGCAAAAAGCGTATCTGAAGACAAAGAATGTTGGTGATAACCCCAACGTCGAATTCAGAAAGGTCCAGTGGTATTAGCCATAGAAAAATCTCCCAAGTAGGGATCCTAAAAACATCTCTACAACATTTCGCAGAATCAGTTGTGGTAGCACCGACGGACATTTTAACGCCATTGGCTTCAACCCAATGTATCATCGAGAAAAGTAGGTGATGAAAGTTCTGTAAACTACCGTTTGAGTAGGCATCGAGAAAGTTCAATGATGAAAGCCTTACAAACTACCGTTTGAGTAGGCATTAAGAGAGTTCAGTGGAAGCCATCATTGACAACGCCATCCCTAACAGAAGTGGCGGGAGCAGTCAGTGATAGAATACGAGAGGCAACTAACCCCACAAGAGCATATATCATTCATAACATCGCATATCATGCATTGCATTACATTTGCATGTATCATATTTCTAGTGTCTAACATTCTTTATCCTGTTCATTCCATTGCATTGCATAAACATAATAAAGAGGGGGCATCTGTAGACACTCAAAATTTTTCATTCATGTTACTAACCCTGTAGAAGGTCAAAACCATCTTTTACCTTCCAGAGACAATCTTGGAAGTTTAGATCAAGTCAAACCCCCTCAATAACCCCGGGAGATCAAATCAAACCCCGATGACAACCCCGAGAGGTCAAATCAAACCCCTGTGACAACCCCGAGAGGTGAAGTCACACCCCAGCGACAACCCCGGGAGGTCAAATCAAACCCCGATGACAACCTCGGGAGATCAAGTCACACCACGACGATAACCCCGGGAGATCAAGTCAAACCTCAACGACAACCCTGGGAGATTAAGTCAAACCCCTGTGACAACCCCGGGAGGTCAAATCAAACCCCGACGACAACCCCGGGAGGTCAAGTCACACCTCGACGATAACCCCAGGAGATCAAGTCAAACCCCGGCAATAACCCCGGGAGATCAAATTAAACCCTCGACGACAACCCCGGGAGATCAAGTCAACCTTTGAAGATGACCCCAAAGCATTCAAATCAATCCCTAGAGAGAACCCTGGGATATCAAATCAACCCTCAAAGATAACCATAAGGAAGAACAGAGTCAGCTGGGATCAAACCTCGGAGACAACCCCGAGAAATAGTCGAAAGCCCAGACAACCCGAGGGACAACCTCCAGAAGGGAAAAATGGTTATTTTGCCAACTTAACATCAAATCAAGTTAAAATCAATTCAAACCACTTCCATAAAGGTCATGCAGAACCATAACGTCAATCCCGAGTGAAAACAACACAAGACAGCTTAATGGACGGACTATGAAGACTCAAAGATCTGGTAATGGACCCATCTTCCTGGATTTGGAAAAGGTCAAATCCCATGTCATTGTGTAGCTCTCCGAAAGGGCTTTTCGGACAGGTATAGCACGCCTCCATCAGATTCCCAGATTAAAAGTTATGAAGGTTTTAAGCAGACAATGCGTTGGTCGGAGTACACGTACTTCGAGATGACTGGACCCACGGGACCGGGGCCACCCAGGCCAGCTGCAGGTAGACTCACGACTGCTGCAGGTGGACCCGCGGCTCCCTGGTTTATAAATAAGACCCCACCAGCAACGAAAAAAGAGAGAAAAAGAGAGAAAATTCCGCCCATTTCAGCTTTTAACCCTATCTACAGTGTTCCATATTCTTCTTTCTACACACTTGTATACGTATATATACTAACATATTAAGTTTTAACCGGTGGAAGCGGAGTTTTCAAGCTACAAAAGCGGTTCAAAGCTCGTCTCGCTGTACACTGTGAGATTTCTTCAGATCTGAAGTTTTTTACTACTTTAATATATATATATATATATATATATATATATATATATATTTATAACATTTAGTTTCGCCTGGATTGCGAATTCGTGGCTTTTCTGGCTTTAATATATGTATAAATAAGTATATATATATATATATATATATATATATATATATATTTATAAGTGCTATTTCAGTCTTGATTTCAAATTTGTGTCTTTTCTCGCTTTAATATATATACATTTATAAGTGTTCATTATGCCTGGATTCTAAATCTGTGGCTTTTTACTGCTTTACTATATATATATTAACTCGTTTGACCTGGATTGTTAATCCGTGGTCTTTTTCAACTTTAATATATATATAATCATATATATATATAGTTATATTAATCAGTCCCGCCTAGATTGTTAATTCGTAGCTCTTTCCAACTTTAGTATATATATATATATATATATATTATTTATTCAATGTGGTTAAATATCAATTTTAATTGTTCATTTGATGTAAATTTGTTCTATTGTAAAGTTCGTGAACTAAATTTATCTAAATCTAGCTATATCTAACTTTTAACATGTTCAAAAGTTGTAAAACTGAATCCGTTGAGCTAGAATGGCTAAGATTTATTTAAATCTAGTCTTATTTCTAGTTTTGTAAATATTAAGCAACTACTGTGATCCTAGATCTGTATCTAGAGGGAAAGCGAAGCTTGGCTACGCGCATACAAGGATTTAACTGATGAATCCTTTGTTTTGCGACGTCTAGATTATGAATTGCATTTTATTTCTATATATCTGCCATGCAAGCTTTTTGATGATATCGTGTGAGCCTAGGAATCACGGAATCTACAATTAATCACATGGATCTAAATCCGATTCCCACGATGGACAAATCTAAGTTGTAAATACAGCTTGCAGCCCCTTGTAAATGTATCCATGGGCCTTAAAGCGAGGATACATATTTAAGGCCCTGACATAATTAAATTGTGGTTTGTGGTGCTCGGATCACTTCGATGGCTTTCATGCCCATAAGAGGTCCGACACTTTTGTAGATATTTATTTATGCTTTGCATGTCCCATAAAATCCAAATCAAGCTGAATACAGAATAAAAAATAAAATTATCAAAAGGTTTCAATTCCTATGCGAGCGAAAGGGTTTGAAAACCACTTTTCAAAATAACACTTTCATATCTTGTCTAAAAAATGACTTTTCATTAAATCAAACCCTTCTTATATATGTCCAATGAAGCACATCACTACTTTTAAATAAAGCACTTAGGCCCAATTACTGCAATGCACACACACACACACACACACACATAATAATTAGGGAAATTAAAAAGACGCGATAACCGTGTTTCACGGAAGTCGGGGGGTGCCTAACACCTCCCCCCGCTTAATTAAGCCCCCTAACTCTATGAAATCTCGGTTTCCAAGACTAATTAAATAGAGTCCAGTAATTGGGCCATAATGCAAAATCTTTCAAAACTCAGTTGCGTTAGTACAACCATTTCGATCATACCAACTGGCGACTCTATAAAATCAAGCTTTTCAAAATTGTCGACATTATATGTTGGTCTTTTCCTAAAAATTTACCCTTCAAATAAAACCAATTCAAATAGAAAACATCAAGGGTAGAAACAGACATAGGAAAAGGAAACCAAAGATTTTTCCCGACGTCGATAAGTAGTGTTGTACTTCGTTGGACCTATATACGAAGGGTTTGATTTATTGAAAAATTTATTTTAAACAACCATATGAAAGTGATGTTTTGAAAAGAGGTTTTCCAACCCTTTCGCTCACATAGGAATTGAAGCCCTTTGATACTTCCATTTTATTCCATATTCGGCTTGATTTAATTTTATTAAGATGCAAAGCATCTTTAACAGTATATAAATATTGTATATAAGTGTCGGGCTTCTTATGGTCATGAAAGCCATCGAAGTATGCCTGAGCACCACAAACCATAGTTTTCACTATTTGTGGCCTTAAACCTGGATACCCGCTTTAAGGCCCTGAATTTACAAGTACAAAGGTTGGCAAGCTAGCTGTACAACTTAAAAAGTCTATTATGGGAACCGAATCTAGATCCATTGATTGAATCATAGATTCTGTGGCTCCTAGGCTCACATGATATCACATAAACAGCCTGCACAATGAATATATTGTAACAAAATATATATCTATTATAGACATCACTGAACGAAGGATTCATATGTTAAATCCTTGTAAACGAGTAGCCAAAAGCTTCCAGTTTGCTCTAGATATCGATCTAGGATCGCGTGGTTGCTAAATATTTACAAAAACTAGAAAGAAAACTAAATCTATACAGATCTTAGCCATTCTAGCTTCTAGGTTCAAGTTTTTCAACTTTTGAACCAATTAAAAGCTGGATCTAGCTAGATCTAGTACTGGTCTAGTTAATAAAGCACAAATATTGACTATTTACATGAAATGAATGGTTAAAAAGTTAGATCTAACAAATATTAACTAATAACTATATATATATAGCACTTATATATATAGTAAAGCAAGCATTGAAAGCAGATCTGAAGAAATCTTATAGTTTAGCACGAGAACTACTAACGAACGGTTTTAGTCACCTTTAAACTCAGTTTGCACATGTTAAAATTTGATATGTTGTAGTATATATGTATAAAAGTGTTTTCAAAGAAGATTTACAAAGATTGGAGTAAGATTTGAACTATTTCTCTTTCAAACGGACGGATTTTCTCTCTCCTAGACCCTCTCTCTCTTCTCTTTTCTTTTCTTCTCTTAGAAGCTAAAGGGGGATGATGATATATATAGGTCCGGCCAGCTGCAGGTGTACCTGCGACAGCCGTAGGTAGACCTGCGATTGGGCCTGGTGGGCCCTGCTGCCTCGAAGTATGTTCTCTCGATCGACGTGAAGTCTACTTAAAACCTTCATATCTTGCAATCTAGGAATCTTATGGAGGTGTGCCATACAATTCTGGGAAGATCTTTTCGAGAGATAAGCAATGGCATAGCGCTCGACCTTTTTTGAATCCGGGAAGATGGTTCAATGACCAAACCTTCAAGTCTCCGCAGATAGTCTGTTGAGTTGTCTGGCGCAATTTGCACTCGAGATTGTTGTGATGCCTCTGTATGACCTTATCCACAGTGGGTTGCTCAATATTGATGCTGAGTTGTTAAAATTACCCATCTTTTTCCCTTCTAATGTTGTCTTCGGGCTTGATACGGATGCAACTGTCCTTCCTCATGGTTGTCTTAGGGGTTTGACGGTTATTGATTATGTCTATCCTCAGGGTTATCTCTGAGGTTGATTTGATGTTCCCGGAGGCTATCTCCGGGGGTTTAATTGTGATCGTAGTCATCCGGGGTTGTCTTCGGGATATAAAAGATAATTTTGCCCTCCTGCAAGGTTAGTAACAGGAATGCAAAATTTCAAGTGTCTTCAAGATAAAGGTAAAGTTGAAGACCATTTTGGTAATACAATGAGCAGATATTAGTATGTTGTAATTTTGAGGACGAAATTCTTAGAAGTGAAATTGTGACGCCCCCAAATTCGGGTCTACCTGAAAACCCGAGTTCAGTGCATTACGGTGCCTATCATTCAATATATTGATCTCTATATCCTTAAGATATAAATAAACCTTTAAAATATAATAATATATTTCTTCAAATCCCAGATTCTAATACCTTAAAATCTTTAATACATTATAGATAATTATAATTACATTATTCATTAAATACAAATGTGACTTTCATCTGACACACCATATACATAAAAGTTTAACTAATTACACTTCAAGTCGATGACTTGATCTTTTCCTTCAATCTTCACTAGATTCTTCAGTTCCTCTAGCTTCGTTGAAAATATTTTTATTTTGAAAGCAAGTGTGAGCATTCAATTGCCCAATAAGTTGTAGCAGTTAAAAAATAACATGATCAAGAATCAAATATTCTTTCTTTAGAAAACATCAATAACTTTACAATTGTTATGAAGCAACTTGAATAAACAGGAATAATTCAGATTCCTATCATTTAAAACATCACTAACATTTATCCTTTTATAACAATTAACATTAACGCTTCTTATAACATTTCTAAGACTCAACTCAATCATACACAAATACATATGTGAAAAGAATCACATTTTTGACATATATATTTATAAACAACAATGCAACAGAGTTTTTAATGGTTAACAAGATAGTAAACTGAGTGGCTCCCCACCGAAAACTAATGAATTAGTATCCCGTCTCGTATGCATTGTATTCGCAGTGAGTTAGATCGGTTCCTGATTCATCTTAAACCTCTACCACACAAAGGAGTTGTTTAACTCAGTTACTGTTGTGCAAAATCTAGTTACGCACAACACGCAAGTATACGTGGTCAACAAGTAATAAAGTGATAAGTAGAGTATCGTTCCCACGGAGAAAATAACTAAAATTTATCCTAACAACTACCAATTTTATATTTTCTCAATTTTATTAAACAAATAATCAAGTTTGTAAAATTTATAAAAACTCCTAATTAATTAAAAACCAACTATCTATCAAAAGATTTAATCAAGAATTGGAGAATTAAGCCTACAACTTCACTTAATGCTTCACTTGGATCGACACACTTCCTTTTAAATTAAATTAACTATTCCAGATTGTTTATCAAGAACACAAACGTAAATATAACCATTTCTCAATGATATATACCCATATCAACTTAAATCCATAATTGATAGAATTAAGATAAACACCCCAATTAACTAACCCACTATATCTCTATGTGAATTCTAATTAAAGAGGGTTTAAGCACAAGTTCTTATTAGATTACGTGCGATGCGTAGGTATATCTCTATCCTAAGCATAAATTATGAATCCCACAATCATGTAAAAATCACAATCACACGCTACTATGATTAGATCTAAACCTATATTCCATCTCTCGAGTTCATATAGATTATCAAGTAATTGTTGATCAGGCAATTAAATAATTAAGCACAAACCATAATAGATAACCTTGGAAATAGTTTCAGTGAATTAATATGGAAGCATGTCAAGCCTCGTTACATAAAAAGATTCATTATAGACTTAAATAGTAAATTAGTTCATGCTAGATGAATAAGAAACTAAAATCCACAAACAGAATAGCATTCTGAACACAAGAGATAAAGATGAAGTAAGAAAAAAGAAAATGTCAAGTAATCTGATGCTCTTCTTCAATCCCGCCTTGAGTTCTTCGTGCTAGCCCTTCTTACTTTAATTCTCTAGAGAGTGTGATCAAAACTAGGGTTTGATAATGATGATGATAATATCTCCTTTGCCCCTTCATTAGCCTCTTATACTCTCATTGTCGCGTCCCAAATCAATTAGCATTAGATCTTCAATGTCCTTAACGATTATGGAAACTTCAACTGACTATCGCGCACCCCGCCCCAGCGAGTATTTAACATTGAGAAAGCCCGCCCCGACGGGTGTTCTGGCTGCTAATGCAAAATATTGCCTTTAAATCCTACTTTTCTTGTTGTCACCCTCCAGTCCAATTCCTGCAACACCAACAACGAAAATAAGTAAAATAATACTAAAACTACTCGAAGTAGCAGAGAATCAAGCCCAAAAGGTAACTGATTCGTAAGTAGAAAACCCACTCATCAAACACCCCCAAACTTGAGACTTTGCTTGTCCTTAAGCAAAACACAATGCAAATGCAAACTAACTACATGCCTATGAATCCAGCTATCAATTAGTATAAAGTATAACAATCTTTCCTCAGAGAAATCACAATAGATATGAACAATAAATTCAACCAAAAAGACATCAGGAATCCATATCAATCTATAAATCAATGCATGTTATCACTGATGTAGTGTGTGTGTGCTCAACAACCATGGAAACCGACTGCAGTTCAAATATATCGAATAATATGCTTCTTAGAGAAAAGATCATAGTTTTACTTAAGAAATTGTGTAAACAAGCTAAGCTCAGGCTAAACGATGCAATTACCAAGTCAGAAGTCAATACATAATTTATTTCTACCTTTATTCAATTACGGGGCATTTTGTTCTTTTTCTGATATTTCTACTTTACACATGACTGTGCAATATCTAGTCCCCTTAGGTTTTTTAATGCTACCCATTTAGCAACTTTTCGACCAAAGACTCCCAAAATTAATGGCTTTAGGGTGTTGGGTGTAGAGACATCCCCTAGGGCGTACTTACTCGAGTAGCAAAGGCCACAGAACTAAACTAGTCAAGGTGTTTATTCATTTGATTTTTTTTCTTATACATCCCATATCTTCCCCCAAACTTAGTTTTTTTGCATAATCCTAGCCTTTACTGCTAGTTCACTGATTTTCTTTCATTAAAACCCCAATTTCCCTCAAGAAGTCAATTATGTGAATATTTTAACCCAATCAGTCAGCCTGGTCATCTTGTTGTGCTATCTGGTTACATCAGTTTCAAACAGGTAGGGATTTACTTCATGTTATAAAGTTGCATTTATGCCTTAGTTATCAATACTAATCAATGTCTATATAATTCCAGTCTCATCAAAGGCCAGGCTAACTTCATACTAACTGACAAGCTAGAATCATGCAACAAGAATAAACTATGTAGAACAACTAAACTAAACACATATTTTTTGTGATTTTCAGGTTTTAATTAATTTTATTTTTTTTATATCGAATATACCAACTACATGAAAATAAAAACAAAAACTACCATACATGGACTAAAAATGCAATGCAAATGCACAGATCACCCCCAAACTTAGAATAAACAATGTTCTCATTGTGAAAAAGAATAGAAGAATTCAAGTACAGAGGACTTCCCTGAATAGCTAAGCGTGAGGCTCAACCACCTCAACATCCGAATTAGAGGGTGGGTAAGCTGGAAGTGGCTGAGGAGCAGGAAATCGGAACGACTCAGCATTTGGATTTAAGAGTGTAACATGTCGGCCAATGATGCATTAAAACTACTTTGAGTGGCAAACATGTGATCCTATCTCTCCACTAGCCTTGTCAGTCGTTTATCCTCTACTTGGTTCCTTGCATCTAAATGTAGCTGAAGACTCCGGAATTGGGTGCTAAACATGAACTTTATTTTGCACGATGTGCTGGATGTAGTTGCCTCCTTGTCCTCGTGGACTACATCATCTGCAAAATCTTTGTAATCCTCATCCTCCTCAGAATCTGAGGGAAATATAAATCTGATTCCCCTTAGATGCGACTCACCCCCTTTCCAAACTAAATACCTTGCAATTATCTTACTATCTAAAAGTTAAAGTGGCTATTGCACTGGCTCCTAGGCCGCCCACCTAACACCAGCACGGTGGCACAACCCACAAATGAGGGACGGATGTGGCAATCCTCTTGCAACAGGCCCGCTTAAGCATCGACGGATTGAAAAGTTTATAATTGCCCCTATATTGATCGCGAAGTCCTTTAGAATTGCATACAACAAAGAAACTTTTTCTTTTATCACTTCTTTCACGTGCTGAGAAGGGAGAATCTTGACACATAAGAAGGCGTACCAAATCTTGCTATAGTGGCTCAAATCTTTACTTAAAAATAAAGCACCCCCTTCTTACCTTTTAACCACACAGTGTTCGGCTTGTAAATTTCTGTCAAAATCATATCATAATCTGGCCCACTGTCTCTATAAACTATGTACTGACAAACTGCAGGGGCCCTCAAGTTGTAATAATTATTGATAGCGTCGGTAATGAATGATACCATCTTGCCCTTCATAAAAGTAAAAAATGGCGCATTGTCTTCTGTATTTGCATAAAATTCCTTGACATCAACTACCACTGTCTCTTATGGCTTATCAGTGAAGGTATCTCAACCTTTTTCATTGATTTGGTTCCCTATCTCACCATCAAATTCATCGGACATAAGGCCACGTTCAGGGGTAAGTGCATTACTTGCCAAATAGTCAAATTTATCTGTGGCGGCTGCACTTATGAACTTTTTACGGTCAAACTGTCTAGTTTGGGTGGACGAACCCTCACCCCATTGTCTTTTCTGTGTTCTCGGTGGCATAGTTGTATAACTCAGTTAATTCCCCAAATTATAGTGTAACTGATGGATAGTGCATAACCACCTTATGGCAACTCTTGTTGAGACTCTTTTTCAAACACCTGGTGTGCGAAGTGATGTTGCTTGCCAATGATTTCCTCCAAAGTTAGTGTCCAATCCAATTAGTAAATGTGATAGCAAACTAAAGAAAAATATAACCAAGCAAAAATAATACTTCGAAATCACCATCAAAGATACCCAATTGCCAAACTGTTCAATGCAGCACTGCCAATGTCTCACTGAAGAACTTTAAGCCAAATCAAATGAACAATTGACTATGATTGGAATGAATGAAGGCTTACCCAATTGAAGTTGGAATTGAACCTCAAATCATTACAGAACTTCGATCAGTTTTGTCTGCCCTGGATGGTACCAATAAGAAGGGACTTGAAAAACCCTAATTTGTGTTGATGCTTGAATTGGGGTTGTGAATCTTTTAAATCTGGATTGAGTTATGCGTGGGAGGAAAGAATATGGTCAAATTTATGTGGGAGTGGTTTAGTTCGGTGCTTAGAGGGCTAAAAATCGTATGAGGAATGGGGAGGTGGTGTTTCTGTTCGACTAGTATTGGTTCTTTAAAAACTGAATTTCGCGTACCCCCACTAGGGCGAAAATTTTTGTTCTTAAACGTCCATCGAGGCGGCATTTGACAGAGAGCTTGGTGTTGGGGTGCGCTCTAGGCTTGCAGGGGCGGCATTGGACAAAGGGTTTGCCGTCGGGGTGGCTCTTTTAAGCTTACCAAGGCCCGTTGGGGCAGGCATATAAGTTTCTACACAACACTTTTTCCTCTATTCTTGACTTTACTCAACCAGTTTTCTACTCGATTGGATCCCTGCCACGCGTTCTATCTTGGATTAATGAACTTTAGCATGATTACCCTTTATAATTCTCCTCTTCAACACCTATAATGATAACGTTAAATGAAGATCAGAGCGAGTATTATGGAGGAAAGAACGAGCAGACTTTTATTAACGACAAATAACTAACTAACTATCCTAATAATGAATACTACTATTATTCTACTTAATTGCAAAAGTGAAAACTAAATACGAAAAATGACACAATGACTGGGTTGCCTCCCATCAAATGCTTAATTTAGAGTTTTTTAGCCTGACTACTGCCTGTTTCTAGTCTTGATCAGTTGGGATATTTTGGGCATTCTGCTTGTTAACTGCACATAACCAACATTGATTTACTGTATGCCCATTCATCTGTACTGCTAGAGGCGCATTTGTCTTTAGATAACCAATGAGCGTTTTTAGACCACCATCTTCTCGAAAATCTTTATGAACCACCTCTGTAAATACATCAACCATATCACTCTCTTCCTTATCATTTAGGATTGAGATCTCCTTGCACACTTTAATTTTTACTTCCTGATCAAACACTTTCATAGTTAATTCCCTATTAGGCACATCGATTAGTGTTCGTCCGATTGCAAGGAACGGTCGTCCAAATATGATCGGGATATTCTTGTCTTTTTCATAGTCAAACACTAAAAAGTTAGCTGGAAATATCAATGTATCGACCTTTACTAACACGTCCTCTACTATCCCTAACGGATACATTATCGATCTATCTATGAGTTGTAAGCTGATATTTATTGGCTTTGCTTCCTTTAAACCCAACTTCTTGTATATGGGCAGTGGCATAAGGTTTATGCTTGCTCCCAAATCACACAGTGCTCTTCCCATATCTTGATTACCAATTGCACAACGAATAGTAAAGCTCCCCGGATCTTTCAACTTTAGGGGAAGCTTTTCCTAAAGAACCACATTACACTCTTCCATTAGTGCCACTGTTTTGAATTCACCAAGCTTGCATTTTTTGGATAGTATATCTTTCATCCACTTTACATAGCGTGGCATCCGCTCTAGCGCTTCGGCGAACAGAATGTTAATGTGCAGCTTCATAAAGATTTCCATGAATTTGGCAAATCGATTTTTCAATTTTTAACTTTGTAACCGTGACGGGAATGGCGCAAGAGGTATAAATGCAGTTTGCTTCGCTTCCGCTGGTTTTTCCACATCCATTTTCTCAGACTCTCTTTTTGAATCTTTCTCATCTGTTTCACCCTCCTTAACAACATTTGCTTTCCCACCAAAATCTTTAACCAGGTCCTTTCTACTTCTAAGTGTGATAGCATTACATTGTTCATGGCCACCCCTAGGGTTCTTCTTGGTGTCACTCGGAAGAGCCCCTTGAGGTCTATTGTTTAAAGCACTTGCAAGCTGTCCCATTTGGTTTTCCAGATTCTTTATTACAGTGGCCTAATTTTTCATTGCCGCCTCATTACTTGCTATATATTTCATAAGCAGTTCCTCCAAATTTATTTTCTTTTCGGGTTGTGGAACTGACTGGAGTTGTTGATTCTGAAACCCGAGAGGATATGTAGGTCGTGGAGCTTGCTGATGATTCTGATTATTTCTGCATGAAAAATTGGGGTGGTTCCTTTCCCCCGAATTGTATGTTTTTTTATATAGATTTGGTAGCCGAGTGTAACTTCCCACATATTGTACTGCTGCAGATTGATTGCACATTGTTCTGTTGGATGCTCCCCCACACGTAACTTACACACAAATGCTACTTGTTGCATATTTACTCCTGTGATTACATCCATTTTCTTTGAAAGGGCTGATATCTAAGCTGCAAGAGCTGTCACTGAATCCACTTCCAAAACTCCAAATACCTTAGGTTGTGTCAATCTAGTAGTCAGCCACTGATAGTTGTTAGCTACCATGGTTTCTATCAATTCGTATGCATCCTCAAACTTCTTAGCCATGAAAGCTTCTCCCTCAGCCACGTCAATGCTTGTCCAAGTATTACTGCCCAAACCATTGTAGAATGTATTCATCTACATCCACTTGGGCAGTCCATGATGTAGATATTTCCTTTATAGTTCTTTATACCTCTCCTAAACTTCATACAGTGATTCGCCATGCTGTTGCTCAAATGTAGAACTATCATTCCTCAAATTAGCTGTCATTGCTGGAGGAAAAAATTTAGCAAGGAATTTCTGAGCCTAATCGTTACATGAAGTAACTGAACCTGGTGGTAAAGAATGAAGCCAACTCTTAGCCTTATCCCTAAGAGTGAACGGGAATAACCTTAGTCTAATAGCATCATTTGTCACACCATTGCATTTGAAAGTATCGCAGATTTTTATGAAGCTAACTATGTGATCGTTCGGGTCGTCATTCAATAACCCTCCAAACTAACATGAATTTTGAACCATTTGTATTGTACCAGGCTTAATCTCTAAATTATTGGCAGTAATGGCTGGTCTGGTGATACTTGATTAATTTCTGTAACTCGCGGTATGGTATAGTCCCGCAGTGCTTTATGATCGTCTTCGGCCATATTACCCAGTATTTCTAGTGTATCTTGAGTCTCTTTAATCCACTTACTCAACCGCTGAAACCTTGTTTCGATGTCATCCTCGAAAGGCTACAATTCTGGGTTCTTTGATCGAGTTTGCATGCACTAATCGAGAGTACCTAAAATAGGAAGTAAAACAAAATAAAAAGAAAAGTGTTTAACTAAAACTGATTTAATAAAACTGATATTGAAAGTAATAAACACAATTATAATTTCCCCTGCAACGACGCCAAAAACTTGATGGGTAAAATCTAGTTACGCACAACATGCAAGTATATGTGGTTAACAAGTAATAAAGTGATAAGTAGAGTATCGTTCCCACAGAGAAAATAACTAAAATTTATCCTAACAACTACAAATTTTATATTATCTTAATTTTATTAAACAAATAATCAAGTTCTTGAAATTTATGAAAACTACTAATTAATTAAAAACTAACTATTTACCACAAGATTTTATCAAGAATTGGAGAATTAAGCCTACAACTTCACTTAATGCTTCACTTGGATCGACACACTTCCTTTTAAATTAAATTAACTATTCCAAATTGTTTATCAAGAACATAAACGTAAATATAACCATTTCTCAATGCATTATACCCATATCAACTTAAATCCATAATTGAAAGAATTAAGATGAATACCCCAATTAACTAACCCACTATATCTTTATGTGAATTATAATTAAAGAGGGTTTAAGCACAAGTTCTTATTAGATTATGTGCAATGTGTAGGTATATCTCTATCCTAAGCTAAATTATGAATCCCACAATCATGTAAAATTCACAATCACACGCTACTATGATTAGATATAAACCTATATTCCATCTTTCGAGTTCATATAGATTATCAAGTAATTATTGATCAGGAAATTAAATAATTAAGCACAAACCATAATAGACAACCTTGGAAATAGTTTTAATGAATTAATATGGAAGCATGTCAAGCCTCGTTGCACAAAAAGATTCATTGTATACTTAAATTGTAAATTAGTTCATGCTAGACGAATAAGAAACAAAAATCCACAAACAGAATAACATTCTGAACACAAGAGATAAAGATGAAGTAAGAAAAAAGAAACTGTAAAGTAATCTGCTGCTCTTCTTCAATCCCGCCTTGAGTTCTTCGTGCTAGCACTTCTTGCTTCAATCCTAAAGAGAGTGTGATCAAAACTAGGGTTTGATAATGATGATGATAACGTCTCATTTTCCCCTTCATTAGCCTCTTATACTTTCCATGTCGCGTCCCAAATCAATCAGCATTAGATCATCGAAGTCCTTAACGATCATAGAAACTTCAAATGATTGTCGCGCACACCCCGGCGGGTATGTAACACAGAGAAAGCCCACCTCGGTGAGTGTTCAACAACTCTGATGAAAGGTGACACCCGCCCCGACGACAATTCTATACTGTTAATGCCTGCCCCAACAGGTGTTCTGGCTGCCAATGCAAAATATTGCCTTTAAATCCTACTTTTCCTGTTGTCACCCTCCAACCCAATTCCTACAACACCAACAACAAAAACAAGTAAAACAATACTAAAACTACTCGAAGTAGCAAAGAATCAAGCACAAAAGGTAACTGATTCGTAGGTAGAAAACCCACTCATCAGTTACTACAAGCTAACGATTAAAAACACAACACACATATACCTTAAACTTAATTATTATCTTACCATTTGTCTAGCTAAAATAATCAGCATAGACTCCTCCATACGCAGTTCATGACTTAACAAAACTATAAAAACTTAAACAATACAAAAACGAAACAGTTCATCTTACAGGTACATAGGTGCAGATAATTAGCACATAGCACAATAGATTGATAAATATCTTGCACAAATATAAAACATTTGCACAGAGATAACAACTTTCTCAACTACAACATTTGAGTAAGTTAAAGAAACTTGCATAGTGTAATATCATGTACATGTTAGGAAACTTTCCTTAAGCGCTGCTTACAACTTTAAGCTATACCGTTCTTCAAATGCCCTATATATCATATAAGGACAGCACATCAATTAGTCATGTAAAGACGTTGGTTATCGGCTTACGTTAACTTTATTTGTTTCTTTTTATATCCATGTTATTAGACTTGTAATAATTCCTTTAACGTCGTTCATAATTGAGATTTAAATTTCAGGATCACCCTATATGTCTTTAATATCTTCATTTCATTACATATGAATCACTTTTTATAGATTAACTTACGCGATAACTTCCAAGATTATCCCTTAACATCGCGGCGTTCAAGAACGTCTCTACTATCATACTCACCCTTCCTGTCAGTTAAATCTATCTATATTCATCCTTCTTAATGTTTCTTTGATAATAAAATCAAAAAATTACACTAAACCATGTCTTTAACACTTGGTGTCAACACTCAAAACATACATATCACCTATGAAACACTTCCTCGGAAATGTTTCCTCTTACGCGTATTTTAAATATTTACATTGTATAACGTATTTCTCGTTACGATGTTTATCTTTTTAATCTTTACTCAACCATTACGTAAGATTTGATCACTTGTTATCGCGATACTTAATTTAAACATTTATGTTCTTAATCATTCTTTACATTCCTTTCCTTTATGTATTCGTAAACAAACTTCTTTGCGCCCCGACCCGGCCCAGCCTTCGGCGCCCAGTTTGGCTTTGCATCCGACGTTGCGGCACTACAACCTGGGAGGCTACTGCAAGTGGGCATTGCAGCGCCCATTTTATATTGAAATGTCGGTGGTGCTGTGCCGGTTTGGGGTTTTTGTTGCCAAAGTCATTTTTCTGTACAAATGATCCTGGAGAAAAATTCGCAAACCCGTAACTTCATCACCCCACCTTGAAACGAGTCCGTTCTTGAGGTATTTTGTGACACCCCCAAATTCGGGTACTTCATTTCCACACGATTTGGTGTTCGCTTTCTAAATAAAACATACATCTACCCAATAATAAGGAATGCAAAATAAATTACAACCTTATAATTAAATAAAAATCTTCCTTGTAAAAAGGATTACAACTTTATCCAAAATATCCCAGGGTTTAATCTAACCTTAACTTCAATATCAAATGCGGAAAATAAAAACATAATATAAAGTAATCCCGTCTTGTTACAATTCATAATTAACAAATAAAATAAGTCTTCACTTGTTCAGCTTGCCTTTGCTCTTACTAGTTGACGGAGCGTCAACACTTTCAACTTTAGCTGCAATGGTTATTTAAATTGCAAGAGTGAGCAAACGAAAACTCACTAGAAATATCAATAATATAATATAACTGAATAGTTTCAATAGATTTGAATAATTTTTCTTTCATAAAGAATTGAACAATAATTATTTCTTCAATGTTTAGAATCTCGAATATTGAAATCATCTGAGGGTCGTAAGACCTTGAACTTTGTCCTAGGTTATAAACATTTCTATTTAATACCTTTAACAGTCATATAGACTATGGACTCTTAACTCGTACTTAAGGGAATCAACCCTTCGTACCATTTATTGTGCACAAATATTTAACGCTTTCGCATAGTAACCCCCTAATTAATAGGGTTGTTCATCTCAGTATTTGAATACAAGTCAGCACCAAAGAAAGTTTGGTTTGAATAAGCTTAAAAGGATAATTTAGAATTCAACGTTCATCAACTAAGGAACAGTTGAATTGACTTACAATAATTTAGAATAATTCATCAATAAGGAATTACGAAATAATTTATGCTTTAGAAATAACTTAAAGCATTTGAAATACTTAATAGACCTTACTTGAACAATTAAGTCAAGGTCACATCAATTCATAAATGGACTTCGCTAAGATATTTATTCAATATATAAATTATAGAGAATACAATAACTGGCATAAACGAAATCAAGAAAGGATATAACAACTTGCCTCGAGGGCAAGCTACAGTTACTATCACGTTCCTTAAAAATTCCTACATATATATAATTAACAATAATAATATAAATTAGTTATCATGTAACTAATTCACATAATTAGTTAACCCATTAGGTTAACTCACTCCTATTTAATTATTAAGTTAATAATTAATTATAACATAATTAATCACATCACGTAATCATATTACATGTTCACATAATTAATCAAATATTAATTATGTACTCATATTAATTAAATTATAATTAAATAAATTATAATTTAAATTAAACATTTATTTTAATTATAATTAATCAAATTATAATTATATCTTACATTAATTAAATTATAATTAAACAAATTATAATTTAAATTAAACATTTACTTTAATTATAATTAATCAAATTATAATTACATTTTAAATTATAATTAAATAAATTTTAATTTAAATTAAACATGTACTTTGATTAAAATTAACCAAACTAAATTTATGCATTTATATTAATTAAATTATAATTAAACTAATTATAATTTAAATTAAACAATTACTTTGATTATAATTAATAAATTTCAATTCATGCACTAATTAAGTTATAATTAACAATTTATAATTTAAATCACACATTTTCTTTAATTATAATTATTCAAATTATAATTACATTTTATATTTTATAAATATAATTCATTACTGTCCATTTATCATTTTAATTTTATTAACAGGCTTTATAATTTATTATATATTAAATATTATAATTTTGTACAATTAAAAATAATTTTCTACCCAATATTTAGGACGAGCGCGGCCGCGCTCCAAATGGCCTTGGGAGTGGCGCGGCCGCGCCACTGTGCAGACTGGTCTGACAGTGTCGCGAACCTTGCAGAGAAAAAGTTTATTTGGCTTATTTCTCCACATCAAGTTCCAAATTTAGCCAAAATAATTCATACAAACTTTACAGAAAACATAATTCTAAGTTTCTAACAAGTTTTAACACATAAAGACATCAAATTACATAATTTAAAACACTTAATTTTATAAAAATTTGAGAAAATCATTTTTCAGTGTTCTTGATAAAATTGAACACTGTAAATTTGTTACTCAATCAAAATACCCAATTCAAAGCACATTGAATTCATATCTCAACATATTAACATAATCTAAAACCAATTTATACAACAATTAACAATTAAACTCAAATTTTGATTTTAAAATAGCCATTTATCAAAACCAATTCATTGTAACTTTTGATGAATATGATTTTTTCATGTTCATCATGTTTTCATAAATTAAACAGCTAATTTAGGCATACAATTCATATATAAATATGTTATGAACACAGTATAACATATATACATCAAAATCATAATTTTTCATGAAGAGTTTTTTTTACAGAGAAGTAAAACCATAAAAACAGTAAAGAATGTAATATAAAAATTAGTTATACTTTTACTTTGATTAGGAGAAAAGATAAAGATGATGATGGTGGTGTGTTTGATTCTCTCAAACTTCCTCTTCTTCTTTCTTCTTTCTCTCTTCTTCTTCTTCTCTTTTCTCTCTAACTCTCTGTTCTCTACTTTTCTTTCTAACACAGACTAATCTCTAACTCTTTGTTTTTAACTAATGTATATTGATATATTATATGTAGACATTCAAAATTTTCCTTGCCCCAATACCAACCCGGTAAGAGGGCAAAACCGCCAATCAATCCAAATTCGGCCACCAGCGTCGGTCCTTCAACCTAAATCTGATTCCCAATATCGGTAATCAAGCTTCGACAGTCAATCGGACCATCAATCAAGCTCCGACAGTCAATCTGACCATCAATCAAGCTTTGACAGTCAATTGGACCATCAATCAAGCTCTGACAGTCGATCGGACCATCAATAAAGCTCTGACATTTAATCGGGCCATCAATCAAGCTCCGACAGTCAATTGGACCATCAATCAAGCTTCGACAGTCAATCGGACCATCAATCAAGCTTTGACAGTTAATCGGACCATCAATCAAGCTCCGACAGTCGATCGGACCATCAATCAAGCTCCGACAGCTGATCGGACCATCAATCAAGCTCCGACAGTCAATCGGACCATCAATCAAGCTCCGACAATCAATCGAATCCGTAAAGTCAAAGAAACCTGGGCATCAACCAAGGACATGTCAAGCCATCTTCGGTCTCAATCCGGGAAAGTCAGTTCATCCCTAGTAGCAACCCGAGAAGTCAAACTCAACCCTGGTCTCAACCCGGGAAGTGCAGGTCATCCCTGGTCTCAACCCAGGACGTCAGGTCAACTTTATACATCAACTTGAAGCATCACAACAACTCTAGAGAAAAACTTGGAACGACCCCGTCAGCTTCAAAGACAACCTTGAGGTCAAAAGACTCGACTGAAGATCCAAGTCTTGGAATCAGCTCCCGAAAGTCAACCAGCGACCATGCCAACACTACAGACAGCCCCGAGAGGGGTACAATGGTCATTTCATCAACTCTCAAATGACTTGGTCAAACTCAAGCCAAATCGATGCTGACAAAATTAGAATGAACCCTAACGACGATCCCGAGTGGCAACTACGCAAGACAGCTCAACGGACAAACTTCGGGGAATCGAAGACCTGGTTATGAACTCATCTTCCTGGACCTAAAAAATGTTTTTTCCCATGTCATTGCGACACTCTCTGTGAGAGCTTTCCGAAAAGGTATCGCACGACTCAAACTGAAGTTTGGATCAAAAGTTAAAAAGTTTTTGACTGAACATCGCATTGCTCGGAGTGCACGTACTTTGAGACGACCAAGTCGGGCACCTGGCCCCACCTAGGGGATCCGCAGCTCTACCTGTGGCTGCTGTAGGTAGAGTGGAGGCTCCCTGGCCTATAAATAAACGTTCCCCCCCGTTCGTTTAAAAAAAGTCAGAACGCAGCGAAGCCATGTCAGTTTGATTTTCCAACTTTTACACCTCTTCCAAACCTAAATATTTTCACTCCAACAAATAGATATACCCATATACTACCACATATCAAAAAACCACTGGTAGATTTGTGCGTTTAAAGCCTACGATTCGGCAAATAGCCCGCATTGCGGTCTATTATAAGTATTTTTACGATCAGCTAGTCAATACTACTACTTTGCAGTGCTTTACACTTGCACACAAAGTTTCATCTTCTAAATATGCCCGAAACTTAGTTCCGTGGCCGTTTTCGTCAAAATTTGATACATTTTTGTACATGAACTCTGTTTTCAACATTTCTACAACTCGGATTGACGATCCGTCAGCTCTAGTAGCTTCAATGCACTAGCACGCACATTCTGGCAACTTCGCCGGACTGGGTTATCTTTCCCAGTCCCGGTTTGGCCTTTTTCTGTATATATTTAATTTTAAACGTACTAACATTTCAATTCTGTCAAGCCCGGATGTCAAATCTGAGGTAGTTTACTGCTTTTATATATATTTACGCATATATAATCAACTTTCACCATCACTGGTACTCCTATCAGTCCTGATTGACTACATTTCTGTCCATATATATATATTTATATATTTTCAGTCGGCCTGGACTATTTCGTGGCCATTTTACTGCTTTTGTACATTTCACCATACTGGGTGCTCTCCCCAGTCACTGGGTTTTCTATCAATTTCAATTCCAGTACGGGCACAGGCGTGAAAATCCATCTCCCTTTTTACTGTTTATATATATATATATATATATAGATATATATTTTATTTCTGTCATAACCTGGATTATTTTGTGGCTATTTATAGTTTTTATATATATATATATATATTTCAATTTCAGTCCGAGCTTGCGAGGGAAAACCCATCGCCCTTTACAGCTTTTATATATATTTAACTATATATATTGCTTTATTCAATTTATTCAACTGTTGCATTTAACATTCATTTGTATATGAATCTGCACTGATTTATCTGCGGGCTGACTAGATTTATTCAAATCTCGCCAATTCTAGCTTTCAGCGGTTCAAACAGGTCCCGACAGAACCTGGAAGCTATAATAATTGAGATTTCTTTAAATCTAGTTATTTTTATAGTTTCAATTTCAAAAGCAACCTCGCGTCCTTTAGATCGCTATCTAGTGGGAACAAGACGCTTCGACCGTGCGGACTGGGAGTTACTAAATGAATCCCTGTTCTGGCTATTTTGGGATATTTATATGCTTCTATACAAATTTGAACTGTGCAGGTTTTCTAGCCACTCATATGTGAGCCTAGGAATCGTGGGATTCATGATCAAACTGATCAGAATCTGATTCCCACGATAGACAAACTCCGATTTACAGATGTACCCTGCCAGTTTTTTTTTGTAAAAATGTACATGCACAGACCTTAAAACGGTTATCCGGATATAAGGTCTCAACATAGTAAAAATATGGATTGTCGTGTCAGCGTCCCTTCGATGGTCTTCATACCCATGAGAAGACCAACACTTTATATTTATGTGGTCGAGGATGCTTCGTAGCTCGAGAAATCACCATTTGCATGCAGCCTTAAGGCTATAAAGATAAAATTGAGAGTAGTGATATGTTTCAAATCCTATGTCAGCGTAAGGGTTTGATAAAACCAGCTTTCAAAACATCACTGTCAATTCAATTCAAAAGCTTTTGCAAATCAAATTAAATGATACTTTTTGCAAAACAAATCAAAGACTGATTTTCATATCAAATAAAACCCTTCGTATATAGGCTCAACAAAGTCTGTCAAAGCTTTCAATCAATCCAAAGGCCCAATTTGCAAACAGCATTCACTTACACATTCCAGTTTTAAGGGAAATATTTAAAAGATTGCGGTACCGTGTTTATACGGGAGTCGTGGGTTGCCTAACACCTTCCCCACACTTAACCAAGCCCCCACACTCAAAACTCTGATTTTAAAGATCAAGTTTCAACAGTGTCTAGCAATTGGGCCTCTTTTTCAAATCAAATTCGGTTGAGTTGGTAAAACTATTTTCAAAACTACCAATTGGCGACTCTGTTTAAATCTAATTGTCGACATATACACATGTTGGCCTCTTTCCTAAAAAACCCTTCAAAACCTTTTTCACAATAAAAAGAATAAGGGTAGAGATAACTTGGGAAGATCGATTTGAGGAAAATCGGGTTATAAACCGACCCGCGGTATTTCTTAAATTTTCCAATGTCGACAGGTGGCGACTCTGCTGGGGACAGTAGAGTGCTTAGGCCACTTTTAATCTTTTTAAACATTGCTCTTTCAAAACTATTGAATGCGTGAAATCCTACGTCTCCACAGTTAATGGATGAGTGAATGCTGCGTCTTTCATTGAATGTATGAATGCTATGCCTTTACATTGAATGAATGAGAATGAATGTTTTAGTGCTTCGCACCTATATTAGTGCTTCACATAAACTGTCATTGTAAGCATAAGGGGTAAGGCCGATGTATGTGAATGTATGCTGTGAGTCCCTCTACCAGGAGGCTAACCCGGTTGATGATAAGTAAGGACTTTGGGGATGACTAAGTCTCCGGGGCTGCCTCCTAAAAATGCACCACCCAGATTCGCTCCAGTTAAACGATCGGAGTAACTTTCCTTCTAGTAGATTGCGATAATCTAGGAACCTTCATGTCGAAACAGAAGCCGCGAGAGTAACCTAGGATAGGTCAGCTTCTGATCAACTGAATTCGACAGGATGCTTCTTCATGCCTTCCTCTTTGAATTCCATGTCAAGTCTCCAATTACTGAGGAGCACAATGTTAATGACAATAATGAAAAATTTACTTTCCTATCAAATATCCAGTCATCCTGCCATCAAAACAACTAACCTCGGTTTTGCAGGATAAACTTAAAAAACACACATCATAAATGCATCCAGTCATTACCTACCACAGGGAACTGACACTCCTACGTTTTGGTGTTGGTAGGGAAAAATTGGTCCTATCACTAGATCAAAGGCCAGAAAAGCACCCAGTCCATCTACGAACATGGCTTCCAAGTGCTTCACTAGAATCTACCCCTGTGTCTAGGGAAGAATTCGAAGGATTGAAAAATCAGATAGCTGAGCTAGCCGGTTTCCTTCGAGAAGCAAAGCAATGCCTTCAAAGAAAAATAATCTCTCATCAAGACCCAGGAGCATATGGTAGTGGTGCTGGCGGTCAAGATACAGAAAAGGCCAAAACTCAGATCCCTGGACCCCAGAACCAGGATACAATCAACAAAACTCCAAAAATCACCATCCTAAGCAAAGAACAGGAAGCTGGTGACATTCTCAAAAAAATGCAATAAATGGAAGAAACTCTCCGGTCTATCAAAGGGACTGGGGCATTTGATAGTGTGAATTATTCCAACCTCTGTATATTCCCCGGGGCTCGTTATCCTGAGAAATTTAGAACCCCTGAGTTTGAGAAATATGATGGGTTGGGAGATCCATACACACACCTGAAAGTTTTTATCGGAGAACTCGGATCCTATGCTGAGGACGAGAAACTTCGAATGCAGCTATTTCAGAAGAGTTTAACTAGAGAAGCCAGAGCCTGGTATGCCTGTCTGGACAACTCCAAAATCCACAGTTGGAAAGAATTGGCCCATGCCTTCCTCAGCCAGTATAGTTTCCAATCTCAGCTGGCTCCAGATCGGTATCAAATTACCAAAATCAAGAAGAATAACACTGAATCATTCAAAGAATATGCCCAACGATGGAGACGGGTCGCAGCACAAGTCACTCCCGCCATGATAGAATCTGAAATAGTCATGACTTTTATCGATATTCAAGAAGCTCCTTATTATGAAAGGGTCCTAGCAGGCATAGAAAAACCTTTCTCTGAAATGATCAAACACGGCGAAATGGCCGAAATGGGACTTAAGTCCGAAAAAATAAAAGACCTAACAGCACTCGAAGCTGTTGCTGAGCATATCCAATCCAAAAATTATGGGAGTAATCCCCGGAGGGTCCACAAAAAGAAAGATGAAGAAGTTTCCTTGGTGTTACAAGGACAAAATTCAAGCAGTAATTCAAATAATACACCCATTCAAAGGAGGAACTATACCTCTTTCCGGGCTACAACACTGTAAGACCCCAAATTTTATGAATAAAGATTTAATTTTCTTTATATATTATTTCAAAATAGTAAGGTGTTGATTTTGATAAATGTGATAAGTTATGGGTGGAATATGTAAATTTTACAAAGTTAGCAAGTGGTAATAAAATATTCGCTGTGTCGGGGAATACTCGTTTGGTCGAGGAATATTCTTTTTGTCGGAGAATATTCGTACGACGGCGCAGTCATTTGTGGACCCCACAACGGAATGAATGTCGGATATAGAAAGTGACAGAAATAACCTTTTTATAAAAATAACGGTAAAATTATTACCGTTAAACTGTTGAAATACCCGGTGATAAAAATACAGTAATACGCGTTGTTGCACAGTAGCACACGGTATTGCACAATATTTTGAATTATTGATTCTTACGTAAAAAATAACTTACTCAATAATTGTTACAGTAATTACTGTTCAATATTTTATAATATTGACTCAATAATTGCTACATTGATAATTGCATAATTGCTACGTTGATATTTTATATTATTGATTCAATAATTGTCATTGAACAATATTTCAAATTATCAAATCAATAATTTATATTATTTGAATAATATTATTAGATAACATTATTGGCAATGTCTAAGGAAGTTTTGTCTAGGAAAGGGGTTAGATAATTGCGCGTCAGTAAGGAGAAATCCTTATCGGAAGGCCCCCTCTTTCCTGGGAATGACCTGGTTGTCAATATTGTAGTTCTGTAATATTATTTGTGAATAATTAATTATTAATTTATATGATAAGAAAATATTTATTTTTGTGGATATAAAAGAATGAATTAGTGCCGATGTGTTTTTATCAGTAATTTTGGTGTGGAAAATCACCCGTATGTATATTTCGGTCATTTTTTGTTCAGAATTTGGAAAAACTTCCTTCTACAAAGTTGTAGAGAATTAAATTTCCTATACAAAAAGACATAGAATTTGTATTTTTCTGATAAAAGGGCTATTTATTATGAATTATTGAGGTTTTGGAAATAATTTTTTTTTATTAAAAACATGGGTGGGCCTCACTTTTGTCTTATGTGGAAAAATGCTAAAAATTCAATTCTTTGTTGGTTTGCTGAGATGATGTGTTCATTTTTTCAAAGAGTGGATGCTGAAGAAAGCCACTGGTGACAGGTTTGTCAATCCTGGTATGCTGGCAGTTTCCTATAAATAGGGTGCTTAGTTAGAAATGAAAACCATACCAGAATTAGAAAATTTTCTCTCTATAATATCGAGCGGATTTCTTGTGAGTATTTAGATACTTTGAGTGTTGATAGCAGTGCATGTTTTCGTCCACAAAATATCTGATATTCCAGTAAAAACTACTCTCCTGTTTAGGTAAAGGATGTTATTTTTTTCGTAAATGATGTTATTTCCTTTCGATATTCATAATGAATATTATTTTCTTTCATATTCCATATTATGAGAGTAATAATACTTCAATTCATATTCCTGAATTTGAGCTTACTACGGTAAGTATTGCTTCTATAATTCCTGAAATGATCATATATTTCTTGAGTTTTGCGCTTCATCTAGTATCATTTCACCGGAATAATTTTCTGAACTTTCTCGTGAAATTTTTATCTTTTCATGTCGAGTTACTATTCATAAGTTACTATTCACGGTAAAAAAATATTTTTTTTATCTTTGATTGGATCCATGTTTTAATCTTCATTCTTGAATTTTGCTCCACAATTGATTATTACGGAGTATTATTAAACTTGGATAAACTAAATTACGAATCCCTAATCTTTGTCCTTTATCTTACTAGATTCGTTATTTATATTGTTTTTCATCATCCTCAGTCCTAAATGGTGATATAACTGAATATCTTTGGCCTGTAGAGCAAAGATGAATGACTACCTGATGAATATCGTTGGCCCGTAATGCAAATATGGACAGGTGTTGAGATGAACATGACCACTGGTGATACAAATGAATATCTTTGGCCCGTAGTGCAAAGATGAATATTTGATTTGAGATATATATTGATTGATGTTACAGGGATAAAATATTGATGATGGACTTTTAAATCATAGAAGATAGTAGACTTCATTCTCTACGTAACTCTTCTAATGAATTGATATTTCCGCTGCAGTTGTTGATCTAAAACTTGTTGTCCATAATATTTTATCTGATTTGTTGAAGACTAACGACAAATTATTATTTATTATCTTAGTCATAATATTCTTTACTGAGCTAGTTGAGCTCACCCTTTTCTTCTATTGTTCTCTTCAGGAAATGAGAATATCGCGGGGACTAGTCGGGGAACAGTGTGATGATCAGAGTTAGATCTGTAGAAGTCCTCACTATTCTATAAAATAGTGAGACAATCATTGTAATGAATAAGGACTGAATTTGAGTGTTTATATTTCGTATTATATACGATTTGTATTGAAGCTCATAGTTTGTGTGGTCGTATTTTGCACGACCGTATGTTATAAGAGATTTTATTTGGATTATGTACCATGTACTTGGCGACTCAGAATGGGTTGAGTATTGAACCTATTTTGGGGGCATCACAAACACAGCCTTCAAATCCTTCATTCCAGAAAAACATGGAGGTCAGACGTAGAAGGACTTTCACCCCGCTAGGGGATTCACTCGAGAATGTCTTCAAACTTCTGACAGCTCAAAAGAAGATTGGCCAACTCCTTCCGCCAACTAACACTAATGCAAGGAACTTCGACCCTAGCAAGAAATGTGCTTATCATTCCGGATCACCGGGCCATGACACCAAAGACTGTTGGTCCCTTAAGCACAAAATCCAAGATTTGATTGATAATGGAGAAATTGTGGTCACAAAGCCCGATCAACCGCATGTCCAAGATAATCCTCTCCCAGAGCACAAGGAGGAGAATGTCAACATGATCAACACTTCTGGTGGAGAAGGATCCAAATACCTCTGCTATGTTGAAGAATCCACTCAATCCAACAACATCAGCCCAATGAGTTGGGAAGCTTTTGAAAAGCAATTCCTGATAGAGCAAGAAATAAAGTCTATCAAGGAACAAATCGAGCAGTTGGCTGAACTGGTCGTCTACCAACATCAACTCACCAGAAAGATGTTGAAGCAAATCCATCAATCTATTAGCAGTCGCTGTCCTCTAGCGGAAGTTAATTCTAATCAAGATCATAGCCGGACTTGTGAGCTTACACCCTGGACTGACAAGGGGATTGAAGAAGCAAGTGTCCAAGCAGGTAGGAAGTTCCTATTTAGAAGGAATTTCACCAATTTGAACCAATCAATGGAAGAAATCCTGCAAATGATGATCAACGAGGGAATGGTTGAAAACTTGCTACCTCTGCTGAACCCTCAATCCAGAAAATTCAAACCTGACCAAATATGTCAGTACCATTCCAACTCTCCCGGCCATAATATAGAAGAATGCTGGGCACTTCATAACCTAATTCAAGACCTGATTGAGAAAGGTGACCTAATCAGAGGAGATCAAATCCTCGGCATAACAGATAAAGATAGACTCTGGATCCCCGATGCATGGTATCAGGACACAGTGGCTGTCATATCCTGCAATACAGAATCAATCATCTCACCCCTGATACTGACGGGTAAAGGGGTCCAAGATAAATAAAATCCTGTGAAGGTGGCTGCACCTCAGCCTCTAATTCTGCCCTTCAGGCCTCAGTATCCAATCCTCAGTCTGAAGAAGGTCCCATGGAACTACGGGGACATTGAAAGCTCTACTTTAAACAACATCTCCATCCTGTCAAAGGATAATCCATTGTACCTGCCTCAGCGGGTGATTAAACCAGTTACCATAGCAAAAGAAATGGTGGCTAAAGAAAAGATAAAAGAGTTCCTCAAAAAGATGGGACACAATGAAATCAAGATAGTGCAAAGCTTGAAAGACGTACCCAAGCAAATATCCATCCTGGACTTGGTCCTATCATCTGAGGATCACTGTAACATCCTAGTGAAGGTACAAGAAGAAGCTCATCTGCCACACACTATAGACACAGAGAAATTCCATCACGTGATAGAACACATTTTCAATAATAATGTGATTTCCTTCACAGACGATGATATCTCGGCGAAGGGAAGGGGCCACCACAAGTCCCTGCATATAGCCGTTATGTCTTCCGGATACGTGATCGGAGGAGTGCTTATTGATGGAGGATCTTCCCTCAACATTTGTCTATACGACACGATGGAAAGGATGAAGATCAATCCAAACTGGATCAAAGCCAGTCACATGATCCGGGCTTTCGATGGATCTTGTCGTCAGGCTATGGGGGAAATCGGGCTTCCTCTAAAAATTGGTCCACACACCTTCTACGTATCTTTCCAGGTGCTCAACATAGCCACCGGATATAACTTGTTGTTGGGTAGGCCATGGATCCATATGGCCGGGGCTGTTCCATCCACCCTCCATCAGCAACTCAAGTACATTATCAACGACAATCTCATCACATTAAATGCCAAGCCGAAATACCCTACCCACCTACATGGGGACATGCCAATGATTAGCCTGGACACCGGGGTTGAGCCTGCAAGTTTTCAAGCTCTCGAGGTAAGCGATATTAAATATCTACCCATTGGGGCACCAGCCCTGAAGCCTAAAATTTCCACTGAAGTAATGACAATGGGCCAAGAAATGGTAGCTACGGGTTTCCAGCTAGGAGAAGGGTTAGGAAAAAACAAGCACGGCATTAAGATGCCAATCTAAATCCCAAGTCAGATGGGAAGAGCCGGATTGGGATTTTCTTCCGGGTCAAACCACCGGAATCCACACAAACATCCCAAGGCTCATGCCTCCACAATTCTGCTCCCAGACCTCACAAATGCCGGATGGATGAAACCTGTGAGAAAAATCCCGACTGCAGTATCAGCCATGCTGTTTCCTCCGGTCATACCTGTCCATCAAAGGAAAGCCCTTAAGCCTGAGGCAAATAGCGAAAAGGGAAAAGAAAAGATCCTGTACGGAGGACTGAGACCCATTCGCTAACATGAAAGTCATTATCAACTACGAAGGGATGAATGATGAAATCCCAGATAGTGACGACGAGGATCGTGCTCATTTTTCTCGCAGCAGACAGAGGAACAATCCCAGAAAAGCCTCGGCCATATCCTAAAGGATGTCTCAGTTGTCATTCAAGACGAGACGGACAAGCACACTTCCAGCATCCTCCCTATCCATGAGGATCTAACTCTGGATAATTGGAGCAGTGTCCCTTACCTCAGTCGAAAAGGGTAAAGGGGCAGACAGTCAATCTGCCCTTAATCATGCTTTCATTTACTGCTTACTTTTGATTGCACAGCTGGAGCAGTTACTTTTGTCATGCTTTACAAATGCTATGTGTATTTAAGCAGTTATATATATTAATGAAAGCATTTTTGTTTTCAGGACCCAGGCATTGGATATGTGTGTCTCTGCTGATGAGATGCCAACTTGTCAACATAACTCCAACTATGATGCTAGATTGAGCTTCGACTTGACGGATCTTGATCAAGAGGAGGAAGATGACTATGAGGTGCCAGAGGAGATTAAGGAATGGGTCGAGGACAAACCCAAAACCAAACCTCGACCAAACCTCCACCATCAATATAGGAACCTTCGAAACCATCAAAGAAATCCAAATAGGTATAGACCTCACCTCAGATCAAAAAGCCGACCTGATCGAACTCCTAACACAGTACCAGGATGTGTTTGTATGGTCGCATAAAGACATGATCGATCTATCCACAGACATTGTCATCCATCGGATGCCCATCAAAGAAGGGTTCAAACCAGTCAAATAAAAGCTCAGACGATTGAAACCTGAGTGGAGTCTCAAAGTCAAAGAAGAAATCATTAAGCAATTCAAAGTCGGGATCATCATGGTATCAACATATCCTGAATGGCTATCAAACATTGTCCCCGTGCCTAAAACAGAAGGGAAGGTACGAGTCTGCGTGGATTACCTGGATCTAAACAAAGCCTGTCTCAAGGACAATTTCCCGGTACCTTTCATCCACATCCTGATAGACAATACTGTGCAGTACGGCATGTATTCCTTTGTAGTCTGCTTTGCTAGTTACCATCAAATCATGGTTGCTGAAGAAGACCAGGAGAAAATAGCTTTTATCACTCCCTGGGGAACGTTTTGCTACCGACGACTATCCTTCGGCCTCATCAATGCCAGAGCAACGTATCAGCGAGCCATGATGGCCCTCTTTCATGATATGATGCACAAAGAAATAGAAGTCTATGTTGATGACATCATCATCAAGTCCCGGAGGGAGGATGATCACATAGACCATCTCAGGAAGCTGTTCAATAGGTTGAGCAAATACAACCTCAAGCTAAATCCCCCCACATGCGCTTTTGGCGTCAAGGCAGGCAAATTACTAAGATTCCTGGTGAGCAATCGGGGCGTTGAGTTAGACCCTGCCAACATCAAAGCCATTTTTGAAATGCCCGTGCCTCGTACAGAGAAGGAGATACGAGGATTCCTAGGAAGGATTAATTTCATAAGTCGATTCATTTCCTAACTCACAGCAACTTGTGAGCCCATCTTCAAGCTGTTAAGGAAGAATTCCTCCATCAAATGGAATAAGGATTGTCAACAAGCCTTCCTTGCCATCAAAAAGAAGCTTGTTGAAGCACCTGTTTTGGTACCTCCGAGGGATGGAGTCCTCTTATTCATATACCTGTCCGTCAATGCCAATGCCATGGGCTGTATGCTAGGACAGAAGGATGATAGTAGCAAAGAAAGAGCTATTTACTACATCAGCAAAAGATTCAGCAGCGGGGAACAAAAGTACACCCTGATCGAGAAGACATGCTGTGCATTTGATGGGCCGCCATGAGGTTGCAACACTACTTGCATGAGCATACGACGTATCTCATATCCCGCATGGATCCACTCAAATACGTCTTCAATAAACCAATATTAAATTACCGACTGTCCAAATTGCAGTTGATTCTACAGCAGTTCGACATTGTTTACGTGACTCAGAAGTCTATCAAAGGCCAAGGCATTGCAGATCAATTAGCAAAAAGCACCTTCAAGAGTGTTCGAGCCCCTGGAGACATATTTCCTAGATGATGGGATTATGATAATTCAACAACTCCAATCAGAGAATACAGTCCAACCATGGAAAATGTATTTCGACGGAGCGGCAAACATGGAGGGTTCTGGAGCTGGGGCAGTCCTTATCTTTGGTACAGGTGATCAATATCATGTGGCTACAAAACTTCAATTTGGCAACACCAACAACATGGCCGAGTATAAAGGCTATATACTGGGGTTGAAACTAGCCCAATCCATGGGTATCAAACACTTACTGGTCTTTGGAGATTCCGAGTTGGTCATCAGACAAACCATCTACAAGTATCTCACAAAAGAACTGCATCTGCTTCCCTATCATCGGCAAGTCCTCAAAATATCCTAGAAGTTCAAAGCAATAACCTTCGTCTACATTCCTCGGGGTCGAAATGACTTTGTCGATGCATTGGCAACGTTGGCTTCATTAATTCGCATATCCAACAAGAGCGAGTTTCCCAACATCCAGTTCACAAATTAAAAAGCCCCAACATACGGGAATTACACTGGAGAAGTATCAGACTAAATAATTCCTGTCAAGCAACCTTGGTTTCAAGACAGCAAGGAATATCTCTGTGATGGATCTACACCAGCAAGTGCAAACCAATTAGAGCGGAAACGGATTCTCAGAATGGCCATGAAGTTCTATCTGAGCGGAGATGCACTTTATAAAAAGGATTCTGGAATAGGCCTGTTAAGATGCCTCGATAAGGAGCAAGCCCACAGACTAATGGATGAAGTCCATGGTAAAGTCTGTGGTCCACATATGAGCGGCCATCTGCTGGCCAAGAAGATAATCAGAACAGGTCACTACTGGATCTCGCTCAAAGCTGATTGCGATGATCACGTCAAGAGATGTTTTCAATGCCAAACACATGGAAATGCCATCCACGCTCCTCTAAATGAGCTGCATAATATGAGTGCACCATGGCCTTTTCTATATGGGGAATGGACGTGATAGGTCCATTCAAACCCAAAGCCAGTAACGGTCATCGGTTCATCTTGACCATGATTGACTACTTCACCAAATTGGTTGAAGAAGCCTCTTTTCCTAAAGTCACAAAATAGGTCATCATCAATTTCATCAGAAACAATGTCGTTTGTCGATAAGGACATCCAGAGGTGATCGTATCAGACAACGCCAAAAACTTGAACAATCAAATGATGGTAGAACTATGCAGTAAGTTCCATATCAAGCATCTCAACTCCGTCATCTATTATTCCAAGATGAACAGTGCTGTCGAAGCGGCCAACAAAAACATCAAGAAGATCATGCAGACAATGTTCGCCAATCATAAGGACTGGCTTGACTTGCTGCCTCTCACCCTGTTATCTTACAGGACGTCAATACGCACCTCTACTGGGGCTACCCCCTATTCACTGGTCTATGGCATGGAAGCAGTCCTCCCTATAGAAGTTGAGATAGAGTTTTTACGAGTCTTAATAGATGCTCAGATAGACAAAGATAAATGGTTGCAAGACCGATATCATCAACTGTCCCTGATAGACGAAAAGAGGGCCACAACCATTTTCCACGGACGGTTATACCAGCAAAGGATCGCCAGGTCCTACAACAAGAAAGTTTGAATCCGACAATTCAAAGAAAATGATTTGGTACTAAAGAAAATCCTGGCCAATCAGGATGAAGCCAAAGGAAAATTTGCCCCAAACTAGGTAGGCCCTTTCATTGTCAAGGAAGTGCTGACAAGGGGAGCCATCAGGCTATAAGAAATAGACGGGAACAAATTTCCCCAACTCATCAATTCAGATACTGTGAAAAAGCACTACGTTTGAAGCACATGCATACCCGCATCTGGGTCCTATAAATCGAATCAGGTTCGACTTTTCACTAGAACAGCCAAAAATACGAATGACCTGATCTCCCTCAACCCGGGAGTACGTAGGCAACCATCTATGGTGCGGTCAAATCAAGCAAAAATCCAAAGAACTTGCAAATTCCAACATCAAATTCCAAAGCTCATCGAACCAAATTCAAACCCCAGATAAACTCTTTTCAAGCCTCTTCAATTAAAAAACCAGAACTACGCATGACCTGACCTCCCTCAACCCGGGAGTACATAGGCAGCCCTCTGCGGTGCGGTTTGACCCTTAAGAAAAAACAAAAAATGGAAGACCAGTTCCAAGGCATCGAAGACAAATAAAAGCTAAATACTGTCAAGTTGTCTGATTACCAGACCCATTTGAGGAACTCCCTTGACACCTCAACTGTCAGTCCATCAAGGAGAAGCTCAAAATGCATCAATAACTGCGAGTCATGAAGGAAGTGGTAATCACTCAGCAATGATAATACATATCTAAGCAGGGAAGTGTCTCAAAAATATATTTCTTTGATATATAAACTCCTTTATATACATAGTGCCATATACATGACAAAAATGGCTGATCTAGTCTGTGCAGGAAAAATAAAGCTAGTTTATGGACCCAAGGACAAGCGGGTCAGCAATGCCAGCATAGCATCTCTCTCTGAAGATGGAGGAGCATCTGTAAGAATAGTCCACTCAGCCTCCATACGACTAAGGGCATCCATAGTCATCTGTATGGTGACACTGTGGTCATCAATGTAAGCACTCATCTCGGTAACCAAACCATGGGTGTAAGATCAGAGAGCAGTACTATCAGCAATGTGGAAATCACGAGAAGCTATAGCCTCATCCCTCTCTGCAAAAGCTGCGTCCCGAGAAATCAAAGTCTCCTCAATCTCAACATATGCTTCATCTCTGGCTAAGCGAACCTCATCTCCCTCAATAATAGCAGTATCTAAAGCAGAGCGAAGCTCCTCCGGCTCAATCAATCCAGTATCCAAGGTGGTCCTGAGTCCATCCCTCTCAGTAAAAGCTAAATCCCTGCCAGACAGGGCAGCCAACAGCTGCGCTCTAGCTGAATCTCTTTCAAAGGTAATCCTGAATAGAGAATATGACAAAGATGGATCTGTCCCTGTGGGAATAACCGGGGGATCACTAATCAAAGCTACCACCAAATATGCGAATAACTCATCCTCAGTAGGAGAATCGGGAACCTCCATGGGCTCTTCCTCGTCAGAATCCGCAAGCGGAGATATATGAAGCTCTGCTACTACGACTGCGCTCTCTACCTCTAACTATGCAGAATACTCCGGAGAACGACCAGGATGTCTACTGGAGAACTCAGCCCTCTCCCTGTGAGTCCAACACTCATAAACTCTAACCAAGTCGGCTGTTGACATCGATGAATCCGACATCCTCTGATCAGTAGAATCCTCAAAATGGTGCATACTCTACCACTAATCAAACTGTTCCATAACTGCCAAGGGATGATAAGTAGTCATACCCCTCAATCCTGCCAAAGGCAAATAATCCATGCCAGATGCATGAGTAATGAAGTTGAACGGGTTTGCCATCCCTGAGCATAACAAAACTGCGAATTGATGCTCAATATCCGACAAAAATGCTAACCAGGACTCTGAGTCAACGCAATCAGGCGGACGAAAGGAGTAAACTAAGGATATCTCGTGGCTAAAATAATAGGCATGAGGTCTAAATGATCCAATTGGTCGTATGTGTGACATCAACCACATATACAGCATGACTGAGCTACCCCAGAAAAACCCCGCTGGATGGGTATTGCAATAGGTGAGTGACCTCAGTGTCTCTACCAAGATCATAGGGATAATGGTACTACCCTGCCTAAGGGCTCTGACTACGACAACCAATCCCACATCAAGGTGATCTAAATACAATATCATGTAAACATATGCCACAATGCACATCAACAACATGTCTATCCTGGCTGTCTGCCACTCCTCTGTGAAAATGACAAAATCTCCAACGTGACGGTCGTAGCTGTCAAGCTCACCATAGCGCTCTATCAAGAAGTCAAGGGAGATCACATGCCATAAAAAGATCTCATCCATGACTATACTTTGCCGAAGACAGGACAAGCCGAGTAAACGATCTCCTCATATCACTGATAGCCGTCCGAGTACACGATAACTCTAAATCAAAGCCAGTAAATCTCTGGTACTCCTCTAGAGTAGGCAAAAGCTCACACCGACCAATGCAGAATACCTGTCTCTCCGGTACCCATAAGGGTAGGACGCCATCGAATGCCCCAGCATCTGGTCAACTGTCCCCCTAGCTGGAAAGGGCAGACTATCATACCATGACCGCAACGATGCAGCCACCTTTGATCGTGGCAAATGCTCTATACGGCTAATTGCAGACGTCGTCATCTGTAGCACCGTATCACAAGACCGTCCAGAGGTCAAGTCAAATTGTAGCTGTCTGAATGCATACACATAATACATGCATGATGACAATGATATAAACATGTTGCAGTAGATAAAGATGATAGTAATATCTACAACAAGCTATCTACTGCATACATCATCCCTATATCCTAGTACAAAGTGAAAGGAAGAATACAGGGAAATGAGGCACCACCACCCAGCTAATACAGTGGTCTATCAAAATGATGGCACAGACACCGAATAGCCAAAATAGTGGCTGACCAAAAATATAGCTGCCGTAGCTATCATAGGAAGTCAAAGACCTCAGTATCAAATTGATCGACCTGTTCTAGATCCTCTGTCTGCACAAAGCTTTTGGGATCAGGCATATCTGGGCGATATAAGGGAGGATCAACCCCTGTATAACTGCTACTGAATGGACCTAAAGAGGGGCCTGCTCCAGAGCTGGATGGGTCAAATGAAGATGCCTTTGATGGATCTCGGATAAGATGCCTGATAAAGAAACGAGCCTGGTCCAACTCCCTGGTCAGATGTGCTATCTGGTCTGCATGAGTAGGCTCTCTAATACAAGCTATCCAGTCCGTCATCATCACGAACCATGGCACCATGTCTGCCATAAAATGGGTGGCACGAGTCTGAGCCCCAATAGTGCGAGGACTCCACCAATTGTAGAAGGCTGCCTGGCTGTATGGGCCCTCTGATAGATCAAAATCATCTATACCCTCCAAAGGGATGTCTATCAAAGACACGGACAATGGCCAATGATGCCAAGCAGGAGGAGCAATGGGAATGCAGATCTCCCCTATAACGCTCTGAATGGCACGCTCTCCAAGATAGAGCTCCCAGCCTCCCTCCGTCAACATAGGGACTCTGCGGGTCGATAAATCAAACTCCCAACCAGTGGGGAAACCTCCATCAAATTTGACGGTCAAGTACTCAGATGTATACGGCGTCCAAGTGATCGAGCCCGTCGTCAAAAGCTCCAACTGCAGACAGGCATAAGTAAATCCCTCAACAACAAGGACCTCTGTCAAAATAGAGTGATGCCATCTTCGTCCATGTGGATAGGTCTCCAGACCTAATGCTGAAACGGGCCGTAGGCAAGGAAGCCTCTCAAATGCCCAAAGCTATCCATGCAAATATCAAAAGTCCTTAGTGACCAAGACTGCCAAAAATAAGTGCAGAAATCAAAAGGTACAGAAAGATGTACTCATCAGCAAAAACTGATGGAATCCTAACCAAGCCTCTGTCACACCCTTCGAAAGCAGGCGCATGCCCCGGAGAAAATATGTAAAGGTATAAGAGCCCCAATCAAAGTCACTGAGGCGCTCTACATGCTGAGTGGGGCTGATCAAAGTAAAGGACACCGTCAACGAGTTATCTGCCACAAAATAACCCCTGATGATCGACAAAAATAATCGCCACAGAATGCGATCTCTAGCCCTTCGATCATCAGGCGAAGGCAACTGCAAAGTCCCGTCTTGGGCATCTATACTCAAGGGACCAGATAGGACTGCCCGACCCTTGAATGCCGACTGAGGGACTCCCAACCGGGATCTAACTGCGGTGGGCAAAATGTTAGACACGACAGGCACTATCTCACCCTCAAACTCAATGCTGGTGATAAATCCCCAGTCCATAAGAGTCATCATCACCTCGCAATCAAGCAGATGAAGGGACCGAGTCTGGTGGAACCAGAGCTCAGACAAAGCCCTCATATACCACCAAGGGCAACGGCGGGGCAGGATAGAGAAGAAGGCCTAAAATCCCCAGCCATCTACGATCTCCCTGTAATCCTCATACAGAGTCTGATAGAGGGAGTGCACACTAAACCAGTTCCCTCGAGGCTGTGTCAAGCCAGGGACCTGCATAAAAAACTAACCCATATTAAAAATATGTTCCCCGAGAATGGCCAGAAGATGGGAAAAGAGTCTAGAGAGAAGAAAGACTTCAAGTCACCTCGTTGGCCTGAAGATATCTCGAAGGATGGCGACTCAAGTCGCCCAGCAACTCCTGTGTCTGCACAACAATGCCCGGGACCTCCGCATGTGGAACCTGAGCTGGAAAAGGAGCAACAAAAGCAAACTCCTTGTCATCAATGTCAATGGGGTTCTCGTCCTATGTTGGACGTATCCTGCTCTATACCAATCTGCGAGGTGTCCTAGCTGGATGGGCCTGTGGGACGGCAGAAGCCCTTCTCCGTCTAACGCCTAATGAAACCCCGGTAGAGCTGTCGGGTCTATCGCGATCCATCGCATACACCAGTACTCAAAATCACCTCAGACAGGGTGTGGTAAGCCTAAAACCTGTGGCTTATTAATTAATCAATCCAGCATACATATCTAAGTCCTAAAACATGCATGGGTCCATCAAAAATACCCCGCACAGTCAAAACTGCATGTTTTCAAAATCCCAAAAGCTCAAAACTTGCATTGGGTCAGGAAAAAAAACTCCCCACAGAGTCAAAAAGGCATTCTTTTCAAAACCTAAGATTTTGGAAAAATTTCGCTAGAGTCTCCTTTGTAAAATGGGCTGTCCATATGCACACAGGCATGCCTAGGTGGCCATTCAGTAGCACACTTACCCAAATATAGAAATAGTTCATATTTACTAAAAAAAATCAAAAACCAGCCTCACATGGTCTCCAAAATACCATAGGCATTTTTAGTTGAAAGTCTAGGCTCACTAGGCCTCAAAAAGAATGACTAAACTAATCAAAAAGTGGAAAAATTGACTGTCTCAGAACCTAAATTTTCTTACATCCAAACATGCATTACAGTAAGATATGCGTACATATGTAGACAGAAAATTTTTCACAAGTCATGTAGACATATATTTTTTATACATTGCATTTGAAAGCACCCCAAGTGGTTCGCATGCTTTTAACGGTTAAAAACTGCTAAAGAAGGATGTAAAACGTTACCTGTGCTGCGCTGAATGCATAGGAATTGATTGATTCAGAATTCGACTGCCAGAACTCCGTAGATCTGAAAAAGAAGATCAAAAATCCTTTCGTTGTTTAAGCGGGAAACTTGCAAAATGAAAATATCGCAGCACATTAAGTAGCCCAGGTGGCCGAAGCTTCACCTGCGGCTGCCGAACCTCCACCTGTGGCAGCCCATGTGGGTCCCACCTGCCCCGGGCCCTGTTCAGTTTGAGTCGAAACGGAGTTTAAACGGGCCACCGAATCAAATCTAAAGAGAAATCGCTACGCGATTGAGCCGTTTGTCCTGAAATCCTTTGTTCAAGCAGTGCAATCCTAACAAAAAGGGAAAATCCATAGAGACCCTTGACATTCATCCCAGAGCCATGTCCGAGGATCAACAAATCAAACTGTGAAAGAACTGCGCAAAAATTGCGCAAAACTGCAAAAAATTGCCATTTCCGAAGCATTCTCAGCCGTTGGCTCAGCCCCAGCGAAGTTCGGGTTCTGACTGAAGCAGTTTCAGCCGTTGACTCAGCCCCAGCAAAGTTCAAGTTCCAACCGAAGCAGTTTCGATCGTTGGCTCAGCCCCAGCGAAGTTCGGGTTATGACCAAAATAGTTTCAGCCGTTGGCTTAGCCCCAGCGAAGTTTGGGTTCTGACCGAAGCAGTTTCAGCCGTTGGCTCAACCCCAGCGAATTTTGGGTTCCGACCAAAGAAGTTTCAGCCGTTGGCTCAGCCCCAGCGAAGTTCGGGTTCTGACCAAAGCAGTTTCAGCAGTTGGCTCAACCCTAGTGAAGTTCGGGTTCTGACCGAAACAGTTTCAGTCATTGGCTCAACCCTAGAAATGTTCGGGTTCTGACCAAAGAAATTTTAGCCGCTGGTTCAACCCCAACGAAGTTCGGGTTATAACCAAAGCAATTTCAACCGTTGGCTCAACCCCAGCGAAGTTTGGGTTTCGATCGAAACAGTTTCAGCCATTGGCTCAGCCCCAGCAAAGTTCGGGTTCCGATCGAAGCAATTTCAGCCGTTGGCTCAGCCCCAGCGAAGTTTGGGTTGCCGACCGAAGCAGTTTCAGCCGTTGGCTCAGCCCCAGCAAAGTTCGGGTTCCATCAAAATAGTTTCAGCTGTTTGCTCAACCCCAGTGAAGTTCGGGTTCCGACCGAAATAGTTTCAGCCGTTGGCTCAACCCCAGCAAAGTTCGGGTTCCGTCCGAAGCCGTTTAGCCGTTGGCTTAACCCCCGCGAAGTTTGGGTTCTGATCGAAACAACTCAGCCGTTGGCTCAGCCCCAGCGAAGCATCGGGTACTGACTGGTGATAACTCAGCCGTTGGTTCCAGTCCAGCGAAGCATCGGGTACTGACCGGTGACCACTCAGCCGTTGGTTCCAGTCCAGTGAAGCATCGGGTACTGACCGATGACAACTCAGCCGTTGATGCAACCCCAGCGAAGTTCGGGTGCTGACCGAAGTCAATTTCAACCTTCAGACTAGTCCCATAAGATGTTGGGAGACGATCTACGGTTGAGAGTTATATAATAATCCATCTTCACAAAGGACAGATGATGGAATCTGTTATACACATCCTCAAAGAAGATCATTGAGGTAGTATCAATCCTGGCCACTTCCTTAATACCTACAAAGCTGTCGCAGAGGATGTCATCCCCAGCAGATCAAGACGGGAAAATCTGTGATAGCTCACCCCCTCAGAATCTACGAAGCTATTGCAGAGGACGTTATCCACAGCAGGTCAAGACGGGAAAATCTGTGATAAATCATCTTCAACAAACTCATCAGAGTCAAACAAATTATCGTGAATGATGTCATCCACTACCGAGAATGACAAAACAGGCTCACGATAACTTCCTAATACCATCAATGGCTATACTGGATAGCATCATCCCCAGCAAAGTGATAACACACACAACCAAAAGTAGCCCCATTCTACTCCAAGACGCCCAACTTCAAAATGGCTTTGGCACTTTTTATTTCTAGTGTCTACTAATCTTTATCCTGTCCATTCCACTACGTTACATGGACATGATAAAGAGGGGCATCTGTAGACACTCAAAATTTTCCTTGCCCCAATACCAACCCGGTAGGAGGACAAAATTGTTAATTAATCCAAATCCGGCCACCAGCGTCAGTCCTTCAACCTAAATCTGATTCCCAATATCGGTAATCAAGCTCCGACAGTCAATCGGACTATCAATCAAGCTCCGACAGTTAATCGGACCATCAATCAAGATCTGACAGTCAATTGGACTATCAATCAAGCTCCGACGGTCGATTAGACCATCAATCAAGCTCTAACAGTTAATCGGACCATCAATCAAGCTCCGACAGTCAATTGGACCATCAATCAAGCTCCAATAGTCAATCGGACCATCACTCAAGCTCCGACAGTTGATCGGACCATCAATCAAGCTCCGATAGTCAATAGGACCATCAATCAAGCTCTGAAAGTCAATCGGACCATCAATCAAGCTCCGACAGTCAATCGGACCATCAATCAAGCTCCAACAGTCAATTGGACCATCAATCAAGCTCCGATAGTCAATTGGACCATCAATCAAGTTTTGACAGTCAATCGGATCCGTAAAGTCAACCCTGGTCTCAATTCGGGAAGTCAAGGCAACCTCGACATCAATCGAGGACATGTCAAGCCATCTCCGATCTCAATCCGGGAAAGTCAGTTCATCCCTGGTAGCAACCCGGGAAGTCAAACTCAACCCTGGTCTCAACCCGGGAAGTGCAGGTCATCTTTGGTCTCAACCTGGGACGTCAGGTCAACTTTATACATCAACCTGAAGCATCACAACAACTCCTGAGAAAAACCTAAAACGACCCCGTCAGCCTCAGAGACAACCTTGAGGTCAAAAAACTCGACTGAAGATCCAAGTCTTGGAATCAGCTCCCGAAAGTTAACCAGCGACCATGCCGACACTACAGGCAGCCCCAGGGGGGGTACAATGGTCATTTCATCAACTCTCAACCGACTTGGTCAAACTCAAGCCAAATCGATGCCGACAAAGTTAGAATGAACCCTAATGACGATCCCGAGTGGCAACTACGCAAGATAACTCAACAAAAAATGTTTTTTTCCATGTCGTTGCGACACTCTCGGCGAGAGTTTTTCGAAAAGGTATCGAACTCGTCAAATGGACGCTCCGATCAAAAGTTAGAAAGTTTTTGACCGGACATTGCATTGCTTGGAGTGCACATACTTCGAGACGACTAAGTCGAGCACATGGGCCCCACCTAGGTTAGCCACAGCTCTACCTGCGACTGTCGCACATAGAGTGGAGGCTCCTTGGCCTATAAATAAATGTGCCCCCCCTCCCGTTCATTTGAAAAAAAAGTTAAAACGCAGCGAATCCCCGTCAGTTTGATTTTCTGACTTTTACACCTCTTCCAACCAAATATTTTCACTCCCACACGTAAATATACCCATATACTACCACATATAAAAAAACCACCGGTAGATTTGGGCGTTTAAAGACTACGATTCAGCAAAAAGCCCGCATTGCGGTCCATTATAAGTATTTTTACGATCAGCTAGTCAATACTACTACTTTGCACTGCTATACACTTGCACACAAAGTTTCATCTTCTAAATATGCTTGGAACTTAGTTTCGTGGCCGTTTTCATCAATATTTGATACATTTTTGTACATAAACTCCGTTTTCAACATTTCTACAACTCGGATTGATGATCCATCAGCTCTAGTAGCTTCAATGCACTAGCACGCACATTCTGGTAACTTCGCCGAACTGGGTTATCTTCCCAGTCCGGGTTTGGCCTTTTTTGTACATATTTAATTGTAAATGTACTAACATTTCAATTCTGTCAAGCCCGGATGTCAAATCTGAGGTAGTTTACCGTTTTTATATATATTTACCCATATATAAGCGACTTTCACCATCATTGGTACTCCTATCAATCTTGGTTGACTACATTCTGTCAGTATATATATATATATATATATATATATATATATATATATATTCAGTCGGCCTGGACTATTTCGTGGCCATTTTACTGCTTTTGTACATTTTCCCATACTGGGTGCTCTCCCGAGTCACTGGGTAACTATTTTTCTGTCAATTTCAATACCAGTACAGGCACAGGCGTGAAAACCCATCGCCCTTTTTACTATTTTATATATATATATATTTTATTTCTGTCATATCCTGGATTATTTCGTGGCTATTTATAGTTTTTGTATATATATATATTTCAATTCCAGTCCGGGCTTGCGAGTGAAAACCCATCGCCCTTTACAGCTTTTATATATATTTAACTATATATATTGCTTTATTCAATTTATTCAACTATTGCATTTAACATTCATTTGTATATAAATCTGCACTGATTTATCTGCGGGCGGACTAGATTTATCCAAATCTCGCCAATTCTAGCTTTCAGCGGTTCAAACAGGTCCCGATAGAACCTGGAAGCTATAATAGTTGAGATTTCTTTAAATCTAGTTATTTTTATAGTTTCAGTTTCAAAAGCAACCTCGCGTCCCTTAGATCACTATCAAGTGGGAACGAGACGCTTCGGCCGGGCGGACCGGGATTTACTGAATGAATCCCTGTCCTGGCTATTTTGGGATATTTATATGCTTCTGTACAAATTTGAACTGTGCAGGTTTTCTAGCCACTCATATGTGAGCCTAGGAATCGTGGGATTCATGATTAAACTAATCAGAATCTGATTCGCACGATGGACAAACTCCGATTTACAGATGTACCCTGCCAGTTTTTTTTTGTAAAAATGTACATGCACAGACCTTAAAACGGTTATCCGAATTTAAGGTCTCAATATAGTGAAAATATGGATTGTCTTGTCAGCGTCTCTCCGATGGTTTTCATACCCATGAGGAGACCGACACTTTATATTTCTGTGGTCGAGGATGCTTCGCAGCTCGAGAAATCACCATTTGCATGCAGCCTTAAGGCTATAAAGATAAAATTGAGAGTAGCGATATGTTTCAATTCCTATGTCAGCGTAAGGGTTTGATAAAATCAGCTTTCAAAACATCACTGTCAATTCAATTCAAAAGCTTTTGCAAATCAAATTAAATGATACTTTTTGCAAAACAAATCAAAGACTGATTTTCAAATCAAATCAAACCCTTCGTATATAGGCTCAACGAAGCCTGTCAAAGCTTTCAATCAATCCAAAGGCCCAATTTGCAAACAGCATTCACTTACACATTCCAGTTTTAAGGGAAATATTGAAAAGATTGCGGTACCGTGTTTATACGGGAGTCGTGGGTTGCCTAACACCTTCCCCACACTTAACCAAGCCCCCACACTCAAAACTCTAATTTTAAAGATCAAGTTTCGACAGTGTCCAGCAATTGGGCCTCTTTTTCAAATCAAATTCGGTTGAGTTGGTAAAACTATTTTCAAAACTACCAACTGGCGACTCTGTTTAAATCTAATCGTCGACATATACACATGTTCGCCTCTTTCCTAAAAAACCCTTCAAAACCTTTTTCGCAATAAAAAGAATAAGGGTAGAGATAACTTGGGAAGATCGATTTGAGGAAAACTGGGTTATAAACCGACCCGCGGTATTTCTTAAATTTTTCAATGTCGACATTATACATATATAATATATACATAACTGACATCATATATTAATTATAATTTATTTCTTTAATAAATTATCAATTTTGTGTTTTTGAAATTTAAAAGCCATAAGGCTTTGTTTGGCAAAAACTACTTATTTTTAAAAACTAGCTTTTTGAACTTAAGGCATTGTTTGGTAAAAATTCATTTAAAACAAGTGCAAGGGCCCTGTTTGCCAAAACCTTTTAAAAACAGTTTTAAGGACCTTGTTTGATAAAACTAATTTAAAAACCCTTTTTATTCTTTTAATAAATCCTTTAGCATATATTTTTAAATATTACACTTTAATTAATTAAATTCTAATATTCTCATTTAATTAATTAAAAGCTAACATCAACTAATCACATAAAAATGCCACATAAAAATTATAATTACTTGCTAATTATAATTTCATGTAACAATCATCACATAAAATTCATCTAATTTAATTATCTCAATTAAATTAGAACTATACTATAAAATCATTGCACATCAATTAAATTAAATATTTATTTAATTAATATATTGCACTTAATTAAATTACACCACAACAAGTACATAATTTATTTATTTAACTCAGTAAATTAATTAAAATATTTATTTAATTCAATAAATATTAAAATTCCCATTCGTTACAATCTTCCCTCCTTAAAAGGATTCTGTCCCCAGAATCACAAAAAAAAAATCATCTATTACATTCTTATCCCCTTAAAAGGATTCTGTCCCCAGAATCGGTATATAAGGGGTTACACAAATAACTGAGCAAATAATTGGGGATACGTTTTCTTTATTACATCTTCGAGTTCCCACGTGGCTTTTTCAGCACTGTGGTTCCTCCAGATTACCTTAACAGAAGGTATCATTTTATTTCTAAGCACTTGTTCTTTCTATCAACTATTTGAACATGTACTTCTTCATATATTAAGTCTTTATCGAATTGTAAAGGCTCGTATTCTATTACATGTTTGTAGTCGTGTTTGTGCGGTCTTAACACAGAAATGTGAAAAATGTTGTGTATATTGTCTAGCTCCGGAGGTAACGTAACCTCGTAAGCCACTTCGCCCACCTTTCGCAGTATCTCAAAAGGTCCAATAAATCGGGGACTCAGCTTTCCTTTCTTGCAAAATCGAATCTTCCCCTTCTAGGGAGATACCTTCAGGAAAATGAAGCTTCCTGGTAAAAATTCTTGATTCTGTCGATGTTGATTGGCATACTTCTTCTGTCTGTCTTAAGCAGCAACCAGTCTGGTTCTGATCAACTTCACGATTTCAGCGGTTTGTTGTACCAATTCCGGTCCCAACAGTTGACGTTCACCGACTTCATCCCAGCATAATGGGGTTCTGTATTTTCTGCCATACAATGCTTTGAAAGGCGGTATGCCAATACTCGCGTGGTAGCTATTGTTGTAGACGAACTCCATCAACGGCAAATGATTATCCCAGCTTCCTTTGAAGTCCATAACGTAAGCTCTCAACATATCCTCTAGCGTTTGAATCATTCTCTCGCTCTAGCCGTCGGTATGAGAATGATACGCCGTACTCATTCGTAATTGCGTTCCCAGACACTCTTATAAACGCTTCCAGAAATTCGACGTAAAATGCGGATCTCTATCGGACACAATCGACACCGGAAAACCTTGTCAAGAAATAATTTCCTTAACGTACAGCTTTGCTAACTGATCCAAGTTGAACTTAATCTTGATCAGTAGGAAATGTGGCGACTTCGTAAGTCGATCCACTATTACCCATATCGCGTCGAAACCCTTCTGAGTTGCTGGAAGGCCAACCACAAAATCCATTGTGATGTGCTCCCACTTCCATTCTGGAATCTGCAGTGGTTGTAGCAATCCATTAGGTCTTTGGTGTTCTACTTTGACTTTCTGGCACGTTAAGCATTTCGCAACGCATTCAGCAACGTCCCTCTTCATGTTCGGCCACCAGAAGTGATGCCTAAGATCCTGGTACATCTTCATACTCCCAAGGTGAATTGAATATCTCGAACTGTGAGATTCGCTCAAAATTTGCTCTTTGAAATCTGGTACTGGTGGTACCCAGATTCTTTCTTCAAATTGTAACAGTCCTTCGTTATCGATCTTGAACTTGAACTCTTCACCATCAGCTATTCTCTTTCGAATCTTCTCGCATTCTTCATCGTGAAGTTGTGCTTCTTTCACTTTGTCTACCAGAGTAGAACCAGTAGTTAATTGAAATAACTTCCCATTCGATTCCTTCAGATACTTCATTTCTAGTTCCAACTTAGCCATCTCTTCTATTAACTGGTCCTGATTAGTTAATATATTTAGCTTCTCCAGACCTTTTTTGCTCAAGGCGTCGGCGATGACGTTAGCTTTACCCGGATGGTAAAGTATCTCGCAGTCGTAGTCCTTGATCAGTTCTAACCATCTTCTCTAGTGCATGTTCAAATCCTTTTGTGTAAAGATGTACTTCAGACTCTTGTGATCTGTGTATATCTCACACTTTTCTCTATATAGGTAGTGTCTCCAAATCTTCAGAGCAAACACTACTGCTGCCAATTCTTAATTATGGGTCGGATACCTTTTCTCGTAATCCTTCAGCTGACGTGATGCGTAGGCAATAACCTTGTCGCTCTACATCAGCACGCAGCCTAATCCCTTATGTGAGGCATCACTATATACCATGAAATTTCCCGTACTATCCGGTAAGGACAACACAGGCGCAGTACTCAACCTCTTCTTCAATTCCTGAAAACTCTCCTCACACTTTTTCGTCCAAACAAATTTAACTGTCTTACGAGTTAAATTCGTCAACGGAGTTGCGATCTGGGAAAAGTCTTGAATAAATCTTCGATAATAACCTGCCAATCCCAAGAAACTCCTCACTTCAGACGGTGTCTTCGGCTGTTCCCAATTAATCAAGGCTTCAACCTTCGACGGATCTACCGAAATCCCATCTTTGTTAATCACGTGGCCAAGAAATTGCACACTTTCTAACCAGAATTCGCACTTCGAGAATTTCGCGTAAAGCTTCTCTCGTCTCAGTGATTCTAAGGTCAGTCTCAAGTGTTCAGTGTGTTCCTCCTCAGTCTTGGAATAAACCAGGATGTCATCAATGAACACTACTATAAATTTGTCTAGGAATGGCTTAAACACCCTATTCATTAAGTCCATAAATACAGCTGGGGCATTCGTTAAACTAAATGACATCACCAAGAACTCGTAATGTCCATACCGAGTTCTAAAAGCTGTCTTCGGTATATCTTCTCTCCTCACCTTCAACTAATGATACCCACTTCTCAAATCGATTTTCAAAAAGTATCTAGCACCCTTCAGTTGATCGAACAAGTCATCGATCCTAGGTAAAGGATACCTATTCTTGATCGTAACTTTGTTCAACTCCCTATAATCAATGCATAGCCACATCGATTCGTCCTTCTTCTTCACAAATAATACTGGCGCTCCCCACAGTGAAACGCTCAGCTGAATATACTTCTTGTCTAGCAATTCTTGTAGTTGAACCATCAGTTCCTTCATCTCGACTGGAGCCATTCGGTACGGAGCTTTCGAAATCGGGGGGGGGGGGGGGGTTCTTGGCTCTAAGTCGATCACGAACTCTATCTCTCTATCTGGCGGAAGTCCTGGCAATTCGCTCGGAAATACATCCACAAACTCCCTAACCACGGATATCTCTTCTATCTTCGGGCTCTTCTTACGAGTATCTACTATGTAGGCTAGATATCTTACACAGCCTTGCGTCAAAAGTTTTATGGCTTGCATAACAGTTAGACAACTGGCTTGTCTAGGCGATTTGCTATCATAGAATACTAACTTCGACGGAGTCATAAGGTTTACCGACTTCTTCTAACGGTCGATTACCGCCCCATGGTTGAACAACCAGTCCATACCCAGTATCACATCAAATTTCCCAAGTTTTATCGGAATCAACTCTACCCTCAATTCCTGAACCTTAATGTCCAATCTGCAGTTCTTGTATACAAATCTAACAGGAATAACGTCCCTATTCGCAATCTCTATGTTCAAGGGATAAAGTAATTCCTCTTTAGGTAAGTCTAGGGTCTTATCAAATTCATCAGATATGAATGAACAAGTAGCACCCGAATCAAATAATATATATGCATTTATACTATTGATTGGAATATTATCTTACACCACATCCTTTGACTGCACAGCATCCTGCACCATCATGTTGAATGTTCGGGCAGTGGGTCGAACGGCCTATAGTGTGCAGCGATAGCCAAAGTGTTGCCGCTCCCATTTCCCCCGCTCCCTACCGACCCTCCAGCTGGTTTCTTAGGGCAACTTCGGGCCATGTGATCCTTGGATCCACATGTGTAGCAAGCTTCCTTCTACGGGTTTGGGAAATTCGGCGTAATGTGGCCTTCCTGACCACAGTTGAAGTACACCCGCTTCCTGTTGGGTTTGTAAGAAATCGTGACGCAATCAAATTGCAAAAATTAGCGGAAGCATGGTATATCAGAGTTTAAAAAAATTTCTACAAAACTATTACCCGGATCATCCTTTATGCAAATTATTAATTTAAAACGATAAATAAGAAGTTATAAAATCATACCATTGTAGAACGAAGCTTCCACATGTACGAGTTCAACTCCTTGTTCTTCGAGATCTCCTTGAATTTTCGGGTTAGATTCCTTCCTTTGATCAACGTTAGCCACCCAAGTGTTTGTCCTCTAGAGGTGATCCACCAAGGAAGATGAATTATCAAGAAGGAGGGTGTTTGGCTAAACCTTAGTTTTCTATCCTCTATAGAAAAGGAGTACTCTCCAATAATTAGAATTGCATCAAGTAATATCTATTATAAGAATCCTTTTATATAGATATTGGTCAACCCTTCTAATCCTATTAGACATGAGATTTCTTTTAATTAATTAAACTCCTTTAATTAATTTAGGCTTCCCACCACATGGGAAATAATTAATTAAATTCATTTAATTAATTTGTCTCCTAATCTTATTAGGAATGAATGAGAGTACTAATATTAAATTAATTACTAAACTCCTTTAGAAATTAAAATAATAATAATTATAATAATATTAATAAGACTCCTCTTATTAATTTATATTTAATATTTCCAAAATATTAAATAATAAATATTAAGCTATTTAATTTATTCTATCACCATAGATTAAATTAATTTCACTTAATGCATTATTACGATTATACAATTACCTTCTTAAATAATTATTCTTCCTTTTATGGTGTGACCCTTTAGGTTCTCCATATTAAACCGGTTGTGATTAAATCAATTAGAACAATTCTAATCTTATTTAAATAAATAAATTAAACTAATAATCTATTTAAATAAATAATATTTATTCTACAATAGGGATAAGCCTCCCTAGCGATCAACGACTTTCCAGATAATATAGATTTTAACATTAATCATAAAAGAACCTATGAGTAAATAGTTACCATACAATTCAATCCTTCCACCATACAATGTCCCAATTAAATATAAGACATGAATTTACTGTCAAGTCTTATTTTATTTAATTATATGTATTTCGATTAGAAAATGCACAACTCCAAATAATGTAAATTAGAAACTCCTTTCTAATTTCATTTTACCTTGGCCAAGGATTCCTGGGTTGTCATTTAACGAATCACATAGGACATATCTCCTCCTTTACTAGAGGTGGTAGATTCTTTATTGATCATTCATTGTCTCCATATGTAACTCATTATACCCAAGCATACCCTTTTATATACCCTAAAGGGCTTTAAGGAATAAGTCAAAGTATAATTCATTACATACAAGATACTATAATGATCTCAAGTCCAAGGATCACTTGTACTACTATCACATTAGAAATTTCTATTGACAGGCGAGTAAAACTCCATTAGGTATTCCATAGCGAGTCACGTTTAGTGAACTTATTCTCCAATAAGCACCTACATACTTGCTTTAGTGTCTCCACACAAATGATTATGAGATCAATCATCCTCATCCAATGAGCAAGCAACATATGTACTAATCTATCCGGATTTACTAATCCCTTTTTTAGTTATCCCATGATTAGGAACTATTTTAGTTTTAGAGCTTTCTAAGAATTCAGATCTCATTTGCATGATCATCATTATGATTCTAAAAGCATTGCTTAAAACTATGGGTTATTTACATATTATAAAAACAGCACCATGTAGATAATTAAATGCCTTTAATAAATGAATATTTTTATGAATAAATAAATAAGATTGCCTCCAAAGTATATGCTTTATCATCATACATGATTGGCTTGTATTCATACTACTTTCACTTCCCCCTCAAGCACACTCCAGTGTGATTCTTCTCGCATGTAGCACATGATTCGAGCTTCCTCTTTTGTTGGCTTCCCTGCTGACACCCAGCAGAGGTGTTAGCGTTCTATTTCCTTTTCTAGTTGATAGCCCCGCTACCACCAACCTTGCTTTCTGTCTCGTTCTTCTTCTTCTTGTCTTGATTGAACTTGGTCACGACGTCGCTCCCTCCTTCAGCGAGAATGGCTTTTTCCAGCACAGCAGCAAACGTATTCAGCTGGAACATGGAGACCTTGATGTAGAGCCAGGGCTTTAGTCCCCGCTCAAATCTCCTAGCCTTCCTAGCGTCGGTACTGACCTAGTACGTAGCGAACCTGGCCAGCTCGTTAAACTTCGCGGCATACCCCGACACTGTCATTCCTCCCTGCTTAAGCTCTAAAAACTGGACCTCCATCTGGTCCTGCGAGCTAACGGGGAAGTACATTTCAAAGAACATCTCTTTGAGACGTTACCATGGTATCACTCCTTCCCCCTCTCTGGTCTTGTTGGCTTGCCACCAGAAGCTAGCATCCGACTTTAACATAAAAGTTGCGAATGCCGTCTTCTGATTTTCGCTAACCCTAGCCACGTCGAATACCTTCTCCATTTCCATTGCCCACGTCTGGGAATCTATCAGGTTTATCGATCCCCGAAACTCTGGCGGTCCTACTGCCTTAAACTCCTTAAACTTCGTACCTTGCACTTGCAGCTGATTCGCAATTGCTCTTGTCAATAGATTCACCAACTGCTGAACCAAATTGGGATTCGGCCCATCGTTATTATTGTTGTTGTTCATCGAACCCTCGGGGTTTTGTCGTGTAGGTCTTCTTCTAGGAGGCATTTTCTGTTAAGAAATACTCTTATTATATCCTTTACTCAATTCTTAAGTATTCAAGTTCAATTTAAAATATTTAATTCACACTTGAACACATAGCACGTCAATAAACTTCTTTATTCATTCATTCGTAGTTTAAAAAACATAGAATAAATAGCATTTCTGCTATTTACATCATCTTTCTTGAACTGAAAAAGTTACAGGATTACATCATTATCTTATCCCATTATTATCTCAATTATGGGATTTACATTTATTTATTACAAAGAAACACATAAATATAGATTCTTCTATCTATGCATGTTAAGACGTCGTACAACCTCTCTGCGTTCCTCCTCCATCACCCGGAATGCTGTTCTGCGATCCACCATGTACCATGGTAAACCTTGGAACTGAGCTGGGTAATAGAAGATACGATCCTGAGCCCTATCTATAACAGTATGGAAAGCGTATTCCGTCTCCCTAGTTTGGCCCTCTTTGCTTGAGCCTCGTCTTCATCTCGATCGGCTCGTTGAATAGCCCTCAAGCTTGTTTCCTCCGCTCTGGAGCGCTTTGCTGACTCATCTTGGATGTCGTTCTTCAGCTTTGCTAGTTCAGCCCGTGCATCGTCTCTATCACTCTCTGCTGGATTAGATCCCACTTTGCATTTCCTAGTTCACTGTCCAGCTCTTCAATGGTCTCGTCCCATTGCTGGATGGTAGTCCAACAGAGTGAGGTGGGAATTCCTCCTCTGGATCCTCTTCCTCCTCTTCTGACTCATCTTCATCCTCTGGATCAGATGTCGGCTCATGCTCCTGACTAGCTATGGTGATCAATAGAGACAACTCTCTCTTAACCAACTGCTCCCAAACAACATGGATGTCTCGGGGCTCCTCGTCCCTCGGCATCTGAGGTAACTCCTCCCTAGCCTAACTGGACTCTCCAACGTTCGTCATCCTGACAAGAAAATTTTAAACTTTAATTATTACGTGATATCGATCGGCACTCTTTGAATACTAAAACGTAAACACATAGCACATAAGATAATTTTATTATCTTTAGCTATCATATATCTTTTGGATCTTCCTATAAGGCTACTACCTAAGGTTTTTTCCCCACTTAAGGTTCATAACCTACTGCTTTGATACCAACCTGTGACACCCCCAAATTCGGGTACTTCGTTTCCACACGATTTGGTGTTCACTTTCTAAATAAAACATACATCTACCCAATAATAAGGAATGCAAAATAAATTACAACCTTATAATTAAATAAAAATCTTCCTTGTAAAAAGGATTACAACTTTGTCCAAAATATCCCAGGGTTTAATCTAACCATAACTTAAACATCAAATGCGGAAAATAAAAACATAACATAAAGTAATCCCGTCTTGTTATAATTCATAACTAACAAATAAAACAAGTCTTCACGTGTTTAGCTTGCCTTTTCCCTTACTAGTTGACGGAGCGTCAACACTTTTAACTTTAGCTGCAATGGTTATTTAAATTGCAAGAGTGAGCAAACGAAAGCTCACTAGAAATATCAATAATATAACATAACTGAATAGTTTCAATAGATTTGAATAAATTTTCTTTCATAAAGAATTAAACAATAACTCTTTCTTCAATGTTTAGAATCTTGAATATTGAAATCATCTTAGGGTCGTAAGACCTTGAACTTTGTCCTAGGTTATAAACATTTCTATTTAAAACCTTTAACAGTCATATAGACTATGGACTCTTAACTCGTACTTAGGGGAATCAGCCCTTCGTACCATTTATTGTGCACAAACATTTAACGCTTTCGCATAGTAACCCCCTAATTAATAGGATTGTTCATCTCAGTATTTGAATACAAGTCCGCACCAAAGAAATTTTGGTTTGGATAAGCTTAAAAGGATAATTTAAAATTCAACATTCATCAACTAAGGAATAGTTGAATCGACTTACAATAATTTAGAATAATTCATCAATAAGGAATTACGAAATAATTTATGCTTTAGAAATAACTTAAAGCATTTGAAAGACTTAATAGACCTTACTTGAACAATTAAGTCAAGGTCACATTAATTCATAAATGGACTTTGCTAAGATATTTATTCAATATATAAATTATAGAGAGTACAATAACTGGCATAAATAAAATCAAGAAAGGATAGAACAACTTGCCTCGAGCGCAAGCTACAGTTACTATCACATTCCTTAAAAATTCCTACATATATATAATTAACAATAATAATATAAATTAGTTATCACGTAACTAATTCACATAATTAGTTAACCCATTAGGTTAACTCACTCCTATTTAATTATTAAGTTAATAATTAATTATCATATAATTAATCACATCACGTAATCATAGTACATGTTCACATAATTAATCAAATAATAATTATGTACTCATATTAATTAAATTATAATTAAATAAATTATAATTTAAATTAAACATTTATTTTAATTATAATTAATCAAATTATAATTATATCTTACATTAATTAAATTATAATTAAACAAATTATTTTTAAACTAAATATTTACTTTAATTATAATTAATCAAATTATAATTACATTTTAAATTATAATTAAACAAATTATAATTTAAATTAAACATGTACTTTGATTAAAATTAACCAAACTAAATTTATGCATTTATATTAATTAAATTATTATTAAACCAATTATAATTTAAATTAAACAATTACTTTGATTATAATTAATCAATTTCAATTCATGCACTAATTAAATTATAGTCTGACAGTGTCGCGAACCTTGTAGAGAAAATGTCAATTTGGCTTATTTCTCCACATCAAATTTCAAATTCAGCCAACATAATTCATATAAACTTTACAAAAACATAATTCTAAGTTTCTAACATGTTTTAACACATAAAGACATCAAATTACATAATTTAAAACATTTAATTTTGTAAAAATTTGAGAAAACTATTTTTTAGTATTTTTGATGAAATTGAACACTGTGAATTTGTTACTCAGTCAAAATACCCAATTCAAAGCACATTGAATTCATATATCAACATATTAACATAATCTAAAACCAATTTATACAACAATTAACAATTAAACTCAAATTTTGATTTTAAAATAGCCATTTATCAAAACCAATTCACTGTGTCTTTTGATGAACATGATTTCTTCATGTTCTTCATGTTCATCATGTTTTCATAAATTAATTAGCTAATTTAGGCATACAATTCATATATAAATATGTTATGAACACAGTATAACATATATACATCAAAATCATAATTTTTCATGTAGAATTTTTTTTACAGAGAACTAAAACCATAAAAACAATGAAGAACGTAATATAAAAATTAGTTATACATTTACTTTGATTAGGATAAAAGATGAAGAAGATGATGGTGGTGTGTTTGGTTCTCTCAAACTTCCTCTTTCTTCTTTCTCTCTTCTCTCTAACTCTCTGTTCTCTACTTTTCTTTCCAACACAAACTAACCTCTAACTCTTTGTTTTTTAACTAACGTATATTGATATATTATACATATATAATATATACATAACCGACATCATATATTAATTGTAATTGATTTTTTTAATAAATTATCAGTTTTGTGTTTTTGAAATTTAAAAGCCATAAGGATTTGTTTGGCAAAAACTCTTTATTTTTAAAAACTAGCTTTTTGAACTTAAGGCATTGTTTGTTAAAAATTCATTTAAAACAAGTGCAAGGGCGCTGTTTGGCAAAACCCTTTAAAAACAGTTTTAAGGGCCTTGTTTGGTAAAACTAATTTAAAAATACTTTTTATTCTTTTAATACATCCTTTAGCACATATTTTTAAATGTTACAGTTTAATTAATTAAATTCTAATATTCTCATTTAATTAATTAAAAGCTAACATCAATTAATCACATAAAAATATCACATAACAATTATAATTACTTGCTAATTATAATTTCATGTAATAATCATCACATAAAATTCATCTAATTTAATTATCTCAATTAAATTAGAACTATACTATAAAATCATTGCACATCAATTAAATTAAATATTAAATATTTATTTAATTAATATATTACACTTAATTAAATTACTCCACAACAATCACATAATTTATTTATTTAACTCAATAAATAAATCAGTAAATTAATTAAAATATTTATTTAATTTAATAAATATTAAAATTCTCATTCGTTACATATTTTCTTGCTCCCGTTACACACTTCAAATCCCCCCGCATAGAATAATTTTGAGGATTCTCTAAAAAGCCTTAAAACTTGCTCAAAAATCCCTCGTCGCTCAACTTTTTCAACTTTGTGTTCTTAACGATTTAAATTATCAATTCTTCGTAAGTTACTCATCCGAAGTCGGAATGAGTTCATTCTTGAGCCTACGGCTCTGTTTTACTTGCGTCTATATTTTCCCCAAAAAGTTAATACTATTCGTAAATGTTAAATACTCGTTTAATATCTTTTCTGGTAAATTTTGTCATAACTTTGTCATAACTTATTTTTAATCAATTCATATGTCTATTTCCTTTCTCGGACATTTAAATTAACTTACACGTGATGGTTTTAAACTTGTCCATCAACAACATACAAAAGATGGTTTTAAATTTGTCCATCAACAACAAGCTCTAAGTTTTCATGCGTTCTTCATTTTAAGTCGTTATTTGGATTATGATTCCACTTTTCATGCATTTATTAGTTTTTTAAATCCACTAATTCTTCCTTATTTCTCCGAAACACTATATGATTCATCATGAATCATCCATCCACCCACAATTACTTTGATTTAATAAACTACAAAGCTTTAAATAAATTAAAGACTTGAGTTCTTCGTTATTACTGTTTGATTCTTCGTGTTCTTAGCCTACGATTGGTTTGATCTAGCGTTTCCACGTCCTTTCGCGTATAATTTCCCGAGCTCTCACTTCCCCTCTCAAATTTCTAGCGCTTCCTCTCTCAAAATAGTGAATTGGTAAGGAATTAGGAAGAGAATGGGCTAATATTTATAGGAAAACCAAAGTTAGGGCTTTTTAGTCATTTCCTAAGTTTTTCATGGCTAATTACCATTTTACCCTTAGCACATTCTTGGAATATGTCATTTTAACTTAATCCAAATGGAATATGCTTTGGCATATTTCTTTTTAACTTATACTAATGGAATATGTTTGGAATGTGCCCTAGCATATTCTTAAACACTATATTCCTTTTATCCTTATACTTGTATTATTCTTCTAATTTAATTAACCTTTAGTGATAAAAAGTGTCAAACATTACTAAAAAATTTAATTCTTAGACTTCCATTAAATTATGGGAGAGGTTTTACCAAACTTCTCCAACACTTTTCGTCTTTCTTCTGCATAACTTTCTTATTCTGCTCATTTTATCCTTCGTTAACCTCCCAAAAGTTGTTACGCAAGCAAAAAACTGCGTTTTTCATTTTCAAATTTTATTTGGCATTTCGTCTTTCCTCATCATACTAACTTTGGCACTTTTTTTTTAAAAAAAAACGCTTTTATGTTTTCAGATGAACAATGATTTTTTGACTTTTCTCGAAAAAATCTTATTTTCTCATACGATCCTAAAACTCGTAAATTTCATCACAGAATTTCGTTCCACCACAAAAATTCCACTTTTAGCACATCAAATAGAGCAATATTCATAAAATCTAATTTTCTTCAATAATATTCCAAAATACTTCATTTTTAATTAAGTAAAATTTTTTGGGTCGTCACAGCAGTAGAGCACGGGATGCTGGGTTGAGGTTGATTAGTTATGTGTCTAGTAGTTGTAGTTATATTTATATATGTACTGTTGTGTAAACCCCGATCTTTTGTGTAAGATGTGTGATGGTTTATGTAAACCCCCAATTTATGTACTTGTTAGAGGGGTAGTATGTTATTATTCCCCACTTTTTGTTATAGTAGGGATAGATGATAACATTTATAGAAGTATGCTATAGGATAATCATGTATGATGTGCTGACTATAGGCATATGAATATAAATGTTCTTATTAAATGTGTTATATAATTGTTGCATTAAGAATAAAGAATCAGTCAATAATGAAAGGGATCAAGTAGACATCATGCAACGATTAGCCGACATGCTAGGAGAAGCCCTTCGAGGAAGGAAAAATGAACACATGCACCCCAACCCCCAAACGGTTCCTGTAACCAATTTCAAAGACTCTAAGAGCGTAGGACCTCCAGAATTTAGGGGAACTACCGATCCTATCGAGGCTCAGTTTTGGATCGAGGAGATGGAGAAAGCATTCACCATTGCTCGTGTTGGAGATGACTAAAAAACTGCGTACGCTACATATATTATGAAAGGCGAGGCGAACTTCTGGTGGGAGGCGAATCAACAGAGAGTTGGAGAGGGAATTATACAGTTGGAAAGGTTCAAGACGCTGTTCTTTGAAAATTACTTTTCGAAGAGCATGTAGAACAAAATCAAGGTTAAGTTTCTGGAGCTGAAACATGGAGAGATGACCGTAGCGCAGTATGCGGAAAAATTCAACAAACTTACGCAATTTGCAACACATCAAGTAGACACGGAAGAATGGAAAGCTCATCTTTTTGAACAAGGATTGAAGCTGTAACGGGACGAATTAATTGAATCGTGATTCTGAGGACAGAATCCTTTTAAGGGGGGAAAGATGTGACGAACGAGATTTTTATAATTTATTTTAAATATTTATTGAATTAAATAAATATTTTGTTAAATTATTTATTGAGTTAAATAAATATTTGATGAAATTGTGGTAGATTAATTTAATTAAATGTGTTACAATGATTAAATTAATGTGGAATAGTTTTATAGTTCAAAGTGTGAATTTAATTGAGATTATTAAATTAAATGAGTTGTTATTAATTATAAGGTTATTCTAATTAATTAGAGATTTAATGATTTGTCAGAATTAATAAATGAGAATTTCAATTATGTGATGATTTGATTTAATGTGTAATATTGCCTTTTATTTAATTGAATATAAAGAATATTATTTGATTAATTAAAGTGTGACAAATAAATTACATAATAAACAAGTAATTAAAATAAATGGGAATGAGCCTTTTGTAACCAAAACAAACATAGCCTTAAGAACATGGGAGCTGTTAAGGCCTGATGCGCTTAACCGCTACCCATGTTGCACCAATTATTTATTTATCTGTATTATATTATATATCAGACTTCATTCATAATTCATATAAGTCAGAAAACTCAGAGAGAAAAAGAGAGAGTCGAGAGAATTGAGATTTGAAGAAGAAGGTCTAAGAAAGCTTTATATGATCATTGAGTAATCTAAACAACTTATCAAAGGTAAATTCTTAATCTCAAGTTTTAAATTTACGTTAGTTTTCGCCATGATAAGTCACTTGAGTTCTCTGTAAAAAAAAATTCATGTTTGATTTGTTAAGAAGTTGAATATATGTGTTTATTAATATGCATAATTCGTTTGTATATGATTTATATGTGATTTAGAGTAATTAAATCCGTGAAATCATGTTTAAATTGGAGTTTTGTAATTTACAAAGAAATATATTTGAATATGGCTTATATGTACAAAAATTTATGCTTCAATTGTATGCTAAACTGTAAATTGAAGATTGAATATGTTTATACATATAAAAACGAAGAGAACGAAACTTAAACAGACTGATTCGGTGTTATAACAAATCTGTAATGTGTGATTTCATGAAAATCGATGAAACTTAGCAAGAACATGAAAATTATGTGTTCCAATTTAGTTGTTTATGTAATCTAAGTTGTTAAAATCTTGCTAAGGTTGTTATTAAATGTTTTTGTTAAGTTCAGAACTTATGGGTAGCATTAAATTTGTTGTTTGAGCTTAATTTTGGCATAATTTGGCTCTTTCTGTGTTCTTCGCGAACTCTGTATGCACCTCACTGCGTCGCGGCGCCGTAGCGTCGGTTCTGTAAAGGAACCAAGCGCTGCAGCGCCAGGCTTAGTGTTGGCTGAAGTGGCATGGCGCCACAGCGCCAGTTTTGTGAAGGAACCAAGCGCTGCAGCGCCAGGCCAGTAGCCTGCTGACGTGGCTCGGCGCCGCAGCACCGGTCCCTAGTTCAAACTGGGCGCTACAGCGCCGGCTAGCAGAATGGCCCAGAAAATTCTATTTAATTATTCAAGTTCAGAAATATAATTTAAAACCTAATGTAATGAACATGAAAATGTGTTAATCATATATTGAGATGTTAAAACAGATTATTAATATGCTAATGATGTTTTACGTGATTAATTGATAAAGTCAAATACGTTTTGTACACTTGTTGTTCATGAAGTCTAATAATGTGTTTATGAGTTAACATTTGTGAATCCGATTAATATAATCAGATTCAGAGTTAAGATAACATACTCGAGATGGTAGTTGAGTTACGATTAATTTGTGTTGTGAATATAATGGTATATAGGATTAATTAAAGAACGTGAATTATAATTATAGCCTACGCACAAGGCAAATTTTTTATCCCTGACTTGTTATCGTTATGTAAGTTTCTAAACCTTACTTTTACGTTACGTAAGTTTATAAATCATGTTCTTTTATTAAACAAGTTCTTCCTTTTGTTTATTCAAGTTCATGATTCTATATGAGATGTTCTAATTCTTTTGAAGTAATACTTTGGTTATACAATGCTTATTCAATTGTGTACCTTTGAGATTCAGTATTTAAGTTAAGTATCGATTATATTATTGAACCTTGAATGACTAGCCAACCCTTCTTGATTCGACTAGTCCATAGTTGATGAACGTTCTAAATTCTAAAACTATTATTGAGACTTATCCAAACCAAAATTCCTTTGGTGCGGACTCTGATGTCAAACTGAGATGAACAACCCTGTATAGGGGATTATTTGCGTGTTAACATTGAGATGTTGTGCACATACATGGTACTAAGAGCTGATCCCCCTAAGTACGAGAAGTAAGGTCCATATAGTCTTACAACTGTTACAGGTTTAAAGTAGAAATACTTGATAACCTGAGACACAGTTCTTGGTCTTGTGACCTTCATATATACTTTTGATTCTTGTTTTTAATCTTGATTCAAAAGCTGAGCTTTCTATTATTCAGAACTCATTGATTTCTCGCTTGTTATTATTATTATTATATTGTTATACTTGTGAGAAATCTTTGCTCACTCTTGTATAATAACATTGCATCTAAGGTTGAAAGAGTTGACGAACCATCCACTAGTAAGGGAAAGGGCAAGGCAAACAAGTGATGAAGACTTGTTTATTTATTTGAGAATGTTTTGTTTAAGACTTAATTGTGTATTTATATTATTTTCGCACTTGATGTATTAAGGTTAGTTGACCTGGGATTGATTTGTTAAGATGTTGTAACCCCTTAAGGGGAGGATTTCTATTTATTTATGAGTTTCATTTATTATGGATAGATAGATGTGTTATTATTGGGCAGTGAACACCAAATCCTGTGGAATTGAAGTATCCAGATTTAGGAGTGTCAAAAGTTGGTATCAAAGTTTTAGGTTATGAACCTTAAGTTAGGGAAAACCTTAGGGTAGTAGCCTTTTTAAGAGATCGATAGCATAATGGTGATAAACTCTTATCGAGTTCTAAGAAATGAATTAAGGAATTCATTGAAGATAATAAAAGATTGTATGTGATTACTTATGTGCTCGCTAGTATCAATTAGCATCACGTAGTAACTAAAAACTTAAAATTTTGATTGTCAGGATGTTGGAGGATCCAGTCAGCCTAGGGAGGTTGAGCCCCAAGCAGCTATAGAGGAGGAGCCCTGAGACATTCATACCGTTTGGGAGCAGTTAGTTCGGAGAGAGCCATCTCCATTGATCACTGTTGTGGGTTAGGAGCATGAGCCTGTATTCTATTCAGAGGACTTTGAGGAGATAGAGGTAGAGGCTAAGGCTGAGGAGGAGGATGAGGACCCTGATGAGTTTCCACCAAACTCTATCAGTGCCGAGATGTATGACGAGTTGTATGACAATAACATAAAGTTACATGATAATGTTAGAGAATTGAAGGAGCTGATAGTTTCACAACAGACTACTATAGAGCAAAAGGATGATGAGATTTAGAATCTTGATGGACGTCTTGGAGACGTGGAGTGGAAGTTGGTTCATGCAGAGAGCTAAAATGAAGAGATATCAGCTGAGAAAGAGAAACTGAAGAGTGACTTGGGAGAGGAGTCAGCGAAGCGTGCTAGAGTAGAGGACGCTTGGATGAAGGCTTCACAACGTGCGGATCTCGCTGAAGATAATGATCGGGCAAAGAAGGCTAAGATTGAGGAGATGGACTACACTTTTCAGACAACGATTGATAGGGCCCACGATCGAGTTGTTTGCTATCTAGTGCAGTTCGAGGACTTACCTTGGAACATGCTAGATCATAGGACGATGTTCCGTATCATGGAAAAAGAGCATAGAGAAGCTATTCGACGTCTTAGTAGGCCGTGATAGGAACAGTATAGGTTATGTGAATATTTTATGTTAGTTAATAATGTAAATTCCACTGTGGTTATAAACAATAAAATATGATGATTTAAATCATGAAGATTCTTTATCTCGGGATAGTTGATGTAAATAGCAATGATACTATCTTTCGTATGTTTAAAATTTTGAATGAATAAAATATCAGAGTTTATTTGAGATGATATATGTTAAGTGATAATCTTAAAATTTTTAAGCTAAGTCTTAAATATTTAAGGAATTGAGTAACGATCTAATAAACGTATATCTTAAACAGAAAGATGCCGCCAAGAAGACGCCCAAACCGTCAACCAGCTCAGGAAGGGTCGACCAATAACAATAGCAACAACTCTGATGCCAACGTTAATCCTGCTCAGCAGTTGGTTAATCTCTTAACTAGAGCACTTGCCAATCAACCGCATGCTCTATAAACCACGTTATTTAAGGACTTTAAGGCAGTAGAATCGCCAGAGTTTAAGGGATCTATGAACCCAATCGAAGCTCAGACTTGGGTGATGGAAATGGAGAAAGTGTTCGACAGCACAAGGGTTAACTATGATCAAAAAACCGCCTTTGCAACGTTTATGCTGAAGGCAGAGGCCAGCTACTGGTGGCAGGTGAATAAAGTTCGGGGAGGACAGGGCGTGATCACCTGGGATAGGTTTAAGGAGATATTTTTCGAGATGTACTTCCCAACGAGCTCTTGGAACAAGATGGAGGTTCAATTTCTGAAACTAAAGCAAGGTAACATGTCTAAGCCAGACTATACTGCAAAGTTTAACAAGTTGGATAGATTTGGAACTTATCAGGTGAATATAGATGAGAGGAAGGCTAGAAGGTTCGAGAAGGGATTGAAGCTCTGGTTGTACAGCAAGGTGTCAATGTTCCAATTGAACACTTTCGTGGGAGTGTTGGAGAAGGCAATTATCGCAGAAGGTGGAAGCGATTCTCTGACCAAGTACAATCAAGAACTAAAGAAGAAGAAGAATGAAGGTGAAAATAACAAAGCTAGTGGCAGCAATATTGGTGGTGGCAGCAGTCAGAAAAGGAGGTGGAATGATAGTGCGTCTACTGGGAACCAGCAGGGAAATTAGAAAAAGAGAGTGGAGGCTTGTCCTACCTGCGGGAAGAATCACTTGAGGGTCTGCATGAAGGTAAAGAGGGTCTTCTACAATTGTGGTCAGGAAGGTCATATAGCACCAAATTTCCCTAACCCTAAGAAGGGCGTTTGCTTCACGTGTGGGTCAAAGGACCATCTGGCAAGGGATTATCCCCAAAAAGCATCAGGAGGGGCAGGAACCAGCGGTGGTAACACTCTGACTATCACGGGATTGAGGCCAATCAACCAACCTACCACCAGGACTTTCAACATGATTGTGCAAGATGCCGTGCAGTCACGTGATGTGGTGTCATATATTATTCTGATAATTAATATAAATTCTTATGTGTTATTTGATTCAGGTGCTTCTTGCTCATTTATATCCGATGACTTTGCTAAGAATCTAGAATTGCCTAAGGACGAATTAGATTACCCTATGAACATAGAAATTGCGAATAGGGAAGTGATTCCTGTTAAGTTTGTACACAAGAACTGTACGGTGGACATTAACGGAAATGTGATGATCATAGATCTTATCCCTATTAAACTTGGGGAATTCAACATTATTTTGAGAATGGATTAGTTATTCAATTATGGGGCAATAATTAATTGCCAAAAGAAGTGTATTAACCTTATGACCCCGTCAAAGGTTGTATTTTATTGCATCAAGTCGCCTGGACAAGAGAGTTGTCTGACGATGATGTAGGCCATGAAGTTGTTGAGACAAGGTTGTGTAGGGTATTTAGCCTACATAGTCGATAGTCGCAAAGAGAGTCTGAAGTTAGAGGAGATACCTGTCGTGAGAGACTTTGTAGGCGTATTTTTGGATGATTTTCCAGGACTTCCGCCAGGTAGGGAAGTAGAATTCGTGATCGATTTGGCGCAAGGAACTGCCCCAATATCGAAGGCCCCGTACAGTATGGCTCCGGTGGAAATGAAGAAATTAATGGTACAGCTGCAAGAACTTTTGGACAAGAAGTATATTCAGCCGAGCGTATCGCAGTGGGGAGCACTGATGTTGTTCGTTAAGAAGAAAGATGGATCAATGCAGCTGTGCATTGACTACAGGGAGTTGAACAAGGTTAAGATTAAGAATAAGTATCCATTTCCTAGGATCGACGACTTGTTTGACCAGTTGAAGGGAGATAGATACTTTTAGAAGATAGACTTAAGAAGTGGGTACCATTAATTGAAGATGAGGAAAGAAGATGTTCCGAAAACAGTGTTCAGGACTCGATATGGTCACTATGAGTTTCTGGTGATGTCATTTGGTCTAATGAATGCTCCTGCAGCATTTATGGACCTAATGAACATGGTGTTTAAGACGTTTTTGGAAATATTTGTGGTGGAGTTCATCGACGATATTCTGGTGTATTCTAAGACCAAGGAGGAGCATGTAGAGCATCTGAAGGTGACGTTGGAGGCATTAAGAAGAGAGAAGTTGTATGCCAAGTTTTTGAAATGCGAATTTTGGATAGAGCGGGTGTAATTTCTTGGACATGTGATCTACAAGGAAGGAATTTTGGTAGATCCCTCAAAGGTTAAAGCTGTGATCAACTGGGATCAGCTGAAAACACCTTCGAAAGTAAGGAGCTTTCTCGGATTGGCAGGATATTACAGAAGATTCATTCAGGACTTTTCCAAAATTGCGATTCCGTTGACGAATTTTGTGACGCCCCCCCAGAATAGGTCCAGTCAACCCAACCCATTCTGACTCACCAAATACATAGTACAGAATTCAAATAAAAACTTTTACATCACACGGTCGTGCAAAATACGACCACACAACTGTGAGTGTCAATACAAATATGTAGAAAATATTAATAATCAAACTAAGTCCTCATTACAATTATTGTCACACTATTTATTATAAATAGTGAGGACAACTACTGCTCTAACTCGGACCATCACTCTGTCCCCCGACTAGATCCTGCAACATTCTCATTTCCTGAAGAGGACAATAGATGAAAAGGGTGAGCTCAACTAGCCTAGTAAAGAATATTATGACCAAGATAATGGAAAATAAATTATCGTTAGTCTTCAACAATTCAGATAAAATATTATTGACAACAAGTTTTAAATCAATATTCGCAGCGAAAATAACAATTCATTAGAAGAGTTAAGTAGAGAATGAAGTCTACTATCTTCTATGATTTAAAAGTCCATCATCAATATTTTATCCCTGTAACATCAATCAATATACATCTCAAATCAAATATTCATCTTTGCACTACGGGCCAAAGATATTCATTTGTATCACTAGTGGTCATGTTCATCCCAACACCTGTCCATCTTTGCACTACGGCCAAAGATATTCATCAGGTAATCATTCATCTTTGCTCTACATGCCAAAGATATTCAGTTATATCACCTTTTAGGACTGAGGATGATGAAAAATAATATAAATAACGAATCCAGTGAAATAAAGGACAAGATTAAGGATTCGTATTTCAGTTTATTCAAGTTCAAAAATATTCCATAATAATACTTTGTGGAGCAAAATTCAAGAATAAAGCTCAAAACTTAGATCCAATCAAAGATAGGAACCCTAACAAGCAACTTGGACAAATAGAAGAAAATTTAATTTTTCCGTAAATAGTGTCGTATACGTGAATAGTAATCCCGACGGAAAAAAGTAAGAATTTCATAATAAAATCTATGACAATATTTTGGAATAATGATATTGAAAAGAATAACATCATTTATGAAAGAAAATAACATCCCTTACCTAAAAAAATAGTACCTCTGACTGAAATATCGGATATAATACCGAAGGAAACTTGCACTGAATACTAACACTCAAAGTATCTAAATATTCGCAAAAATACGCTTGATATTATAGAGAGAGAAAACTTCTGATTCTGGTGTGATTTTCAATTCTAACATAAGCACCCGATTTATAGGAAAAGCTTAGGATGCCAAAGTAGACTTTTTAATAAAATAATATTTTTTTAAAAAAAATTTCCGCCGCGTGCCAAAAGCTATCAGCCACCAGCCACCGGTGGGGCCCACCTCCCATTAAAAAAAATATTTATTTTTTGAAACTTCAATAATTCATAATAAATAGCCATTTTTTCAGAAAAATACAAATTCTATGTCCTTTCCATAGGAAATTTAATTCTCTACAACTTTGTAGAAAGGAAGTTTTTCCAAATTCCAAACATAAATTATCCGAAATCCATAATTAGATGATTTTTCACACCAAAATACTGATAAAAACACATCAGCACTAATTTCTTCTTTTATATCCACAAAATAAATATTTCCTTATCATATAAATCAATAATTAATTATTCACAAATAATATTACATAACTACAATATTGACAACCAGGTCGTTCCAAGGAAAGAGGGGGCCTTCCGATAAGGACTTCTCCTTACTGGCGCGCAATTAAATAACCCCTCCTAGACAGAACTTCCTTAGACATTGTCAATAATGCTATCTAATAATATTATTCAAATAATATGAATTATTGAGTTAATAATGTGAAATACTGTGCAATGACAATTATTGAATCAATCATATAAAATAGCAACGTAGCAATTATTGATATAAAATATAAACGTAGCAATTATTGAACCAATAAAATATCATGCAATTATTGAATCAATAATATAAAATATTGAACAGTAATTACTGTAACAATAATTGAGTAAGTGCTTTCTTATGTAAGAATCAATAATTAAAAATAATGTGCAATACCGTGTGCTACTGTGCAACACCGCGTATTACTGTATTTTAACCTCCGGGTATTTCAATAGTACTAACGGTAACAACTACGCCGTTATTTTATAAAAGGGTTATTTCTGTCGCTTTCTATATCTGACAGTTATTACGTTGTGGGGCCCACAAATAGCTGCGCTGTCGTACGAATATTCCCCGACAACAAGAATATTCCACAAGAATATTCCACGACCAAACGAATATTCCCCGATAACAATGAATATTTTATAACCACTTGCTTATTTTGAAATATTTGCACATTTCACCCATAATTTTTCACATTTATCAAATTAACATCTTACTATTTCGAAATAATATATAAAGAAAATTAAATCTTTATTCATAAAAGTTGGGGTCTTACAACTTCCCCTCTTTATGAAATTTCATCCTTGAAATTGGCGTACGTACCTGGTATGTCGAAAAGGTGAGGATACCTTGCTTTCATTTTCGATTCCAATTCCCAGGTCATTTCCTCAATAGCATGGTTTCTCCACAAAACTTTAACTTAAGGTATAATTTTCGAGCGTAGGACATGCTCCTTCCTATCCAAGATCTTGACAGGTACCTCCTCGTACGTTAAATCTTCGGCTATCTCATCTGGTTCTAACTCAATAATGTGGTTTGGATCTTTCACATATTTACGCAACACGGATATGTGAAAAACATTATGAACACGAGACATGCTTGGAGGTAAAGCGAGTCTATAGGCCACCTTTCCTACTCGGTCAAGGATCTCAAATGGACCAATGAATCGTGGATTGAGCTTTCCTCTCTTGCCAAACCTCGTAACTCCGTTCCACGGAGCAACACGTAATAACACATGGTCCCCAACATTAAATTCCATGTCCTTTCGATGAAGATCCGCATAACTCTTTTGTCGATCTTGTGCGATTTGTATACGTTGCCGAATCATTTGAATATTTTCTGTAGTCATACGTACCAACTCCGGTCCCAATAATGTTGCTTCACCCACCTCTTCCAGCATACTGGAGAGCGACACTTTCGCCCATACAACGCTTCGAATGGAGCCACGCCTATACTTGCCTAATAACTGTTGTTGTAGAAGGATTCCACCAATGGTAAGTACTTATCCCAACTCCCTTTGAAGTCTAGAACATAGAATCTCAATAGATCTTCAAGAGTTTGAATAGTCCTTTCTGATTGTCAGTCTGTTTGAGGATGATAAGCCGAACTGAATCGTAAATCCGTGCCCATAGCTTTCTGCAAACTGATCCAAAATCGTGAAGTAAATCTGGGGTCACGGTCCAAAACTATGGATACTGACATGCCATTCAATCTCACAATCTCATTCACGTACATATGAGCAAGAAGTTCAAGGGAATAAGTCTCTCGTATCGGCAAGAAATGAGCAGACTTGGTTAATCTATCAACAATAACCCAAATCGCATATATGCCTTGAGAAACCTTGGGAAGACCCGTAACGAAATCCATCGTAATGTGTTCCCACTTCCATTTCAGAATTTCCAGTGGTTGCAATGGACCCTTCGGCACTTGATGCTCCGCCTTTACACGTTGACAAGTTAAACATCTTGAAATAAACTCCGCGATCTCTCTTTTCATATTGCTCCACCAAAATATATGTCAAAGATCACGATACATTTTAGTACTCCCAGGATGGATTGCAAACGGTGTGTTGTGTGCCTTCATCATGATTCTATGCTTCAAGTCGAAATCGTTAGGAACACAAAGTCTAGAGTTGACTCGAAGTATTCTCTCTTCATCGATTCTTGCTTCTAGAATGGCACCTTCTTGCACCTTCTTCTTCATCTTCATCAGCTCCGGATCCGTAGCTTGAGTAGCTTTAACTTTATCAATCAAAGCTGGTTCTATGCGTATACTTGACATCATCGCACTCATTCCCGCATATGATCTTCTACTCAACGCGTCAGCTACCATGTTTGCTTTTTTAGGATGGTATTGGATGGTATGATCGTAATCTTTCAACAGCTCAAGCCAACGTCGTTGCCGCATGTTGAGTTCCTTCTGAGTGAAGAAATATTTGAGGCTCTTATGATCCGTATAGATCTCCACTTTCTCTCCATACAGGTAGTGTCTCCAGATCTATAATGCAAAAATGACAGCTGCCAACTCTAAATTATGAGTAGGATAATTCCACTCATATTCCTTGAGTTGTCGCGAGGCATAGGCTGTGACTTTCCCATGTTGCATGAGAACGCATCCTAACCCTTTGCCCGAAGCATCGCTGTAGATAACAAATCCATCCGAACCAGATGGTATTGTCAGAACAGGTGCCGAGATAAGTCTTCTCTTGAGCTCTTAGAAGCTCTTCTCGCATTCCTCGCTCCAAACGAATTTTGTATCTTTCAGAGTCAACTGAGTTAATGGAGTAGCGATTCAAAAAAATCCCTCTACGAACCTCCGATAATAACCAGCTAAGCCCAGAAAGCTTCGTACTTTGGTCACCGACTTAGGTTGCTCCCAGCTTTGTATTGCTTCAATCTTCGTCGAGTCAACAGATACTCCACGTTTCGATACCATGTGCCCAAGGAATGCTACTTCCTCAAGCCAAAACTCGTATTTCTTCAGCTTGGCATATAGCTTGTTCTCACGAAGCTTTTGAAGTACCAACTTCAAGTGGTGCTCATGATTTTCACGGCTTTTAGAATAGATGAGGATGTCATCAATAAAGACAACAACGAACTGATTCAAATATTCCTTGAATACACGGTTCATTATATCCATGAAAGAAGCAGGAGCATTAGTTAATCCAAAAGACATGACTAAAAACTCATAATGCCCGTACTGAGTTCTGAAAGCAGTTTTTGGAATATCCTCAGTTTTAATCTTCAGCTGATGATATCCAGAACGAAGATCGATCTTTAAAAAGAATTGTGCTCCTTGCAACTGGTCGAACAGGTCATCAATACGAGGTAGCGGATACCTATTCTTGATGGTGACATGGTTTAACTCCCGATAGTCAATACAAAGTCGCACACTCCGGTCTTTCTTCTTTACGAATAAAACAGGAGCACCCCAAGGAGATGTACTAGGACGAATAAAACCGATGTCTAACAATTCCTGTAATTGGACCTTTAACTCCTGAAGTTCAATAGGAGCCATTCGATATGGGGTTTTAGAAATAGGTTTTGTACAGGATTCGAGGTCAATAAAGAATTCAACTTCACATTCTGGGGGTAGACCGGGAAGTTCTTTGGGAAATACATCAGAAAACTCATTAACAACGAAAATATCATTCAAACCTAATGTATTCTGGTTTAGATCAGTGACATGTGCTAAGAAAGCTTGACATCCGTTTTTCAATAAATGAATAGCTTTGTGACTTGAAATGTTATTGACTGATTTTAGTGGTTTGGTGGTTTGGATTCGCACAACAGGTTGATTAGGAATATGAAAACTAACAACCTTACAAAAATAATCAATTTTGGCATAGTAAGTGGTTAACCAGTCAATTCCTAAAATCACGTCAAATGCAAGTATTTTCAAAGATATAAGATCAACAGGTAAGGTAAGGATACCAATCTGAATCAAGCAAGATTTGTAAACTGTGGATGTAACAAAGGTTTCTCCCAACGGAGTTTCAACAGATAAGTCAAAGTCTAATTTATCAGAAGTCAAGTTCAAACGTTGAGCACAAGCAGGTGAAATAAAAGAATGGGTAGCACTGGTATCTAACAAGGTGTAAACTTCACAAGAGTTTATGATTAGCTTACCCGCAATCACCTCATGTGGATTCCTTGCGTTTTGGGCTGTGACGACAAACGCTCTTCCAGAAATCACCAACTTTGACTTGTCCGAAACCGCCTTGGGAATCACCACCCCCGCTGGATTTGGTTTCGTAACAGGACAATCTCGAGCTATACGTCCTTCTTTTCCACAGTTATAGCATGCTTTGAATTGTTGTGGGCAGTTTGGGCTGATGTGTCCCTGTTTTCTGCATTTATAGCATACGACCGGTGGTCGTTCTCCTCCCCTAGAAACAGTTGATGCTGGTACTGATGTCGACGTCTTCACGTTCTCATTATTGTACCTTCTCTTCTTAAAATCTCTTCCCGATTCGCTTTTTCTACTATCATGGCCACGATTACCATCGGAGTGGTTACCACTTCTGTCATACTTTCCTCCCCGCTAGTTGTCATTGCTCCGATGATTGCTGCCACCGGTACAACCTTAGTTATTGTCCCTTGGTTGAATATAATCACTATCTCGTTCTAACAACTGGGCCCTGTTCACTACATCCGAATATAGAAAAAATTTGTGAGAAATGAGGTATTGACGTATTTCGGGTTTCAAACCTCTCAGAAACATCCGCGTCATACGTTCCTCATTCTCCACCAAATGAGCTGTAAACCTGGACAGCTCCGTGAACTTAGCCTCGTACTGGGACACAGTCATGTTGTTTTGTTCTAGTCGGATAAACTCTACCTCCTTCAAATGACGAATACTTTCAGGAAAGTACTTGTCATTAAGCAGTTTCTAAAATGCTTCCCAAAACATCTTGAGTGCGGCAGGCTGGGGACGCTTCACAGACTCCCACCAGTAATATGTCTCTCCACGGAACATAAAGGTGGCAAATTAAACCTTCTGTTCTTCCGTGCATCCCAAGACATCAAATATCTTGGTAATTTTCTTAACCCACGTCTCTACCTTGATCGAATCCGGCTTTCCCTGAAATTCTGGTAGTCCCAACTCTTTGAACTGTTTGGCAGTGACAAATCATGTGTTGTTATTATCTCCACCTGTATTTTGCACACGAGTTTCCCTCGTCTGGTTTTACATGAACTACAAAAAACTTCTAAACATCTCATCGTTTATCGTCTGATCAGCGTTGTTTTCAAGATGAACATTGCCTTCCTGTTGCACGTTCTCCTGGTTGGTGATTAAAGGTGTCTCCACGGTCTCATTCACTTCGTTGTTAACATTCTCAGCTGCCATTCTCAAATACTGCCATAAAATAAGGGTTAATTAAACAAATTAACATACCACATATTAACCCTATGCTCCGACTGACCAATTAAATATCACATAAGCTTAGGTAGGATATGATAGTAGTGTGCATACAAGCCAATCATGTATGATGATAAAGCACATACTTTGTAAACAATCTTATTTATTTATTAATAAAATATTTATTTATTAAAGGCATTTAATTATCTACATGGTGCTGTTTTTATAATATGTAAATAACCCATAGTTTTAAGCAATGCTTTTAGAATCATGATGTTGATCATGCTAATGAGATCTAAATTCTTAGAAAGCTTTAAAACTAAAATAGTTCCCAATCGTGGGATTACTAAAAAGGGGATTAGTAAATCCGGATAGATTGGTACATATGTTGCTTGCTCATTGGATGAGGATGACTGATCTCATGGTCATTTGTGTGGAGACACTAAAGCAAGTATGTAGGTGCTTATTGGAGAATAAGTTCACTGAACGTGACTCGCTATGGAATACCTAATGGAGTTTTACTCGCCTGTCAATAGGAATTCCTAATGTGATAGTAGTACATGTGATCCTTGGACTTGAGATCATCATAGTATCTTGTATGTAACAAATTATACTTTGACTAATTCCTTAAGGCCTTTTTAAGGCATATATAGGGTATGCTTGGGTGTAATGAGTTACATATGGAGATAATGAATGATCAATAAAGAATCTACCACCTCTAGTAAAAGAGGAGATATGTCCTATGTGATTCGTTAAATGACAACCCAGGAATCCTTGGCCAAGGTAGAATGAAATTAGAAAGAGGTTTCTAATTTGCATTATTTGGAGTTGTGCATTTTCTAATCGAAATACATATGATTAAATAAATTAAGACTTGACAGTAAATCCATGTCTTATATTTAATTGGGACATTGTATGGTGGAAGGATTGAATTGTACGGTAACTATTAACTCACAGGTTCTTTTATGATTAATGTTGAAATCTATATTATCTGGAAAGTCGTTGATCGCTAGGGAGGCTTATCCCTATTGTAGAATAAATGTTATTTATTTAAATAGATTATTAGTTTAATTTGTTTATTTAAATAAGATTATAATTGTTCTAATTGATTTATTCACAACCGGTTTAATATGGAGAACCTAAAGGGTCACACCATAAAAGGAAGAAGAATTATTTAAGAAGAAAATGACATGATAGTAATAATGCATTAAGTATAATTAATTTAATCTATGATGATAGAATAAATTAAATAGCTTAATGTTTATTATTTAATATTTTAGAAATATTAAATATAAATTAATAAGAGGAGTCTTATTAATATTATTATTATTATTATTATTTTAATTCTAAAGGAGTTTAGGAATTAATATAATATCAGTACTCTCTCTCAATCCTAATAAAGATTAGGATATAAATTAATTAAAAATATTTAATTAATTAATTAAATAAAACCCTATTCTAATTGGATTAGGAGGGTTAACCTAATATCTATATAAGAGAGTCTTATATCAGAAATAAGGTAGACATGTGAAATTTTCCAAGAGTTGGGAGTACACATATTCTATAGAGATAGAAACAAGGGTTAAGCCAATAACCCATCTTCTTGAGTTCTTCATCTTCCTTGGTGGATCACCGTTAGAGGCCAAACATTTGGGTGGCCGACATTATTCAAGGGAAGGAGCCACTATCAGAGGAATCAAAGGAATCAAAGGAGTAGAACTTGTACCTGAGGAAGCTTAGATCTTCAAAGGTATAATTCTATGTTCTCTCTTTTCTGTTATTGATAACAAGCACAAAGCATGATCATGGTTATGGGTTTGTATAAATTTTGAAAACCTAGTTTTTACGCTTCCGCCCTATTTATGTGATTTGATTGCATGATTGCGTTACATACAAACCCAACAGTTGTATCAGAGCCTAACTTTGTGCTAATTATCAATTTTATAATTCCATGTATGAATTGATGTGAGAATTGGATCGTTTTTCTGGACAAAAATCGTTTTCTGCAAGTTTCTGCGACGAACGGCGCAGCTGCCCAGTTCATTACTGGCGCAGCTGCGCCGGTCTGCAAAAACTGCTGCTTCCGTCTACCTGCGCAGCTGCCCAGTTCATTACTGGCGCAGCTGCGCCGGTACCTGGACAGACCCTGAAAATTGATTTTAATTAATTAAGTAAACTGTTTATTTAATTGATAAAGTTTTTAAATAAAGAAGTTTATTTTATCTGAAATATGATTTCAGAATGCTAAAATTAAAGGAGTTTAATTTGGATTTATTTTTGATTAAAATAAAAGAGTTTATTTTATTTCAAAAATAAAATTTAGCAAAACTTTTGTCCATTAAATAACATCGATCCATATATGGAATAGCATTGTTATTCATGAGATGAATGGATATTTATTGATGCATATGTTGATGTGTATGATAATAAATGGGGTTGATTATGGACTATGACCAATGTGATTGGATTTTATTTTGGATGAATGCTTGAATGTATGGGTTTTATAAAATGGGGTCTGCGTACCTCGTCTTCTCTAGTTTTATTCTCGATGTAAATTCTATCTCCTTTCTATGTACTTCCCCTTGACTGCTGATCAAGGTTTCTATTTAATTTTAAATAGTTAATGTAATAGAGATAGTTAGAATTATTTTGAAGAAATTGGAGACCAAGGAGCAAGGAACGCATGAAGACTCGTTTGTATGGAGCCCGGGTTTAAATGTAATAGTTACATTTAAAATTTAAATTCTTGCACTCCTAGGTTTGACCTTTTGGTTCACTTGGTGGCTCTAGTGAACCAAACTAGAATAAAAGTCCATAATCAATCCGGGTAGAATATAGTATTCTATATTGCATGCTAAATATTATATATATTATATTTTATGCAAACATGCTTCGCATGTTTAATAAAATGACGCGTATTTTATATATATATGTGCATGCGCGCTTAAAAAGATGAGACAAATAATAACAAACCCCTCAAAGAAATAATATTAAGTCTGAAGCGTTCAAATGATATTTGGAATATCGAACGTCGCCTTCTAGCATGATTAGTTAATAGAGTATTAAATATTTAATATGAGTTTGTTGTGCTATCCACAAGGCGAGTATTGAATATTTAAGATGTTAATTAATCACATTTGATGCTTATCAAGAAAATTGAACGATCTAGTCTTGTTGTGCTATCCACAAGGACGAAAATTTTTCTTTTTTGAATTTATGGAAGTGCTAGGCTGGACTTAACTTAAATCATTTTAGTTCGGATGAGCACACACATGACCATTATGATTTAAGAGGCAAAATAAAAGGAGTTACATGGTGATGTAATTGACAAGAGTTGTCTACCTATTTATTTGTATATCGCTTGTTGTGCTATCCACATGGTTATATACATTTGAAATGGGATCCTTAATCTCACTAGCAAATCTTTAATTAGATGTTGCCGAACTATATGAGTGAGGGTAATATAGTTTGATGAAAATAGTGGGAGATACCAATTTAAAATAAAGACCTCAATTTATTTTGGTATGCAAAATTAATAAAATGAATGTTTGCTAAAATGTTGTCTTTTCACATGCAGAATTTTAAAAATGTCAAAATCACTAATCTCACTAGCGAAGCATACTTGATGCTAATAAGCTTACCGGGCCGAATTATACGGACTGGCTAAGAAATCTGAGAATTGTTCTCACTGCTGAAAAGATTTCTTATGTCCTAAATTCCACTATCCCTGAATCTGTTTCAGAAACAGCCTCTGAGGAAGAGATTGCCACCATTGTAATGTGGCAAGATGATGCATCTGTGGCTCAATGCATCATGCTCGCATCCATGAATAACGAGCTTCAGCGTCAGCACGAAAACATGGATGCTCCTACTATGTTGATTCACCTCAAGGAGTTGTATGGTGAACAAAGTAGGACTGCTAGATATGAGATATCTAAGGAGCTCTTCCGATCTCGGATGACCAAGGGCAAAGTGAACATAAAGGAACAAAAGAAATCTGATCCCGCTAGCAAAGGAATGTGCTTCCATTGCAACAAGCCGGGACATTGGAAGAGGAACTGCAAGAAGTTTCTAGCAGAGAAGAAGCTTGGAGAAGCTTCGACTTCCAATCAAGGTTTGTTTATGATTGAAATTAATTTTTCTGAAAGTCATAATTCTACTTGGGATATTGGATACCGGCTGTGGTTCTCACATATGTAATACTGTGCAGGGACTGGTCAGAAGTAGAAAGCTGAACAAAGATGAGGTGATCCTACGAGTGGAAAATGGAGCAAAAGTTGTTGCATTAGCTGTAGGAACTTATTGTTTAGCAATGCCTTCGGGCAAATCCATTTATCTTAATAATTGTTATTATGTTCCTAATATTATTAAAAACATTATTTCAATTTCTGTATTGGATATGGAAGGTTTTGACGTTATTATAAAGAACAATGGTTGTTCTATTTATAAAGACGATGTTTTATATGGTATTGGAAATTTGCGAAATGGACTTTATACACTTGACTTGCAAGAAAATATATTTCAAATTGAACAAATTAAGAAAAGGAAAAAAGATGATATTAATTATACCTATATGTGGCACTGTAGACTCGGTCATATCAATGAAACAAGATTATCCAAGTTGCATAAAGATGGGCTCCTCGAGCTATCTGATTATGAATCATATCCAACTTGTGAATCTTGTCTCATGGGTAAAATGACTAAATCTCCTTTTAGTGGAAAAGGGGAGAGAGTTACAGAGTTGTTGGCATTGATTCACACAGACGTTTGTGGACCTATGACAACAAGTGCACGGGGTGGGTATTCTTATTTTATTACTTTCATTGATGATCACTCAAGATTTGGATATGTGTATTTAATGAAATACAAATCAGAATCATTTGAAAAGTTCAAAGAGTTCAGAAGTGAAGTAGAGAAACAAACGGGCAAGAGTATTAAGATACTTCGATCAGATCGAGGTGGAGAATACTTAAGCAGTGAGTTTCTCAATTGTCTCAGAGAAAATGGTATAATCTCACAATGGACTCCTCCAGGTACACCACAGTTAAATGGAGTATCTGAAAGGAGAAATCGAACACTGTTGGACATGGTTCGATCCATGATGAGTTTTACCGACCTTCCAATTTCCTTCTGGGGATATGCCCTAGAAACGGCTGCATACCTACTTAACAAGGTACCTACCAAATCAGCCCCAAAGACTCCATATGAGATGTGGAAAGGGAGGAAACCAAATCTTAAGCATGTTAAGACTTGGGGTTGTCCAGCTTATGTCAAAAAGTTTGAAAATGATAAGCTACAGACTAAATCCGATAAGTGTAGATTTGTGGGATACCCTAAAGAAACCGTAGGGTATTATTTCTATCATCCAACTGATCAAAAGGTGTTTGTTGCGAAACATGCTACCTTCTTGGAGAAAGAGTTTATCCATGAAGGGGTCAGTGGGAGTAAGATATATCTTGAAGAAGTTCAAGAACCACAAGTTACCATGGACCAAAGTCAGGTACCTAACCAAGTAGAAGAACCTACTGTACCACACCATGTTCGTAAATCTGGAAGAGTACCGAAGATACCGGAGAGGTATGGATTCGTTATAGAGGATGACGATGAGGTACACATCATGAATGTTGATGATCCATTGAATTATGAACAGGCTATGAGTAATAAAGACTCAGGGAAATGGCTTGAAGCCATGAAATCTGAAATGGACTCCATGTATGAAAACAAAGTATGGTCTTTGGTTTCACCACCTGAAGGTATTAAACCTATTGGGTGTAAATGGGTTTTTAAGAAAAAGACTGGAGCAGAAGGAAAGGTAGAGACCTATAAGGCCCGACTGGTTGCAAAAGGTTTCAAACAAAGACAAGGAGTTGACTATGATGAAACCTTCTCACCAGTAGCCATGCTCAAGTCCATTCGGATTTTGCTTGCGATTGCAGCTTACAACGACTATGAGATCTGGCAGATGGACGTGAAAACGGCCTTCCTCAATGGGAAACTTGAGGAGGATGTGTATATGACACAGCCAGAGGGATTTATTTCAAAAGTTGGAACAAATCAAGTCTGTAAGCTACAACGATCCATTTATGGGTTGAAGCAAGCTTCTCGTAGATGGAACATTCGTTTTGATGAGACAATCAAAGAGTTTGATTTTATCAAAAACGAGGATGAACCATGTGTATACAAAAAGGTTAATGGGAGCGCAGTATCATTCCTTGTATTATATGTTGATGATATATTACTGATAGGGAATGACATTCCTATGTTACAATCCATTAAAATCTGGTTATCTAAAAACTTCTCCATGAAGGACTTGGGTGAAGCATCCTATATTTTGGGGATAAAGATCTATAGAGATAGATCTAAAAGGATGCTCGGCTTATCCCAAGGAAGGTACATTGATACGATGCTAAAGAGGTTTAGCATGAAAGATTCCAAAAGAGGTCTCATGCCGATGAGCCATGGAATAAATCTCTCCAAGAAACAGGCCCCAAAGACACCTGAGGAGAGAGACCGTATGAGTAAGATCCCTTATGCTTCTGCAATAGGATCTATCATGTACGGTATGATATGTACTAGACCGGATGTTGCTCACGCACTTAGTGTAACAAGTAGATACCAGTCGAATCCAGGAGAAGAGCACTGGAAGGTAGTGAAAAATATCCTAAAGTACTTGAGAAGGACTAAAGATATTTTTCTTGTCTACGGTGGGTCTGAATTAAGACTTGAGGGATTCACGGACTCAAGTTTTCAAACAGACCAAGATGACAGTAAATCTATTTCAGGGTATGTGTTTACCTTGAACGAAGGTGCAGTGAGTTGGAAGAGTTCCAAGCAGCAAATAGTTGCTGATTCAGTGACAGAGGCAAAGTATATAACTGTAAGTGAAGCTGCAAGTTGATGTTTCGGATGAAAAGTTCATTACAGAACTAGGAATAGTTTCTAAGTCTCATCTTGAATCTAAACATGTGTTGCGGCACTTTGATTAAAAAAATCATTGAAAGAGGAGAGTGTAGACTCTCAAGACAACATTGCAGATCCATTAACTAAAGCTTTAACACAACAGCAGTTTGATCGTCACTTAGAGAAGTTGGGTATGAGATACCATGGCGATTGGCTTTAGTGCAAGTGGGAGATTGATAGTAGTGTGCATACAAGCCAATCATGTATGATGATAAAGCACATACTTTGTAAACAATCTTATTTATTTATTAATAAAATATTTATTTATTAAAGGCATTTAATTATCTACATGGTGCTGTTTTTATAATATATAAATAACCCATAGTTTTAAGCAATGCTTTTAGAATCATGATGTTGATCATGCTAATGAGATCTAAATTCTTAGAAAGCTTTAAAACTAAAATAGTTCCCAATCGTGGGATTACTAAAAAGGGGATTAGTAAATTCGGATAGATTGGTACAAATGTTGCTTGCTCATTGGATGAGGATGACTGATCTCATGGTCATTTGTGTGGAGACACTAAAGCAAGTATGTAGGTGCTTATTGGAGAATAAGTTCACTGAACGTGACTCGCTATGGAATACCTAATGGAGTTTTACTCGCCTGTCAATAGGAATTCCTAATGTGATAGTAGTACATGTGATCCTTGGACTTGAGATCATCATAGTATCTTGTATGTAACAAATTATACTTTGACTAATTCCTTAAGGCCTTTTTAAGGCATATATAGGGTATGCTTGGGTGTAATGAGTTACATATGGAGATAATGAATGATCAATAAAGAATCTACCACCTCTAGTAAAAGAGGAGATATGTCCTATGTGATTCGTTAAATGACAACCCAGGAATCCTTGGCCAAGGTAGAATGAAATTAGAAAGAGGTTTCTAATTTGCATTATTTGGAGTTGTGCATTTTCTAATCGAAATACATATGATTAAATAAATTAAGACTTGACAGTAAATCCATGTCTTATATTTAATTGGGACATTGTATGGTGGAAGGATTGAATTGTACGGTAACTATTAACTCACAGGTTCTTTTATGATTAATGTTGAAATCTATATTATCTGGAAAGTCGTTGATCGCTAGGGAGGCTTATCCCTATTGTAGAATAAATGTTATTTATTTAAATAGATTATTAGTTTAATTTGTTTATTTAAATAAGATTAGAATTGTTCTAATTGATTTATTCACAACCGGTTTAATATGGAGAACCTAAAGGGTCACACCATAAAAGGAAGAAGAATTATTTAAGAAGAAAATGGCATGATAGTAATAATGCATTAAGTATAATTAATTTAATCTATGATGATAGAATAAATTAAATAGCTTAATGTTTATTATTTAATATTTTAGAAATATTAAATATAAATTAATAAGAGGAGTCTTATTAATATTATTATTATTTTAATTCTAAAGGAGTTTAGGAATTAATATAATATCAGTACTCTCTCTCAATCCTAATAAAGATTAGGAAATAAATTAATTAAAAGTATTTAATTAATTAATTAAATAAAACCCTATTCTAATTGGATTAGGAGGGTTAACCTAATATCTATATAAGAGAGTCTTATATCAGAAATAAGGTAGACACGTGAAATTTTCCAAGAGTTGGGAGTACACATATTATATAGAGATAGAAACAAGGGTTAAGCCAATAACCCATCTTCTTGAGTTCTTCATCTTCCTTGGTGGATCACCGTTAGAGGCCAAACATTTGGGTGGCTGACATTATTCAAGGGAAGGAGCCACTATCAGAGGAATCAAAGGAATCAAAGGAGTAGAACTTGTACCTGAGGAAGCTTAGATCTTCAAAGGTATAATTCCATGTTCTCTTTTTTCTGTTATTGATAACAAGCACAAAGCATGATCATGGTTATGGGTTTGTATAAATTTTGAAAACCTAGTTTTTACGCTTCCGCCCTATTTATGTGATTTGATTGCATGATTGCGTTACATACAAACCCAACAGGATATACTAGTGAAGGATTTACTCGTCTCTTCCCTCCTAGTTCTATTCCCCGATCTCCGCCAGAGACCATATCCCTAAGCTTTGATACCAACTGTGACGCCCCCCAGAATAGGTCCAGTCAACCCAACCCATTCTGAGTCGCCAAATACATGGTACAGAATTCAAATACAAACTTTTATATCACACGGTCGTGCAAAATATGACCACACAACTGTGAGTGTCAATACAAATATGTAGAAAATATTAATATTCAAACTACGTCCTCATTACAATTATTATCACACTATTTATTATAAATAGTGAGGACTACTACTGCTCTAACTCGGACCATCAATCTGTCCCTCGACTAGATCCTACGACATTCTCATTTCCTGAAGAGGACAATAGATGAAAAGGGTGAGCTCAACTAGCCCAGTAAAGAATATTATGATCAAGATAATGGAAAATAAATTAGCGTTAGTCTTCAACAATTCAGATAAAATATTATTGACAACAAGGTTTAGATCAATATTCGCAGCGGAAATAACAATTCATTAGAAGAGTTAAGTAGAGAATGAAGTCTACTATCTTCTATGATTTAAAAGTCCATCATCAATATTTTATCCCTGTAACATCAATCAATATACATCTCAAATCAAATATTCATCTTTGCACTACGGGCCAAAGATATTCATTTGTATCACCAGTGGTTATGTTCATCCCAACACCTGCCCATCTTTGCACTACGACCAAAGATATTCATCAGGTAATCATTCATTTTGCTCTACATGCCAAAGATATTCAGTTATATAACCTTTTAGGACTGAGGATGATAAAAAACAATATAAATAACGAATCCAGTGAAATAAAGGACAAGATTAAGGATTCGTATTTCAGTTTATTCAAGTTCAAGAATATTCCATAATAATACTTTGTGGAGCAAAATTCAAGAATAAAGCTCAAAACTTAGATCCAATCAAAGATAGGAACCCTAACAAGCAACTTGGACAAATAGAAGAAAATTTAATTTTTTCGTGAATAGTGCCGTATACGTGAATAGTGCCCATATACGTGAATAGTAATCCCAACGAAAAAAGTAAGAATTTCATAATAAAATCCATGAAAATATTTTGGTATAATGATATTGAAAAGAATAACATCATTTATGAAAGAAAATAACATCCCTTACCACAAAAGAATAGTACCTCTGACTGGAATATCGGATATAATACCGAAGGAAACTGGCACTGAATACTAACACTCAAAGTATCTAAATATTTGCAAAAATATGCTTGATATTATAGAGAGAGAAAACTTCTGATTCTGGTATGATTTTCAATTCTAACATAAGCACCCTATTTATAGGAAAAGCTTAGGATGCCAAAGTAGACTTTTTAATAAAATAATATTTTTTTAAAAAAAAATTCCGCCGCCTGCCAAAAGCCATCAGCCACCGGTGGGGCCCACCTCCCATTAAAAAAATATTTATTTTTCAAAACTTCAATAATTCATAATAAATAGCCCTTTTGTCATAAAAATACAAATTCTATGTCCTTTCCATAGGAAATTTAATTCTCTACAACTTTGTAGAAGGAAGTTTTTTTAAATTCCAAACATAAATTATCCGAAATCTATAAACGGGTGATTTTTCACACCAAAATACTGATAAAAACACATCAGCACTAATTTCTTCTTTTATATCCACAAAATAAATATTTCCTTATCATATAAATCAATAATTAATTATTCACAAATAATATTACAGAACTACAATATTGACAACCAGGTCGTTCCCAGGAAAGAGGGGGCCTTCCGATAAGGACTTCTCCTTACTGGCGCGCAATTAAATAACTCCTCCTAGACAGAACTTCCTTAGACATTGTCAATAATGCTATCTAATAATATTATTCAAATAATATGAATTATTGAGTTGATAATGTGAAATACTGTGCAGTGACAATTATTGAATCAATCATATAAAATAGCAACGTAGCAATTATTGATATAAAATATCAATGTAGCAATTATTGAACCAATAAAATATCATGCAATTATTGAATCAATAATGTAAAATATTGAACAGTAATTACTGTAACAATAATTGAGTAAGTGCCCTCTTACGTAAGAATCAATAATTCAAAATGCTGTGTAATACTGTGTGCTACTGTGCAACACCGCGTATTACTGTATTTTAACCACCGGATATTTCAATAGTACTAACGGTAACAACTACGCCGTTATTTTATAAAAAGGTTATTTCTGTCGCTTTCTATATCCGACAGTTATTCCGCTGTAGGGCCCACAAATAACTGCGCTGTCGTACGAATATTTCCCTACAACAAGAATATTCCACGACCAAACGAATATTCCCAGACAACAATGAATATTTTATAACCACTTGCTTATTTTGAAATATTTGCACATTTCACCCATAATTTTTCACATTTATCAAATCAACACCTTACTATTTCGAAATAATATATAAAGAAAATTAAATCTTTATTCATAAAAGTTGGGGTCTTACAAATTTGACTAGGAAATCAGTGAAATTTGTTTGGATGGAGTGTAGGCACTCAAAAGAGGGTGGTTGGCTTAGTTTTCTATCATCTATAGAAAAGGAGTACTCTCCAACAATTGGAATTTCATCAAGTAATATCTATTATAAGAATCCTCTTATATAGATATTGGTCAACCCTTCTAATCCTATTAGACATGAGATTTCTTTTAATTAATTAAACTCCTTTAATTAATTTAGGCTTCCCACCACATGGGAAATAATTAATTAATTAAATTCATTTAATTAATTTGTCTCCTAATCTTATTAGGAATAAATGAGAGTACTAATATTAAATTAATTACTAAACTCCTTTAGAAATTAAAATAATTATAATTATAATAATATTAATAAGACTCCTCTTATTAATTTATATTTAATATTTCCTAAAATATTAAATAATAAATATTAAGCTATTTAATTTATTCTATCACCATAGATTAAATTAATTTCACTTAATGCATTATTACGATTATGTCATTACCTTCTTAAATAATTATTCTTCCTTTTATGGTGTGACCCTTTAGGTTCTCCATATTAAACCGGTTGTGAATAAATCAATTAGAATAATTCTAATCTTATTTAAATAAATAAATTAAACTAATAATCTATTTAAATAAATAATATTTATTCTACAATAGGGATAAGCCTCCCTAGCGATCAACGACTTTCCAGATAATATAGATTTCAACATTAATCATAAAAGAACCTGTGAGTAATAGTTACCATACAATTCAATCCTTCCACCATACAATGTCCCAATTAAATATAAGACATGAATTTACTGTCAAGTCTTATTTATTTAATTATATGTATTTCGATTAGAAAATGCACAACTCCAAATAATGTAAATTAGAAACTCCTTTCTAATTTCATTTTACCTTGGCCAAGGATTCCTGGGTTATCATTTAACGAATCACATAGGACATATCTCCTCCTTTACTAGGAGGTGGTAGATTCTTTATTGATCATTCATTATCTCCATATGTAACTCATTATACCCAAGCATACCCTTATATAGCCCTAAAAGGCCTTAAGGAATAGTCAAAGTATAATTCATTACATACAAGATACTATGATGATCTCAAGTCCAAGGATCACATTGTACTACTATCACATTAGGAATTCCTATTGACAGGCGAGTAAAACTCCATTAGGTATTCCATAGCGAGTCACGTTCAGTGAACTTATTCTCCAATAAGCACCTACATACTTGCTTTAGTGTCTCCACACAAATGATTATGAGATCAATCATCCTCATCTAATGAGCAAGCAACATATGTACTAATCTATCCGGATTTACTAATCCCCTTTTTAGTAATCCCATGATTAGGAACTATTTTAGTTTTAGAGCTTTCTAAGAATTTAGATCTCATTGGCATGATCATCATCATGATTCTAAAAGCATTGCTTAAAACTATGGGTTATTTACATATTATAAAAACAGCACCATGTAGATAATTAAATGCCTTTAATAAATGAATATTTTTATTAATAAATAAATAAGATTGCCTCCAAAGTATATGCTTTATCATCATACATGATTGGCTTGTATGCATACTACTTTCAATAAATACTCCCTCCACCCAAAAATTTATAAACGTGAATTAATTATTTAACCCCCTTCTAGATTAATTCTAAATTAATTCGGACATAACACATTTTAACAATAAAATTATATTGTTCATTGTTCATTGTTCCCGTCTCCCAACATTGCAAGTAAGTTTTGAAAGTAAAAAATTTATAACAAGTTAATAACTACAGTTTTGTTCTTCTAGTATATAATTTTTATGGTAAATGATACATTTTATATATTTTAACTTTATAATAATAAAAATCTATCAACTATATTTAAATAAATTTATTTCAGTTTATTAATATTAAAATAAAAGTGTTATTTCCTACTTTTTAGAAGTGAAGTGATATATTTTTAAAATAATTTTCGTATGATTGTGAAAACTAATTATTATATAAGGAATGTCCTTTAAAAAAATTATTTTGCTTATTATATAATATTTAAGTTATTTGGATACGGATCCGAATCCGGATATTCGCTATCCGCCGGATATATTTACGGTTGAATGTTAAACAAATACGAATACGCTTATATCCGTATCAGTATCTGTTTATTTGCGGATGCCTTTAAACCGAATACGGATATATCAGTTTTTTTCGAATACAAATAATATCCATTTTTTTTTCGAATACGGATGCGGACAAATACAAATTTTTCAGTTACCATTTACAGTCCTAAGTCGTAAGCTACCTCGCCCACCTTTGGTAGTACCTTGAAAGGTCCAATAAATCGGGGACTCAACTTCCCTTTCTTGCCAAATCTAATCTTCCCCTTCCAGTGAGATACTTTCAGGAAAATAAAACTTCCTGGTAAAAATTCTCAGTTCTATCGATGTTGATTGGCATACTTCTTCTGTCTGTCTTGAGCAGCAACCAATCTTATTTTGATCAGCTTCACGATTTCGACTGTTTGTTATACCAGTTCCGGCCCCAGCAATTCACGTTCACCGACTTTATCCCAGCATAAGGGAGTTCTGCATTTTCTGCCGTATAACGCTTCGTAAGGCGGCATGCCGATACTTGCGTGGTAACTATTATTGTAGGCGAACTCCAATGATAGATGATCATCCCAGCTTCCTTTGAAGTCCATTACGCAAGCTCTAAGCATGTCCTCAACCGTCTGAATCGTTCTCTCGCTCTGGCCATCAGTCTGAGGATGGTATGTCGTACTCATTCGCAATTGTGTTCCCAGACATTCTTGCAAACGTTTCTGGAAGTTCGACGTAAAACGCAGATCTCTGTCGGACACAATCGACACCGGAACACCATGTCGAGAAATAATTTCCTTAACGTACAATTTCGCTAACTGATCCAAGTTATACTTAATCCTGATCGGTAGAAAGTTGGCTGACTTTGTCAGTCGATCCACTATAAACTATATCGCATCAAATCCCTTCTAAGTCGCTGGAAGACCAACCATGAAATCCATCGTGATGTGCTCCCACTTCCACTCTAGAATTTCTAACGGTTGCAGAAGTCTTCTTGGTCTCTGGTGTTCTGCTTTAACTTTCTGGCACGTTAGACATTTTGCAACGCATTCAGCAACGTCCCTCTTCATGTTCGGCCACCAGAAATGGTGCCTGATATCCTGGTACATCTTCGTATTCCCAGGGTGAATCGAATATCTCAAACTGTGAGATTCGCTCAAAATCTCCTCTTTGACTTCTGATACTGGCGGTACCCAGATTCTCCCTTCAAATCATAACAGTCCTTCGTTAGCAATCTTAAACTTGAACTCTTCGCCGTCGGCTATTCTCTTCCGAATCTTCTCGCATTCTTCATCGTGAAGTTGTGCTTCTTTCACCTTGTCTACTAGAGTAGGACCAGTAGTTACTTGAAACAGCTTCTCATCCGATTCCTTCGGATACTTCACTTTTAGTTCTAACATAGCCATCTCTTTTATCAACTGGTCCTGATCAGTTAATATATTTAACTTCTCCTGACCCTTTCTGCTTAAAGCGTCGGCAATGACATTAGCTTTACCCGGATGGTAAAGTATCTCGCAGTCGTAGTCCTTGATCAGTTCCAACCATCTCCTCTGGCGCATGTTCAAATCCTTTTGTGTAAAGATATACTTCAGACTCTTATGATCCGTGTATATCTCACACTTCTCGCCATATAGGTAGTGTCTCTAAATCTTCAGAGCAAATACTACTGCCGCCAACTCCAAGTCATGGGTCGAATACCCTTTCTCGTAGTCCTTCAGCTGATGTGACGCATAGGCAATGACTTTGCCATTCTGCATCAGCACACAGCCTAATCCCTGATGTGAGGCGTCACTGTATACTACGAAATTCCTCGTATTATCTGGTAAAGACAACACAGGCGCAGTACTCAACCTCTTCTTCAATTCCTGGAAACTTTCCTCACACTTTTCCGTCCAAACAAATTTAACTGTTTTACGAGTCAAATTCGTCAACGGAGTTGGGATCTTGGAAAAGTCTTGGATAAATCTTCAATAATAACCTGCTAATCCCAAGAAACTTCTCACTTAAGATGGCGTCTTCGACTGATCCCAATTCATAACGGCTTCAACCTTCGACAGATCTAGCAAAATCCCATCCTTATCGATCACGTGGCCAAGAAATTACACACGTTCCAACAAGAATTTGCATTTTGAGAATTTTTTGTATAGTTTTTCCCATCTCATCTATTCCAACATCAGCCTTAAATGTTCAATGTGTTCCTCCTCAGTCTTAGAATAAACCAGGATGTCATCTATGAACACCACTATGAACTTATCTACAAACGGCTTGAACACCCTATTCATTAAGTCCATAAATGCAGCTGGGGCATTCGTTAGACCAAATGACATCACTAAGAACTCGTAATGTCCATACCGAGTTCTGAAAGTCAGTTTTCGGTATATCTTCCCTTCTCACCTTCAATTGATGATACCCGCTTCTCAAATCAATTTTCGAGAAGTGTTTAACACCCTTCAGTTGATCAAATAAGTCATTCGATCCTAGGTAAAGGATACCTATTGTTGATCGTAACTTTGTTCAATTCCCTATAATCAATGCAAAGCCGCATCGATCCATCCTTCTTCTTCACGAATAAAACTGGCGCTCCCCACGACGAAACGCTCGGCTGAATATACTTTTTGTCCTGCAATTCTTGCAGTTGAACCATCAGTTCCTTCATCTCGATCGGAGCCATTCGGTACGGAGCTTTCAAAATTGGAGCAGTTCCCGGTGCTAAGTCGATCACGAACTCTATCTCCCTATCTGACGAAAGTCCTGGTAAGTCACTAAGAAATACGTCCACAAACTCCCTAACCATTGATATCTCTTCTATCTTCGGGCTTTCCTTACGCGTATCTACTATGTAGGCTAGATATCTTATACAGCCTTACATCAAAAGTTTCTTGGCTTGCATAACCGTCAGACAACTCGCTTGTCTAGGAGATTTACTACCATAGAACACTACCTTCGACGGAGTCGTAAGGTTTATCGACTTCTTCTGACAATCGATTACCACCCCATGGTTGAACAACCAGTCCATACCCAATATTGTAACGACCCCAAAATTCTAACCTTATAATTCTCATTCTTGATCGTTTAACAATACAATTTTATTCTATCTGTACATCAGTATTCGATATACAATCATTACGAAAATGCGGAATATTTTAATTTTTTTTTAAAATCTTTCTTTATTGCCCTGAATCGCAACCTTTACATTACATCTATTCAATTCAAATCTATATCATGAATCTTTACAACAAAACGACTATACAAATTTTACATCAAAAAGCAATATCCACTATACATCGGATAGCTCAACTTTTCAACTTACCAATTACGTTACAATCAAAACATCAAATACAATTTGATATTTAACATAAGTAATATTCTTGAACATTGATTCTTATAATTCACTTAACACATATCTTTACCTTGCATCTTGGGCCTGCAAAAATGGTTATTTGCAAGAGTGAGCTCGACAGCTCAGCAAGATCTAACAGTTTTCATGCATCACATAGCACATAATTAACATGCTCAAAATTAAAGTAACATGACATACATGCTTTAATCACATAACAAATATAAAGATTGAGTTCCTTACTCAATCAACATTATTAAATCAATCAATGTAGTCATAAATTGACTTTAATATTTCATGCTTGCAACATATATAACATAGCATACTCTTTGCAATATAATTTAAAACAGTTCATAATATCATCAAGTTCACATAGAAAATAGAAACCGAAAGACTTGCCTGGCTCGTAGATTACCAAATACCGAAAAACAACTTAATATAATCTGCTTCATGATCTTACATAACGTATTACCGTACGCATCAATTATTAGTCACCTAGCAACGCTTATCAAACGTCTAAGTAAATACTACTTTATACTTTCTAATTCTCTTCTACTCGTTTGACACTCGCTGTCAAACCATATATATAATTTACAATATCAGTTAGTTATCACATAGCTAATCCTCATCGTTAGTTAACCAATCTAGGTTAACTCATTCCTCATTAACTATTAAATTAATAATTATTATCACATAATAATTTACATCACATACTCACATTACTTTTTCTCATAATCATATTATATATCACATGATTAATCAATTAATAATTATATACTCATATTAAATTATAATTAAATAAATTATAATTTAATCATCCACTTTAATCACATTATAATTAAACAATTTATAATTGCACTATTTATAACTTACTTTAAACCATTACTCTAATTAATCAAATTATAATTAAATAAATTATAATTTATAATTAATCAAACTACATCATACATTTAATTATAATTAAACCAATTATAATTTAAATTTAAACATTTACTTTGATTAAATCAATCAACTCAATCTATTATAATTTAACAATTATAATTTACATTAAACTTTTACTATAATTATTTTAAATTACAGTTACACATCATGTTAACTAAATTATAATTAAATAAATTACAACTTAAGCTAACCATTTAGTTTAATAAATCAAATACTAATTTAAGGTTTTCACAACCTTCTTTCTTTTAAACTTTGAAATCGTCAAGTACCTATTAACAATATCTTATTGAAAATCTTGGTTCATGTGTAACACATAACCATTATCATTAACCTATACAATTTGAGTTTTAAAAACTGTACAATTAATTAAAGTTTTCTGCCTCTGTTCAGGGTTCGGCGCAGCTGCTGCGCCGGTGTCAAGGCAATGAGTGGCGCAGCTGCCATGGACCCTGTATAGAGGCAGAAAACTTTAATTAATTGTACAGTTTTTAAAACCCAAATTGTATAGGTTAATGATAATGGTTATGTGTTACACATGAACCAAGATTTTCAATAAGATATTGTTAATAGGTATTTGACGATTTCAAAGTTTAAAAGAAAGAAGCTTGTGAAAACCTTAAATTAGTATTTGATTTATTAAACTAAATGGTTAGCTTAAGTTGTAATTTATTCAGTTATAATTTAGTTAACATGATGTGTAACTGTAATTTGAAATAATTATAGTAAAGGTTTAATGTAAATTATAATGGATTGAGTTGATTGATTTAATCAAAGTAAATGTTTAAATTTAAATTATAATTGGTTTAATTATAATTTAATGCGTGATGTAGTTTGATTAATTATAAATTATAATTTGTTTAATTATAATTTGATTAATTAGAGTAATGGTTTAAAGTAAGTTATAAATAGTGCAATTATAAATTATTTAATTATAATGTGATTAAAGTGGATGTTTAAATTATAATTTATTTAATTATAATTTAATATGAGTATGTAATTATTAATTGATTAATCATGTGATATATAATATGATTATGAGAAAATGTAATGTGAGTATGTGATGTAAATTATTATGTGATAATAATTATTAATTTAATAGTTAATGAGGAATGAGTTAACCTAGATTGGTTAACTAACGATGAGGATTAGCTATGTGATAATTAACTGATATTGTTAATTATATATATGGTTTGACAGCGAGTGTCGAACGAGTAGAAGAGAATTAGAAAGTATAAAGTAGTATTTACTTAGATGTTTGATAAGCGTTACTAGGTGACTAATAATTGATGCGTATGGTAATACGTTATGTAGGATCATGAAGCAGATTATATTAAGCAGTTTTTCGGTATTTGGTAATCTACGAGCCAGGCAGTCTTTCGGTTCCTATTTTCTATGTGAACTTGATGATATTATGAACTGTTTTAAATTGTATTGCAAAGAGTATGCTATGTTATATATGTTGCAAGCATGAAATGTTAAAGTCAATTTATGACTACATTGATTGATTTAATAATGTTGATTGAGTAAGGAACTTAATCTTTATATTTGTTATGTGATTAAAACATGTATGCCATGTTACTTTAGTGTTGAGCATGTTAATTATGTGCTATGTGATGCTTGAAAACTGTTAGATCTTGCTGAGCTATCGAGCTCACTCTTGCAAATAACCATTTTTGCAGGTCCAAGATGCAAGGTAAAGATACGTGTTAAGTGAATTATAAGAATCAATGTTCAAGAATATTACTTATGTTAAATATCAAATTGTATTTGACGTTTGGATTGTAACGTAATTGTTAAGTTATAAAGTTGAGCTATCCGATGTATAGTGGATATTGCTTTATGATGTAAAATTTGTATAGTCGTTTTGTTGTAAAGATTCATGATATAGATTTGAATCGAATAGATGTAATGTAAAGGTTGCGATTCAGAGCAATAAACAAAGATTTTATAAAAATTTGAAATATTCTGCATTTTCGTAATGATTGTATATCGAATACTGATGTACATATAGAATAAAGTTGTATTGTTAAACGATCGAGAATGAGAATTATAAGGTAAGAATTTTGGGGTCGTTACAAATATGACATCGAATTCTCCAAGTTTTATCGAAATTAAATCTACCCTCAGCTCCTGACCCTTAATGTCCAATCTACAGTTCTTGTAAACACACCTAACAGGAATAACCTCCCTATTCGCAATCTCTATGTTCAAGGGGTAAACTAATTCCTCTATAGGTAAGTCTAGGGTTTCAGTAAAATCATCGGATATGAATGAACAAGTAGTACCCAAATCAAATAATACATATGCATTTATACTATTGACTGGAATAATACCTGCCACCACGTCTTTTGATTGCACAGCATCCTGCACTGTCATGTTGAATGTCCGGGCAGTGGGTCCAACAGCCTGCAATGGTTCAGCGATAGTCAAGGTACTGCCGCTCCCATTTCCTCCGCTCCCTGCTGACCCTTTAGCTATCTTGTAAAGGCAACTACGGGCCATGTGATCCTTGGATCCACATGTGTAGGAAGCTCCCTTCTTTGGGTTCAGGAAATTCGGCGCAATGTGGCCTTCCTGACCACAGTTGAAGCACACCCGCTTCCCCTTCATGCACACTCCAGTGTGATTCTTCCCGTATGTAGCACATGCTTCGAACTTCCTCTTCGGCTGGTTTCCCTGCTGACTCCCAGCAGAGGTGTTGTCTTTCCATTTCCTTTTCTGGTTGATAGCCCCTCTACCACCAGCCTTGGTTTCTGTCTCATTCTTCTTCTTCTTATCTTGATTGAATTTGGTTACCGCGTCGCTTCCTCCCTCAGCGAGTATAGCCTTTTGCAGCACAGCTGCGAACGTGTTTAGCTAGAACATGGAAACCTTGATGTAGAGCCAGGGCTTCAGTCCCCGTTCAAACCTCCTCGCCTTCCTAGCGTCCGTGCTGACCTGGTATGTAGCAAACCTGGCCAGCTCGTTGAATTTTATGGTATACGCAGACACCGTTATCCCTCCCTGCTTAAGCTTTAGAAACTGGACCTCCATCTGGTCCTACAAACTAACAGGGAAGTACATTTCAAAGAACGTCTCTTTAAAACGTTCCCACGGTATCACTCCTTCTCCCTCTCTGGTCTTATTAGCTTGCCACCAGAAACTAGCATCCGACTTCAATATGAAAGCAGCAAATGCTATTTTTTGGTCTTCACCGACTCTAGCTACGTCGAAGACCTTCTCCATTTCCATCACCCACGTCTGAGCATCTACAGGGTTTACCGATCCCTTGAACTCTGGTGGTCCTACTACCTTAAACTCTTTGAAAGTCATGCCCTGCACTTGCGGCTGATTTGCATGTGCTCCCGTCAGCAGGTTCACCAACTGCTGCACCAAATTGGGATTCATTCCATCGTTATTGTTGTTATTATTCATCGAACCCTCAGGGTTTTGACGTGTAGGTCTTCGTCTAGGAGGCATTTTTTGTTAAGAAAAATATTATTATTAGATTCTTTATTCAATTCTTAAGTATTCAAGTTCATACTTAAATATTTAAATAACTCAGTTCACATAGAACACATAGCACGTCAATAAACTTCTTTTATTCATTCATACGTAGTTTTAAAACATCAAATAGATAGCATTTCTGCTATTTACATCATCTTTCCTAAACTAGAACAAGTTGCAGGATCTCATCCCATTCTTATCTCAATTTATGGGATTTACATTTATTTATTACAAAAATAAGCACATAATTAAGAGCTCTACTGCCTAGGCATGTTAAGACGTCGCACAGCCTCTCTGCTCTCTTCCTCTATAACCCGAAACACCGTCCTTCAGTCCATCACGTACCATGGTAAATCTTGGAACTGAGCTGGGTAATAGAAGACACGATCCTGTGCTCTATCTATAGCCGTATGGAATGCATATTCTGTTTCCCTCAGCTTGGCCCTCTTGGCTTCAGCCTCGTCTTCAACTCGATCGGCTTGTTGAATAGCCCCCAAGCTTGTTTCTTCCGCTCTGGCACGCTTTGTTGACTCTTCTTGGATGTCTTATTTCAGCTTCTCTATCTCGGCTCGTGCCTCGTCCCTATCATTCTCTACATGAATTAGCTTCCACTGCGCTTCTCCTAGCTCACTATCCATCTCTTCGATAGTCTCGTCCCGCTGCTGGATGGTTTCTTCGAGCTCTCCGACTCGACCATGTAGCTCCACGTTACTGTCGTAGACTACCTCGTACATCTCAGCACTAGTAGAGTGAGGTAGGAATTCGTCTTCGGGATCCTCTTCCTCCTCTGAATCATCCTCGTCATCTTCCTCTAGAATAGGTGTCAGCCCATGCTCCCGACCAGCTATGGTGATCACAGGAGATGGCTCTCTCCTAAACAACTACTCCCAGACAACATGGATGTCTCGGGGCTCCTCCTCTCTAGGCACCTGAGGTATATCCTCCCTAGCCTGACTGGATTCTCCAACGTTCGTCATCCTGACAAAAGAATTTTAAAGTTTATTATTACGTGATATCGAGTCGTCACTCTTCGAATACTTAAACGTAAACAAATAGCACATAAGGTAGTTTATTATCTTAACCTATCACCACTATCTTTTTGATATTCCTATAAGGCTACTACCTAAGGTTTTTCCCCCACCTAAGGTTCATAACCTAAAGCTCTGATACCAACCTGTGACACCCCCAAATCCGAGTACTTCATTTTCACACGATTTGGTGCTCACTTTATAAATAAAACATACATCTACCTAATAATAAGGAATGTAAAATAAATTACAACCTTGAATAAATAATAAGATCTTCCTTAAAAAGGAATTACAACCTTGTCCAAAATATCCCAGGGTTTAATCTAACCTTGACATAAACATATAATGCGGAAAATAAAAACATAACTTAAAGTCTCATTACAATTCATTCAATAATTAAAACAAGTCTTCACTTGTTCAGCTTCCCCTTGCCTTTATTAGTGGACGGAGTGTCAACACTTTCAACCTTAGATGCAATGGTTATTTAAATGCAAGAGTGAGCAAACAACAGCTCACTGGAAGACAACAATATTAAAGGTATAAATGGATAACTTCAAAAGATTTGAATAGCTTTGCTTTCATCAACAATGAAGAATTGAATAATAATTCTTTCATCACATTTATAATTTGAATGTAGAATTCATCTGAGGGTCGTAAGACCTTGAACTTTTGTTCTAGGTTATAAATATTTCTATTTAAAACCTTTAACAGTCATTAAGACTATGGACCTTAACTCGTACTTAGGGGGATCAGCCCTTCGTACCATGTATTGTGCACAACCATCTTAACGCTTTTGCATAGTAACCTCCCCTAATAAATAGAGTTGTTCATCTCAGTATTTGAGTACAAGTCCGCACCAAAGAAAGTTTTGTTTGGATAAGCTTAAAGGTAATTTAAAGTTCAACTCTCATCAACTAAGGAGTAGTTGAATCGATGTACAATAACTTAGAATAATTCATAACTAAAAGATTATGAATAACTCATGCTTTAGAATCCATTTAAAGCATTTAAAAAATAATATAGACCTTGCTTGAACAATTAAGTCAAGGTCACTTTAATAATTCATGAACTTTAAATAAGTACTTGTCCATTGCAGAAAATAAAAGGATAATCTCAATAAATATTTGAATTTAAAATACTTATATGACAATAACAAGTTTGAGTTTAGAAAATTTGCCTCAAGCGCAAGCTACTAATACAATCACGTTCTTTAACACTTCTTACATATATATATTTAATCACAATAATCTAAATTAGTTAACACATAACTAATTCACATAATTGGTTAACCCATATAGGTTAACTCTTTCTAGTTTAATTAATAAGTTAATAATTAATAGTCACATAATTAATTACACCACATAGGCATGCTTACATAATTAAATCAATAATAATTATGTGTTTCATATTAATTAAATTAATTATAATTTACACATTTAATCTAATTATAATTACTCAAATTATAATCACATCTTATATTAATTAAATTATAAATAATTTATAATTTATAATTAATTAAACTACATCATGCATTTACTAAATTATAATTACACAAATTCTAATTAATCATGTAAATATTGAATTATAATACACAAATTATAACTTATAATTAATCATGCATTTATTAAATTATAATTACATAAATTATAATTTAAATTAACATTTACTTGATTAAAATAAATCAAATAATATTCATTATAATTTAACAAAATTATAATTTAAATTAAACCTTAACTTTAATCATAATTATTCAAAATTACAACCACACTATGTATTTTATTAATATAATATATTAATATTCATTTTCATGTCATCAAATTATCACCTTCAATTAGCCTTTTATGATACAACAAAATACATAAAAGAAATAACCAATCTTGACTTTCTTCACCACCACCCCCCCCCCCCCCGCCAGGGCAGGGTTTTACTCTTGATAGGCCCGCCGGGGCGGGCACCTTGTAGGGTCGGCAGACATGCTCGCGAACTGTGCAGAGAAAAAGTTAATTTGGCTTATTTCTCTACACCAAATTCTAATTTTAGTCAATACAATTCATATCAATTTTATAGAAAACATAAACTTAAAACTTCTAACATGATTTTAACATATATAAATATTACAACACATAATCAAAACAATCAATTTCATTATTTTTGAAGAAAAGCCATTGTTAAGTGTTCTTCATGAAATTGAACACTGTACTTTTATTTTTAAACCAATTCACACAATTTTCAAGCATAACCAATTAGTTTCTAATCATGCTAACATAATCTATGATTACATTACACAACAATTAACAATTAAACTCAAATTTTGATTTTAAAATAGCCATTTATCAAAACCAATGCACTGTAAATTTTGATGAACACGATTTCTTCATGTTTATCATATAAGCATGAATTAAACTATTAATTAGGCATGAAATTCATATATGAGCATGCTAGAACATAATTGATACATATTATTTCATGTTTACACAATTTTCACCAGAACTCAATTAACAGAGAACTTTATACTTTATAAAGAACATATAAACAAAATTTCTAACAACTAAAGATGAGAGTTATACCATTATGCTTAGTGGATTGAAAGGAAAGGATAATGATGATAACCTCAAAGCTTTTCTTCCTTTTCTTCTTTCTTTCTCTTCTTTTCTCTCTAGACTACTCTGTATTCTCTCTAACTTTTCCCTGTAAGGGTCTTGTTTGGTAAAATCAATTTAAAACTCTTTTCTTTATTTTAATAAATCTTTTTAACACATACTTTCATGTTATACTTTAATTAATTAAATCTTTAACATTCTAATTTAATTAATTAAAATCCAACATCAATTAATCATATAAAATTTGCCACATAACTATAATTACTCGCTAATTATAATTCATGTAACACTCATAACATAACTCATCTAATTTAATTATCTCAATTAAATTAGAATTATACTATAAAATCAATATACATCAATTAAATTAAATATTAAATATATAACTCTTAATTAAATCACTCCACAAAATTACACAATTTATTTATTCAACTCAATAAATAAATTACATAAAATATTTATTTACTCCATAAATATTAAAATTTAATATGTAAAATCTCAATTGTTACACTTATAATCACCTTTTTCTTTGACGATTTTAGAGAACCAATGAAACAATAAGAAGGTCTCCCTAAATGAAGACTTGTGTGAAATGTACGGATCATTTTGAAGGCACTAGTGATAGGATTGCTCCTTTTGATGCTAATCAAACTAGAACAAAGTTATAGGACTCCTAATCACCTCTTTCTTTGATAATTTTAGAGAACAAGTGAAATAATAAGAAGATCTCCCTAAATGAAGACCTGTGTGAGATGTACGCATGGTTTTGAACGCGATAGTTATGGGTTTCTCCTTTTGACGCTAATCAAACTAGAACGAAGTAATACAACTCTTAATGACATCTTTCTTTGTAAATTCGAAACAACCAATGAAATAATATGAAGGTGTCCCTAAATGAAGACTTGTGTGAGATCTACGCATTGTTTTGGACGCGATAGTGATGGGATTGCTCCTTTTGATGCTAATTTCAACTAGAACGAAGTAATAGGACTTATAATCACCTATATTTTGATAATTTGAGAGAACTAATGAAATAATAAGAATGTCTCCCTAAATGAAGCTTTGTGTGAGATGTACGGATTGTTTTGAAGGCATTAGTGATATAGGATTGCTCCTTTTGATGCTAATCAAACCAGAACGAAGTCATAGTGTGAGATCCCAAAACCCTAATAAGAACTCGTTATGTAAATTCTGTGTTTATTAAATAAAATCTCTCCGTTCTGAATGCGTATTGTGTTATTATATACTCTACTGAAGAATTAGGTCAAATAAAACTTTATTTCGAAAATTGACGTGTTTGACACCTCGTGCTTGAAATTTTTCTCCTTATTCGGACTTTTTGGTATATTTGATTTTTCAAGCTGCTTTGTCGTGCTTACACTGACAAAACGCTTTGTTGTGCTTATTGAGATTTATGTAAAACCTAGATTAGAAAACCCTAATTTCAAAATTAGGAAACCCTAAACCTAAATTTAAAAACTAATTACTAAACCCTAACCCTAATTACTTGTTACAAACCTAAATTAGATTATCATTAACTCTAATTATGTTAGCTAAACCCTAATTAGGTGTTAATTGTATAATTATAACATCCTAATCATAAAAAATAAAACCTTAATTGCAATTAGGGTTAATTAAAGTGGGACTTAGCTACTAATTAAAAGGAACTAGCTCACAAGTAGGTGCCACCATTTAGGACTAGGTTCAATGCACTTGCTATCAGATAAAAACCCTCCCCAAAGTATTACAAGTAACATAGCTAGGATATTTATGGAGGCAAGTAGGTAAAAAGGACCAAAAAACCCTAGTTTCTAAGTACTATAAATAGTAGTCCATATTCTGGTCAAAACACACGAAATTTTGAATCTACAACACTCATAGTACATGCCATAAGAAGCCCAAGCAATCACAAGATCAGAATAAGTAGCTAGAAAGAAGAAATCAAGCAAGAAAGGTAAAAACCCTAATTCTATGCTAGATCTTTGATGCTATAGTAAAATTGTTGTTTTGTTATTAGGTAATATGTAATAACATGTTAGTTAGTGATCTGGGTTCATAGAACATTTTTCCATAACGTCTAGATTTATCAAAAAGATGTTTTAAGCAAACTAAAAATTCTGGGAAAATAGGTCTGACAGTCGAATGTCAGGGCCTGTAGATCCGTGTATGTTAATTAATTGATGTGTTAGTTGTATTGTAGTTGTAGTGTGACATGAGCTTAGTAAGCTAGAAGTGGAATCATGTTAAATGGAGCAACAGGTTGAGAGATATGATCAAATCAAGGTGACCACTCGATTCGCTTGTTTCTGATTTCTGGGTTACCTAGAAATCTTATGAACAGCCGAGCAGGGTACTTTGACCGACATGCATCTCTCAATCTTAATGTTGTTTGTGTTATATTTTGTATCTATGTTTAAGTCTGACAGAGTACACCACTGAAGCACTCTAACACATAAAGAAATCATAGGATTATTGGAATTAATGGTCAAATAGCATTGATCGAGCATGACTGAGATTTCTGGGTTTTCCAGAAACCTGATGAACACGAAGAACAGCCCTTGGCTGTACTTTGACCGACTTAGATCTGGACCTTAGAGTCATACTCTGTCCAAATCAAGGTAACATATATGTACCTTGATATATAGACTACAAACTACAACAAACAAAACACAAAACATATCACACAAACTGAGGGATCTGGAGGCCATAAAAGCGTTGACCGACATTGACCATGTTTCTGGGTTACCCAGAAACTGATGAACAGGCCTAGCAGCTACTTTGAACACTAATAACTTCTAGTAATGTTATGATTAGAGTCTGAAATGGGTACCATGTTGTAGTACTACATGAATACTACACGATTAAAGCACTTAGAGACTTGGAAACAGATTAAAATCACACAATCAAGAGTGGTCAAACTGACCACTTGGCATTGACCAAACTAGTTCTTCAGAGTTGAAGAACACTTAAGGCAACACTTTCCGTCGCTAAAGACCTATAGCAACGGACAAAATCAAAAAAAATTCTAAAAATAAAATAAATAGAAATAATTATTAAATAATTATAAAATTAGTTTTAAAAATTATTTTAAATTATAAAAATTAACTTTTAAATATTTTGACATAAAATTAAATAATTATTTTATTTATTTATAATTAAATTATTTAATAATTTAATTAAATAAATCATTTATAAATAATAATAAATTATTAAAAATGATATTAATATTCCTAAAATTATATTAAATGATTATTAATTATTTAAAAATAAAACTAAGGTTTTAAAAATTATTCTAAGTAAATATTAATTATCTATAAATAAAATAAATGATTTAAAAAATTATTTAAATAGATAATTAAATGTTTAATAATTATTCTAAGCTTTCAAAAATTATTATAAATGATAAATAAATTATCAAAAATAATAATAAAGCTTATAAATAAAGTTTAACTGTAAAATTGACGTAATAAATACATAAAAATATTTTAGGACATCGAAACCATGTCAAACTTAGACTGAACTTGAATAGTTTAAGTAGTTAGATATTGCTATCAATATTAACGAATTATATAAATATGTTTTAACATATCTAGGTGTTTTCAATACTTCAAGTAGCGTTTATAATAGTTCTTCGCTCAGGCAAGTATTCTAAACTCTACTAATTTACTTTACGCAAGTACTTGAATCTTATTTGAATTCTTTTCTATATAGTATACCGAACCAAGTTGTTACCAGTTATTGTGAAGTTATTGCTATTGTTTCAGCATAACTTAAGAAATGAATTACTTATTCAGTTATTATTGTACTATTGTTTATCAAGCATAAACTGTAAGTCAAACCAAATTGTTTTGGTAAGAATCTTATACTGAGATGAAAATTACCCTGAAATGGGACTTGTATAAGTGTTAATAAAACACTCGAAGTGCACGTGGGCACGATTAGGATGATATGTATACTCCTAGGATATTGACTAAGTTGATCCCTTATATTATATTCGAATGAAATATATATATTTCTAAGTCCTTGCGACTGACAAAAATGGTTGATATGACTCCGATTCGGTTATCAACCCTCACTTAAAATTACTTGTTAAACTATCATTTTTTTAAATCAAACATTGTGTTTATAATTATAAACTTGTTGGGCATGTCATAGCTCATTCTTGTAAATTATTTCCTTTACAGTGTTAGACGGTAACCCTGGAACATCTGGAACAAATAAGGGGAAGATGCCTTATGCTAATTAGTTTAAATTATCGTTTTAATGTTGTAAAGTCTTTTAAAGACCTTTCTGTAATTTAGTACTCTATATTGAGAACCTTGTAATCAAACTTATGATATATACACTATCATCTTTTGTTTTCGCAACCGTGTATCTTTACATTTTTAGTATAGTTGAATTAGTACAGCATCCCTAAGAGTTATCAATCCGAGTGAGGATATTGGCAATATGGACTGTTCATGTTATTGCCGATATTCTGGATTTTGGCTATATAGGTCTTAGGGATAATAGATATTCATATAATGCAGTCTTTACACATTTTGAGTGAGGATATTGACAATATGGACTGATCATGTTATTACTGATATTCTGGATTTCGAGTGTGTAGGAATATGACTAATAGAAACTCATAAGATACAGTCTATACACATCCAAGTGAGGGTATCCAAACACATCTAGGTATTGTCCTGATAAAGGATCACCCTCTGTTATGGGATACTGTGAACCTTGGATGGATAGAAATTATATCTTATCGAGAAGTTATCTTTGATTCAGTTAGATATGATCACCGAATCGGATACTGCGGGTGTATAGATTTGGAAGCATCATATTGATTGAATAAATACGTGAGCACCGTAATCAGAAACCGCGGGTGTATAGATTTGGGGGCGTCACAGGTTGGTATCAAAGCTGTAAGCTATAGCTCTAAGTTAGAGATATCTTAGGATATAGCTTTGAGTCAGTAAAAATATTAAATACACAGAAAATAACATTAAAAGCCTTTTGTTTTGTGTAAAGTCTTTTAAAAACTAGTAACAAAATTAAATTCTTTTGTAGGATGGCCAACTCAGATACTAAGGATATGCCAGAAGTTATAAATCCACCTCAGATAGTGTCAGAACAGGATAGTGAACCAGAAGAGAGGGAGCTAGTGCATGACCAAGAATTGTTAGATGTTGAAGAGGATCAAGATCCTGTGGCTGGACAATTAATGGGAATAGAAGCGCACAATGAGGCAATTACAGCAATAGAACTACAATTTGAAATTTACATTACAAATGCTGAGTTTCGGGCACATGTGGCTTAGAATTTACTGAAGCATGAGAGGGGTAATACCACCCGACTGAGGACATTACTGCATAATGCTCAGAGGGGAAGGTAGGAAGCACTAATAAGGGTAACTAGGAATGTTAGAGGGACTCGGAATGCATTTTATGGTTTGCAGCGTCGAGTAATCAGATATCTGGTAGAGGATAATAAGTCTGCCTACATGATAGGAAGATCAGTGGTATGCCATATAATCCATGATTCCTTTGATGAAACCATAGATTTCTAGGTATAGAACAGGAATCTAAGTGCTCTACTACTGTTAGTAGTATAAATAAAGAGCACGAATTTTGATGTGTACTAGCTAGTGGTGATATATATAAACCACTAGGTGGATATGTAAATTTCTGTTTGTAATATAAATAAAATTTCTATGTGAAATATCAGACTCTTATGTGAATTACCTGTACTTGTATTTATACTTGTTTTTATCTTTTGAGTATAGATAACATGTTGGCAAGAAGGAGACCCCAAAGGGAAATAGATAATGAGGAAAACCCTACACAAAAACTGGTAGACTTATTGTTAAGACCGGTTTATGGTAGACAAACTAACAAACATACCCTATTTAAAGACTTCAAACATGTAGGTCCACCTGAGTTCAAGGGTACAATAGAGCCCGTAGAGGCCCAAACTTGGATTACAGAAATAGAGAAGTTTTTTGTAATAGACGAGAATATTTTTATGTGTGATTCTGGGGACAGAATCCTTTTAAGGAGGAAAGATTGTAACGGTTGTGATTTTATATAATATTTTTAAATATTTATTGAGTTAAATAAATATTTTATGTGAATTATTTATTGAGTTAAATAAATAAATTATGTGATTTATGGAGTGATTTAATTAAGTGTTATATATTAATTAAATGAACGTTTAATATTTATTTAATTAATGTATATTAATTTTATATTATAGTTGTAATTTGATTGAGAAATTGAATTAGATGAATTATGTGATGAAGTGTTACATGAATTATAATTAGTGAGTAATTATAATTATGTGGTAAATTTTATGTGATTTATTGATGTTAGATTTTAATTGATTAAATTAGTTGTTTAATATTTAATTGATTAAAATATGACATTAAAGTATGTGTTAAAATGATTTGTTAAAATAAAAGAAAAGGATTTTAAATTGTTTTACCAAACATGGCCTTAGTAATAATAATTTGTTTTTAAAAATAATGTTGTTTTGGCCAAACATGTCTTAAGGTTTTTCAAATTCAAATAGTTGTAACTTATATAATAATATGTATTTATTATATATCTTAATTAATTAGGAGTTACATATCATTAGTATACGTATATTATATCAGTTATAATATATCTACTACGTTAGTATTCCAAGCCTAAGACTAAAAGAACAAGAAAGAACATAAAAGAGAGAGAGAGAGTTTAGAGAAATAGTGAAGAAAGTGAGAAAAGCAGAGAAGGGATTCTCTGTGAGTTTGAAATTGAGACAACAAGAACGGAGCAAAAGATTGTTAAGCTTTTAACAAGGAATTAAGGTGTGTTACTTAGTTTATATTCCTAGTTCTCTTTTGTTCTTGAGTTTCATAGATAATTGGAATTTGTAATTGACAAATTGGTTAATTACATGTTATATGAATTGATAAATGTTGTAATCCATTTTATGTATACTATAAAGGATTTCCAGAAATCGAATTGTTGTTAGAATATGTTTTAAATGAATAGTATTAGTTCATATGGAATTTCATGTATTTGGTTGATTTTAGAATAAAATTGATGAATTAGTATATGCTAACATGCTTATTAGGAATTTGTTTGATGTTATCTTCAATTTTGTATATAATACATGTATATAAAGTTGAATTGCTTGAGAAATTTTATTACAGTAGATTATTTTATGAAAAATATGAGTTTTCATGAAAATGGCCAAATTGGATTTTTAAAACTTGTGATTATCATTATTTAAATGGTTATTATGTTGTAGAAACATGTTATATATATATATATGTATTATTGCATAGGTATGATTTACAATGTTTAAGTTACTGTGAATTGCCATTTGTTGGCTTGTTTGGGTTAATCAGTGAAGCAGAGTATCGTGGATGTCTGCCTCTTTCTATGCTATTGCGCAGCTGCGCCGGTAGTACAGCCAAAAGCAGCGCAGCTGAGCCGCTTGCCTTTCCCAGATTCAACCCCTGCGCAGCTGCGCCGGTGCCAAGGCTGCTGGCTGTGCAGAGACAATGAGTTCTAGTTGATTGGTTGTGCAGTTTGTTTTTATGTTTCCATTACATTATTGCTAAGATAATGAGCATTTATCTAGCTGCTATAACATGTGTTGACATGAAATTGATAATTTTATAATTTGAGAAAAAAAGGAAGTTTTGAAAACCTAATATAGTATTTAAATTATAAGCTATAATTGTTTAATTGTAAAATAAGTTACTTAATTATAATTTGATTAATTATAATTAAGAGTAAATATTTAATTTAAATTATAATTCTGTGAAATTATAATGTATAGAAGTTAATTTATTTTAATCAATTAGATGTTAATTTAAATTATAATTTAATAAATGCATGATTATTATAGATTATAATTGATAAATACATGATTAATTGTAAATTGTGTAATTATAATGCATGATGTAGTTTAATTGATTTTAAATTATAATTGTTTATAATTTAAGAGATAATTATAATTTAAGTAATTATAATTAGATTAAGTGTTTAAATTATAATTGTTTAATTATAATACATAATTGATTTAATTATGTGAGCATGCCTATGTGAAGTAATTAACTATGTGATGGTTAATTATTATTTAGTTATTTAACTAGAATGAGTTAACCATGAGAGTTAACCAATTATGTGAATTAGTTATGTGTTAACTAATTTAGGTTATTGTGATTAAATATATATGTGTAGGAAGTATTAAAGTACGTGAATTGAGTTAAGTAGCTTGCACTTGAGGCAAGTTTTCTAAACCCTAATCTTGTATTAATTTTATGCAAGTCTTCTAATCCTAAACTTGTTAATTCTATACAATTTCTTTGAGTTCATATATTCATTGTTGAGAATGTCCTTTCCATTTCTGTATTGGACAATTATTTATTTAATTGAAAAGATCTTGACTTATTGTTCAAGTAAGATCCAGTTATTATTGTAAATGCTTCAAGTTTACTTCTAAAGCATATGTTAGTTCATAATTTCTTTTACTTATGAATTATTAAAAGGCGATTCAACTAATCTTTAGTTGATGAACGTGAATTCTAAATTACCCTTGTAAGCTTATCCAAACCAAACTTTCTTTGGTGCGGACTTGAATTCAAATTACTGAGTTGAACAACCCTAATTATTAGGGGAGATGAGTACGCATAGCGTTAATTTGTTTGTGCACAATACATGATACGAAAGGCTGATCCCCCTAAGTACGAGTTAAGGTCCATAGTCTTATTGACTGTTAAAGGTTTAAATAGAAATATTTATAACCTAGGACAAGAGTTCAAAGGTCTTATGACCCTCAGATAAATTCTATATTCGAATTGTAATTGCGATGAAAGAACTATTATTCAATTCTTTATTGTTGAAGCGAATCATATTATTCAGATTCTTTTAAAAATATCTTTTCATGACTATATTATTGTTAAACTCCAGTGAGCTGTTGTTTGCTCACTCTTGCATTAAATAACAATTGCATTTAAGGTTGATAATGTTGATGCCCCGTCTACAAGTAAAGGCAAGGGAAAGATGAACAAGTGAAGACTTGTTAAATTATTTTGAAATGATTGTAATAAGACTTTTTTGTCATATTTTTATTTTCGCACTTTATTGTTTATGTCAAGGTTAGAGTAACCTGGGATTATTTTTTTATGGTTGTAACCCTTGTTTTAAGGGAGATTTTATATAAAGATTATAATTTATTTTGAGATATATTGGGTAGATGTTTGTTATAGTTAGAAAGTGAACACCAAATCATGTGGAAACGAAATACCCGGATTTGGGGGTGTCACAGGTTGCTATCAGAGCTGTAGGTTATGAAACCTTAGGTGGGGAAAAACCTTAGGTAGTAGCCTTATAGGTAAGATCGAAAAGATAGGTGTGATAGGTAAAGATAATAAACTACCTTATGTGCTATGTGTTTACGTTTTAGTATTCGAAGAGTGTCGATTCAATGTCACATAATAATGAACTTTAAAATTCTTTTGTCAGGATGTCGAACGTTGGAGAACCTAGTCAGGCTAGAGAGGATGTACCTCAGATGCCTAGAGAGGAGGAGCCCCGTGACATACATATTGTTTGGGAGCAGCTGGTTAGGAGAGAGCCATCTCCAGTGATCACCGTAGCTGGTCGGGAGCGTGAGCTGACACCTATTCCAGAAGAAGAGGACGAGGACGAGTCTGAAGAGGAGGAGGAGGAGGAATAGGATCCCGAAGAGGAATTCGCACCTCACTCTACTAGTGCTGAGATGTACGAGGCAGTCTACGACAGCAACGTGGAGCTTCATGGTCGAGTCGGAGAGCTCGAAGAAACCATTCAGCAACGAGACGAGACGATCGAGGAAATGGCAAGTGACCTAGGAGATGCATAGTGGAACCTGATACATATGGAGGTTGATAGAGATGCTGCTCGATTTGAACTGGCAAAGCTGAAGCAAGACATCCAGTAGGAGTCGAGAAAGCGTGCCAGAGCTGAAGAGTCAAACTTGAGAGCTAATCAACGAGCCGATCGAGCTGAAGGTGAAGTTGAAGCCAAGAGGGCCAAGCTGAGGGAAACAGAGTATACTTTCCACACAGCTATAGAAAGATCTTAAGACCGTGTTTTCTACTACCCAGCTCAGTTCCAAGGTTTACCGTAGTATGTGGTGGATCGAAGAACGGTGTTTTAGGTAATGGAAGAGGAATGCAGAGAGGTTGTGCGACGTATTAATATGCCTAGGCAGTAGCAGTAGCAGTAGCAGTAGTAGCGGTAGCAGTAGCGGTAGCAGTAGAGCTTTTGTTTATGTGTTGCTTTTTGTAGTAAATAAAGTAAATCTCATAATTTGAGATAAGAATGGGATAAGTTAATAATGTAATCCTGCAACTTTTCCAGATCAGGAAGGATGATGTAAATGGCAGAAATGCTATCTGATTGACGTTTTTAAACTACGACTAATGAATAAAAGAAGTTTATTGATGTGCTATGAGTTCTATGTGAACTAAGTTATTCGAACATGTAAGTATGAACTTGAATCTTTAAAAATTGAATAAAGGGTCTAATAATAATATTTTCTTAACAGAAAATGCCTCCTAGAAGAAGAATAACACGTCAAAACCTTGAGGGTTTGATGAACAACAACAATAACGATGGGACGAATCCCAACTCGGTTCAGCAGTTGGTGAACCTGTTGACAGGAGCTCTTGCAAATCAGCCGCATGTGCAGGGTACTACTTTCAAGGAATTCAAGGCAGTAAGACCGCCTGAATTCAAAGGATCGACCAACCCTATTGAGGCTCAGACGTGGGTTATGGAAATGGAGAAGGTATTCGACGTAGCCAGAGTAGGTGAAGACCAGAAGACAGCATTCACGGCTTTCATATTGAAGTCGGATGCTAGCTTCTGGTGGCAGGCTAATAAGACCCGGGAGGGAGAAGGAGTCATAACGTGGGAACGTTTCAAGGAAATGTTCTACGAAATGTACTTCCCAGCGAGTTCCCAGGACCAAATGGAGGTCCAGTTTCTACAGCTTAAGCAAGGAGGGATGATGGTGTCTGAGTATGCCGCTAAGTTCAACGAGTTGGTCAGGTTCGCTACATACCAGGTCAGCACTGACGCTAGGAAAGCGAGGAGGTTTGAGCGGGGACTGAAGCCCTGGCTCTACAGCAAGGTTTCCATATTCCAGCTGAACACATTTGCATCTGTGCTAGAGAAGACCATACTCGCTGAAGGAGGAAGCGAAGCGGTGACAAAGTTCAACCAAGATAAAAGAAGAGGAATGAGGTAGAAATCGAGACTGGGGGTAGCAGCGCTGTGAACCAGAAGAGGAAATGGAATGACAACACCTCTACTGGGAGTCAGCAATGAAGCTAGCAGAAGAGGAAGTTCAAAGTATGTGCTACATGCGGTAAGAATCACACTAGCGTGTACATGAAAGGGAAGCGGGTGTGCTTCAACTGTAGTCAGGAAGGCCACATTGCACCTAATTGCCCAAACCCGAAGAAGGGAGCTTGCTTTACATATGGATCCAAGGATCACATGGCTCGCAACTGCCCTAAGAAGCTAACAGCAGGGTCAACAAGGAGTGGAGGGAATGGAAGCGGCAGTACCATTACTATCGCTGCACCTTTGCAAGCTATTAGACCCACTGCACAGACATTCAATATGACGGTGCATGATGTTGTGCATTCAAAAGACGCGGTGTCAGGTATTATTCCGGTCAATAGTATAAATGCATATGTATTATTTAATTCGGGTGCTACTTGTTCATTCATATCTAATAATTTTGCTAAAACCCTAGACTTACCTGTAGAAGAGTTAGTTTACCCCTTGAACATAGAGATTGCAAATAGGGAGGTTATTCCTGTTAGGTGTGTTTATAAGAACTGTAGATTGGACATTAAGGGTCAGGAGATTAGAGTAGATTTAATTCCGATTAAACTTGGGGAATTCGATGTCATACTGGGTATGGATTGGTTGTTCGACCATGGGGCGATAATCGACTGTTAGAAGAAGTCGGAAAAACCTTACGACTCCGTCGAAGTTAGTGTTTTATGGTAGCAAATCGCCTAGACAAACGAGTTATCTGACGGTTATGCAAGCCAAAAAACTTCTAACGCAAGGCTGTGTGGGATATCTAGCCTACATAGTAGATACGCGTAAGGAAAGCCCGAAGGTGGAGGAGATATCGGTAGTTAAGGAGTTTGTGGACGTTTTTCTAAGCGATTTGCCAGGACTTTCGCCAGATAGGGAGATAGAGTTCGTGATCGATTTAGCACCGGGAATTGTTCTGATTTTGAAGGCTCTGTACAGAATGGCTCCAGTTGAGATGAAGGAACTGATGGTTCAACTACAAGAATTATTGGACAAGAAGTATATTCAACTGAGCGTTTCGCCGTGGGGAGCGCCTATTTTATTCGTGAAAAAGAAGGATGGGTCGATGCGTCTTTGCATTGATTATAGGGAGTTGAATAAAGTTACGATCAAGAATAGGTATCCTTTACCTAGGATCGATGACTTGTTTGATCAGTTGAGGGGTGCGAAGTACTTTTCAAAAATTAATTTGAGAAGCGGGTATCATTAGTTGAAGGTGAGGAAGGAAGATATACCGAAAATGGCTTTTAGAACTCGATATGGTCATTATGAGTTCTTGGTGATGTTATTTGGTCTCACGAATGCCCCAGCTGCATTTATGGACTTAATGAACAGGGTGTTCAAGCCATTTCTGGACAAGTTCGTGGTAGTGTTCATAGTTGACATCCTGGTTTATTCCAAGATGGAGGAGGAATATGCTGAACACTTACGACTAGCCTTAGAAGCCCTGAGACGAGAGAAGCTTTACGCTAAATTCTCGAAATGCAAATTCTGGTTAGAACATGTGCAATTTCTTTGCCACGTGATCGACAAGGATGGTATTGAAGTGGATCCGTCGAAGGTTGAAGCTGTTATGAATTGGGATCAGCCGAAGACGCCGTCTAAAGTGAGGAGTTTCTTGGGATTGGCAGGTTATTATCGTAGATTAATCCAAGACTTTTCTAGAATCACAACTCTGTTGACGAATTTGACTCGTAAAATGGTTAAATTTGTTTGGACGGAGAAATGTGAGGAAAGTTTTCAAGAGCTAAAGAAGAGGCTGAGTACTGCGCCTGTTTTGTCGTTACCGGATAGTACGGGAAATTTTGTGGTATATAGCGATGTCTCACATAAAGGATTAGGCTGTGTGTTGATGCAGAGCGGCAAAGTCATTGCCTATGTGTCACGTCAGCTAAAGGATTATGAGAAGGGGTATCCAACCCATGATCTAGAATTGGCGGCAGTAGTGTTTGCCCTAAAGATTTGGAGGCACTACTTATATGGAGAAAAGTGTGAAATATACACAGATCACAAGAGTCTGAAGTATATATTTACCCGAAAGAATTTGAACATGCACCAAAGAAGATGGTTAGAACTGATTAAAGACTATGATTGCGAGATACTTTACCATCCAGGTAAAGCTAACGTTGTCGCCGACGCTTTGAGCAGGAAAGGTCGAGAGAAGCTGAACGTGTTAACTGATCAGGATTGGTTAATAGAACAGATGACTAGATTGGAATTGGAAGTGAAGTTTTCGAAGGAATCGGATGAGATGTTATTTCAAGTAAGAAGATTTGGAGGAGGATAACCAATGGCGAAGAGTTCAAGTTCAAGATCGATAATGAAGGTCTGTTACGCTTTGAAGGTAGAATCTGGGTACCGCCAGTACCTGAGGTCAAAGAGGAGATTCTGAGCGAAGCTCATAGTTCTAGATATTCTATTCACCCCTGGAGAATGAAGATGTACCAAGATCTTAGGCATCATTTTTGGTGGCCGAATATGAAGAGGGACGCTGCGAAATGCGTTGCGAAGTGCTTGACGTGTCAGAAAGTAAAAGCAGAACACCAGAGACCGAGCGGTTTGCTACAACCATTAGAAATTCCAGAGTGGAAGTGGAAGCACATCACGATGGATTTTGTGGTAGGTCTTCCAACGACTAAGAAAGGATTTGATGCGATATGGGTTATAGTGGATCGACTGACGAAGTCAGCCCACTTTTTGTCGTTCAGGGTTAAGTACGACCTGGATAAGCTAGCGAAGCTATACGTGAAGGAAATTATTTCTAGACATGGTGTTCTGGTGTCAATTGTGTCCGACAGAGATCCACGTTTTACGTCTAATTTCTGGAAGCAATTGCAAGAATGTCTGGGAACGCAATTGCGAATGAGTACAGCGTATCATCCTCAGACTGATGGACAGAGCGAGAGAATGATTCAGACGCTTGAGGATATGCTGAGAGGTTGTGTGATGGACTTCAAAGGAAGCTGGGAGGATCATCTACCGTTGGTGGAGTTCGCCTACAACAATAGTCATCATGCGAGTATTGGCATGCCGCCTTACGAAGCGTTATATGACAGAAAATGCAAAACTCCTTTGTGCTGGGATGAAGTCGGTGAACGTCAATTGTTGGGACCAGAATTGGTACAACAAACTGCCAAAATTGTGAAGCTAATCAGAACAAGATTAGTTGTTGCTCAAGAAATATAGAAGAAGTATGCCGATCTTCATCGACAAAACCGAGAATTCTTACCAGGAAGTTTCGTGTTCCTGAAAGTATCTCCCTGGAAGGGGAAGATTCGATTTGGTAAGAAGGGAAAACTAAGTCCAAGATTTATTGGACCTTTTGAGGTGTTGCGAAAAGTTGGCGAGGTAGCTTACGAGATTGCATTACCTCCAGAGCTCGAGAATATACATAATGTCTTCCATATTTCTGTGTTAAGACCTTACAAGCATGATTATAAACATGTAATAGAATATGAACCTTTATAATTTGATAAGGACTTAACATATGAAGAAATGCATGTTCAAATAGTTGATAGACAGGAACAGGTACTTAGGAATAAAGTGATACCTTCTGTTAAGGTAATCTGGAGGAACCACAGTGCTGAAGAAGCTACGTGAAAACTCGAAGATGTTATGATGAAATCTTATCCGCAGTTATTTGCTTAACTTTTGTGTGTAACCCCTTATGTACCGATTCTGGGGACAAAATCCTTTTAAGGGGGGAAGAATGTAATAGATGAGAATATTTTTATGTGTGATTCTGGGGACAGAATCCTTTTAAGGAGCGAAGATTGTAACGGTTGTGATTTTATATAATATTTTTAAATATTTAGTGAGTTAAATAAATATTTTCTGTGAATTATTTATTGAGTTAAATAAATAAATTATGTGATTTATGGAGTGATTTAATTAAGTGTTATATATTAATTAAATGAACGTTTAATATTTATTTAATTAATGTATATTAATTTTATATTATAGTTCTAATTTAATTGAGATAATTGAATTAGATGAATTATGTGATGAAGTGTTACACGAATTATAATTAGCGAATTATTATATTTATGTGGCAAATTTTATGTGATTTATTGATGTTAGATTTTAATTGATTAAATTAGTTGTTTAATATTTAATTGATTAAAATATGACATTAAAGTATGTGTTAAAATGATTTGTTAAAATAAAAGAAAAGGATTTTAAATTGTTTTACTAAACATGGCCTTAGTAATAATAATCTGTTTTTAAAAATAATGTTGTATTGGCCAAACAAGCCTTAAGGTTTTTTAAATTCAAATAGTTGTAACTTATATAATAATATAATAATCTGTTTTTAAAAATAATGTTGTTTTGGACAAACAAGCCTTAAGGTTTTTTAAATTCAAATAGTTGTAACTTATATAATAATATGTATTTATTATATATCTTAATTAATTAGGAGTTACATATCATTAGTATACGTATATTATATCAGTTATAATATATCTACTACGTTAGTATTCTAAGCCTAAGACTAAAAGAAGAAGAAAGAACAAAAAAGAGAGAGAAAGTTTAGAGAAATAGTGAAGAAAGTGAGAAAAGCAGAGAAGAGATTCTCTGTGAGTTTGAAATTGAGACAACAAGAACGGAGCAAAGGATTGTCAAGCTTTTAACAAGGAATTAAGGTGTGTTACTTAGTTTATATTCCTAGTTCTCTTTTGTTCTTGAGTTTCATAGATAATTGGAATTTATAATTGACAAATTGGTTAATTACATATTATATGAATTGATAAATGTTATAATCCATTTTATGTATACTATAAAGGATTTTCAGAAATCGAATTGTTGTTAGAATATGTTTTAAATGAATAGTATGAGTGCATATGGAATTTCATGTATTTGGTTGATTTTAGAGTAAAATTGATGAATTATTATATGCTAACATGCTTATTAGGAATTTGTTTGATGTTATCTTTAATTTTGTATATAATACATGTATATAAAGTTGAATTGCTTGAGAAATTTTATTACAGTAGATTATTTTATGAAAAATATGAGTTTTCATGAAAATGGCCAAATTGGATTTTTAAAACATGTGATTATCATTATTTAAATGGTTATTATGTTGTAGAAACATGTTATATATATGTATTATTGTATAGGTATGATTTACAATGTTTAAGTTACTGTGAATTGTCGTTTGTTGGCTTGTTTGGGTTAATCGGTGAAGCAGAGTATCGTGGCTGTCTGCCTCTGTCTGTGCTCCTGCGCAGCTGCGCCGGTAGTACAGTCAAAAGCAGCACAGCTGCGACGCTTGCTTTTCCCAGATTCGACCCCTGCGCAGCTGCGCCGGTGCCAAGGCTGCTGGCTGCGCGGCTGCGCCGCTGGCTGTGTAGAGACAGTGAGTTCTAGTTGATTGGTTGTGCAGTTTTTTTTATGTTTTCATTACATTATTGCTAAGATAATGAGCATGTATCTAGCTGCTATAACATGTGTTAACATGAAATTGATAATTTTATAATTTGAGAAAAAAAGGAAGTTTTGAAAACCTAATATAGTATTTAAATTATAAGCTATAATTGTTTAATTTTAAAATAAGTTACTTAATTATAATTTGATTAATTATAATTAAGAGTAAATGTTTAATTTAAATTATAATTCTATGAAATTATAATGTATAGAAGTTGATTTATTTTAATCAATTAGATGTTAATCTAAATTATAATTTATGTAATTATAATTTAATAAATGCACGATTATTATAGATTATAATTGATAAATACATGATTAATTGTAAATTGTGTAATTATAATGCATGATGTAGTTTAATTAATTTTAAATTATAATTGTTTATAATTTAAGAGATAATTATAATTTAAGTAATTATAATTAGATTAAGTGTTTAAATTATAATTGTTTAATTATAATACATAATTGATTTAATTATGTGAGCATGCCTATGTGATGTAATTAACTATGTGATGGTTAATTATTATTTATTTATTTAACTGGAATGAGTTAACCATGAGAGTTAACCAATTACGTGAATTAGTTATGTGTTAACTAATATAGGTTATTGTGATTAAATATATGTGTAGGAAGTATTAAAGTACGTGAATTGAGTTAAGTAGCTTGCGCTTGAGACAAGTTTTCTAAACCCTGATCTTGTATTAATTTTATGCAAGTCTTCTAACCCTAAACTTGTTAATTATATACAATTTCTTTGAGTTCATATATTCATTGTTGAGAATGTCCTTTCCATTTCTGTATTGGACAATTGTTTATTTAATTGAAAAGATATTGACTTATTGTTCAAGTAAGATCCAGTTATTATTGTAAATGCTTTAAGTTTACTTATAAAGCATATGTTAGTTCATAATTCCTTTTACTTATGAATTATTGAAAGGCGATTCAACTAATCCTTAGTTGATGAACGTGAATTCTAAATTACCCTTGTAAGCTTATCCAAACCAAACTTTCTTTTGTGCGGACTTGAATTCAAATTACTGAGTTGAACAACCCTAATTATTAGGGGAGATGATTACGCATAGCGTTAAGATGTTTGTGCACAATACATGGTACGAAGGGCTGATCCCCCTAAGTACGAGTTAAGGTCCATAGTCTTATTGACTGTTAAAGGTTTAAATAGAAATATTTATAACCTAGGACAAGAGTTCAAAGGTCTTATGACCTCAGATAAATTCTATATTCGAATTGTAATTGCGATGAAAGAACTATTATTTAATTCTTTATTGTTGAAGCGAATCATATTATTCAGATTCTTTTAAAAATATCCTTTTATGACTATATTATTGTTAAACTCCAGTGAGCTGTTATTTGCTCACTCTTGCATTAAATAACAATTGCAGTTAAGGTTGATAACGTTGATGCCCCGTCTACAAGTAAAGGCAAGGGAAAGATGAACAAGTGAAGACTTGTTAAATTATTTTGAAATGATTGTAATAAGACTTTTTTGTCATGTTTTTATTTCCGCACTTTATTGTTTATGTCAAGGTTAGAGTAACCCTGGGATTATTTTTTAAAGGTTGTAACCCTTGTTTTAAGGGAGATTTTATATAAATATTGTAATTTATTTTGAGATATATTGGGTAGATGTTTGTTATAGTTAGAAAGTGAACACCAAATCATGTGGAAACGAAGTACCCGGATTTGGGGGTGTCACATTTTTCTTAGTAACTAATGTTAATGAAAACCAGAAGACTATCTATGGCACCTTTTTCTTGAAAGGGGAAGCAAATTACTGGTGGGAAACTACCAAGGCTCGTGCAGGAATTGATGTAGTCTCGTGAGATAGGTTTAAGGAACTATTCTTTGAAAACTATTTTCCCCAATCATTAAAAGATCGTATGGAAGTACATTTCTTGGAATTGAAACAAGGGGAATCTACTGTATCCCAATATACAGCAAAGTTTAATGAGTTAGCAAGATTTGCTTCACATCAAGTTGATACGGAAGCAAGAAAGACTCAAAGGTACGAAGAGGGTTTAAAACCTCAGATTCGTAGCAAGATATCAGTGTTCCAAGTAAAAAAAAATTCCTGAAATTTTAGAGAAAGCTATTATAGCTGAAAATGAAAATGAGAACCTTATTAAATTCCACAAAAATAAAAAGAGTTAGAGTGAAGGAGGAAAATATAAGGGAGAACCCAGTTCAGATAAGTTTAATAACAACAAAAGGAATTGGGATAATACCTTTTCAAGTAATTCTGCGAAGAAAGTGAGTAATGTTAATAACAACTTTAACAACAAGAACAATAAGGTTAAAATTGACCCTTGTATCACATGTGGAAAAATGCATAAAGGGGAGTGTCGGATGAAGAAGGACAAGTGTTATACCTGTGGTCAGGAAGGACACTATTCTCCTCAGTGTCCTAATAAGGTTAGATGTTTCAACTGTGGTTCTTTGGATCATAAAGTTAGAAACTGCCCAAAACCAAAAGACCAGAGTGGAATGGGTAAATCGGACACCAAACAACAACAAATCAACAGTAGCTGCAACTGGAGAGCAGAGTCGACCGACTGCCAGAACGTTTAATATGTCGGTGAGGGATGCTGTTGCTTCACAGGACGTGGTGACAGGTATCATCCCTATCAACACTTTAAACGTATATATATTATTCGACTCTGGAGCTACTTGTTCATTTGTATTTAATAGTTTTTCTAAAAATTTGAATATACCATGTGAATACTTAGATGTACCATTTTGTGTAGAGATTGCGAATAATGAGAAAATTCATGTTAAAACTATTTATAGAAATTGTAGTATGGATATTAAGGGGCATAAGTTTCTGGTGAACCTTATTCCAATACAGATAGGGGAATTTGATGTAATCCTAGGAATGGATTCGTTGGTGAATCACAAAGCTATGATAGACTGTCATCATAAGCAAGTGAACCATTTGACTGCATCAAAGTCAAAGGTAATATTTAACAAAGATTGTTAACCTAAGCAGTCTCAATGTCTGACCCTAGCTCAGGCAGAAAGATTACTTAGAAAAGGTTGTACAGGATATTTTGTGACGCCCCCAAATTCGGACCACCACATGATCACTCGAATTCGGTTCGTCACGTTCTCACAATAATACAATAATAACTAAAATCACACATTCACAGCGGAAGATCTAATCTAGAATAATTTACAATGATTTATTATAATTATTCCCCCAAGTCTCGCAACCTACAGTACTTAATAGATTACATAATAATATCAAATACAGACTTATTACATAATCTAACTTAATCTTAAACATAGTCAACTCCAGTCTTACTACATCAACCTAATATAACATTATAATATTTAAAACATAAACAGAGATAAGCTAGTCGGTAGCGTTGACCTTGCCCTTGTCAGTACTCGAGGGTCCGCACGGCTCTGCCTTAACTGAAATGTTTTAGGGAAAGCAAAAATGAGCACAAATTGCCCAGCAAGTAATATACAATATGGGTGAGTAATATAGTTCTCGAATCCCAAAAAGCTATGGCAAGGTATAATAGTTCAAGGATAGCAAGAATATCAACAGTTCTCAATAACAGTCGCTAAGGACAGAATAATATAAATATGATTCAACGCCAAATAAATATAAGATTTCAAGATAACTGAATACTAAGCAGCCACTAAGGACTATGAACTTGTACTAGAATTAACAGTAATATACTGATAACCCAACAAAAACAAGTACAACAGGTGATCAGCCTATAGTACCCTATATTATGCATAACATTTAATCATACTTATATGCGCACGTCGGTCTCCCGACAAATATATATCCCCTTCAAAGAAGGTTGTTCAACTCAGTTAACACAATAATTTCACACCATTCAATTGGTTTGGCCAGCTTTCTAATCATGTTATAAGTCTAGCCGAATCAATTGGCATAGATGACTCTTTAAATGAATAAGCGAACAATTATAAGTTCAATACTCGAATCAAAGTTCAAGAATAAATAACTCTATTCTATTTATGAAGCATTATGTCATAGGATAAGAATCATGCTTTCAATTCTTTACTTGTATAACCAATAATAGTACAAGCTCTAGTAATGCTCAATAAAGAATAGGGTTCAAGTACTTGCCTTATGCGTAGTCTATCCACGATAAGTAATTCAACACTTTCAAACCCTATCGTAATATAGTTACGTATATATATGATATCCATTAGTTATATATTTCAACATCATATTTTATCTTGGATATTCAATCAACACATAAACTAAGTTTTAACCTAGTTACCCAGTTATACCATATATAGTATCATATTAGTATAACTTTTATTGTCTTTATCCTTAACGTTCCTCTTTTCGGGTTAATTAAGTTTACATATCATCATTATCACATAAGATCACGACACATGGCAAACATACTCTTTTTAGCAAGTTATAGCTTTGTTGTAAGTTAAACGTAAAAGTCGGGTTCAAGTATCAACATATGATATCACATAGCATATATACCTATTAATGGGCACTCCCATTATTGTCTAACCTTTTAAGTTCAATCTTTTATGATATAGGTCCTAAGTCAACATTTCAACTATTTAAGGCCATTCGAGGTCATGAAAATTACAAAGTCTAACATGCTAGCTCTTTAAACACATAAAGTATTTCATATAACTTGTATTAGGCATGTTCGTGAGTATTCATATCGCATACATGCAACTAGCATCGTTTTAGTTTGAAATTATGCTTTGTTTATGCTTCACTTGAATCACGACACTTAATCATGGTATATATACATGTATGATACTTGAGTGAGTCTAAGAGTACTATCTCCTATGTCCATAAATATCAGAATCGAAATCTTAATGTAACATGTCAAGGTTCACGATCAAGGCTCATATTTTCATTAGTAAAGCTCACTAATAAGGTTCGCATGTTCACTTTACATTATGAAACATATCTACGTAAGTTAACATGCTCTTCATGCATTTTTAAACCATACCAATATGTTTGCAAAAATCAAAATACATATATGATATTTATATGTCAATGTTCGCCTTCAAAACATACATTTTTTTTGTTAGAAATTATTTATTAATGGGGTCCAACACGTTCATGTTACCTTATGATACATGTATACACAGGTCAATACATCCTTCATGCATTTCTAAACTATAATAACATGTATCAAAGGTCAGAATGTAATTATAACACATCCAAGTCCCCTTTTTATAACTTTAATTCCTTTTTGAAAATCATAAGTTGTTTTATCAAAATGTATACCATCTTGGTTTAAACATGCTTACGTTAGGTCTATGTTGTAACGATTGTGATTTTATATTTAATTTTAAATATTTATTGAATTAAATAAATATTTTATGTGATTTATTTATTGAGTTAAATAAATAAATTATGTGATTTATGGAGTGATTTAATTAAGTGTATATATTAATTAATTGAATGTGTAATGCTTATTTAATTAATGTATATTAATTTTATATTATAATTCTAATTTAATTGAGATAATTAAATTAGATGAATTATGTGATGAAGTGTTACATGAATTATAATTAGCGAGTAATTATAATTATGTGGCAATTTTATGTGATTTATTGATGTTAGATTTTAATTGATTAAATTAGATGATTAATATTTAATTAATTAAAATGTGACATTAAAGTATGGGTCAAATGATTTATTAAAATAAAAAGAAAAGGATTTTTTTAAAATAATTTTTACCAAACAAGGCCCTTGCTTTTTTTTTGAAAGACTGTTGCCAAACAGGGCCCTTACACTAGCTAAACCTAAATTACCTAAACCATGTTTGGAGTTAATAAAAACTAGTTTCTAATTTTCTTGTAGCCAAACAAGCCAAGTTGGCTTTTAAATTTTGTAACTTACGTTATAATTAGTAGTTAGTGCAAATACTTATTATATGGGAGTTACATATATTATATATTACTTGTGTTATATATTATATGTATATACTATCAGTACGTTAGTTTTTCTAAAAGTTAGTCTAAAGCTAAGAAAAAAGAGCAGAGAAAATAACAGAGAAGAAGATAGAGAGAAGAGGAAGAGGAAGAAAAGGTATAGCTTGAGAAGCTTGAAGGGAATCACTATCATCTTCTTCTTCAATCATCTAAGCAAAAAGGGTATTATTTCAATTTCTTTATATTTCTATGTGTTTTCTTTATAATATTCATGAATATGAGTTCTCTGTGTTTATGATTTAGCATGAAAGTTATACAAATATGATGTACATATATAAATTGTGTTTATAATGGTTATTATATGAATTGTATGTCATGATCAAGGATTTTCAGAAATTAAAATTTTGTCAGAACATGTTTTAATGGAGAAATTGATGTTCTTATGATTTTGTATGTTATTGGCCAATTTTAGAGTAAAAGTTATGATTTGATTGTGTGTTAATATGCCTATTTAGAATTGTTGTGATAATATCTTCAATTTCAAACATAATGCATGTTTTATAAGTGGAATTGGTAAGAAAATTTTATTACAGAGAATTATTTTATGAAAATATGAGTTTTCATAAAAATGGCCAAAATAAATTTTCAAAACTTATGATTATCATTGTTTAAATGATTTTGTATTTTGGAAGCATGCTTTATATATGTGTAATAGCGTATATATGTTTTACAGAGTCTATAGTACTGTATTTTTGGCGTTGTTGGCTTGTATGGGTTAATCGGTGAAGCAGAGTAACGTGGCTGTCTGCGTCTGGCCGAGTTGCTGCGCCGGCAGCAAGGCCAGGATCAGCGCAGCTGCGCCGCTTGTCCTTCCCAGATTCCTTCCCTGCGCAGCTGCGCCGGTTTAAAGGCAGCTGGTTGCGCAGCTGCGCCGGGCACAGTGCTTGGGCAGTGAGTTTTGCTTGCTTGTACAGTTTATTTTAAAGACCTTAGTTTAATTTTTCATGGATAAAGGGATATATATTTTGAATGATGTAACATGTTGTTATATGATTATGAAAATTTCATGTTTGGAAAATAAAAGAAATTTTGAAAACCTAATATGGTATTTAAAACTATAATTGTTTAATAAGTTACTTAATTATAATTTTATTAAGTATAATTAAGAGTAAAGGTGTAATTTAAATTATAAATTTTGTGAAATTATAAGGTATAGAAGTTTAATTATTTTAATTTTAATTATAATTTATGTAATTATAATTTAATAAATGCATGTTTAATTGTGAATTTTTAATTGATAATTACATAATTAATTATAAATTGTGTAATTATAATGCATGTTATAGTTTAATTAATTATTGATTATAATTGATAAATACATGATTAATTATAAATTGTGTAATTATAAATGCATGAATGTGGTTTAATTGATTTTAAATTATAAATTGTTTATAATTTAAAAGGTAATGATAATTTAAGTAATTATAATTTGATTAAGTGTTTGAATTATAATTGTTTAATTATAATTGAGTTAAATACATAATTAATTTAATTATGTGAATATGTAGGTGATGTAATTAACTATGTGATGGTTGATTATTATTACTATTTAATCAGAATGTGAGTTAACCATGAGGGTTAACCACTTATGTGAATTAGTTACGTGTTAACTAATTTAGGTTATTGTGATTGAATATATTGTGTAGGAAGTATTAAAGTACGTGAATTGTGTTAAGTAGCTTGCGCTTGAGGCAAGTCTTCTAAACCCTAAACTCGTTAATTTACGCAAGTTTTCTAAACCCTAATCTTGTATTGATTTTATATGATCTCTTGAATTCATATATTCATTGTTGAGAATGTCCTTTCCATTTCAGTATTGGACAATTGTTTATTTAATTGAAATGGTCTTAACTTATTGTTCAAGTAAGATCCAATTATTATTTTAAATGCTTTATGTGACGCCCCAGAATAGGTCCATTCAACCCAACCCATTCTGAGTCGCCAAATACATGGTACAGAATTCAAATACAAACTTTATATCATACGGTCGTGCAAAATACGACCACACAACTGTGAGTCTCAATACAAATATGTAAAAAATATTAAGATTCAAACTAAGTCCTCATTACAATTATTATCACACTATTTATCAGAAATAGTGAGGACTACTACTGCTCTAACTCGGACCATCACTCTGTCCCTCGACTAGTTCCCGCAACATTCTCATTTCCTGAGGAGGACAACAGATGAAAAGGGTGAGCTCAACTAGCTCAGTAAAGAATATTATGACTAAGATAATAGAAAATAAATTATCGTTAGCCTTCAATAAATCAGATAAAATATAATGGACAACCAACTCTAGATCAATATTCGTAGTGGAAATAACAATTCATTAGAAGAGTTAAGCAGAGAATCAAGTCTACTATCTTCTATGATTTAAAAGTCCATCATCAATATTTTATCCCTGTAACATCAATCAATATACATCTCGAATCAAATATTCATCTTTGCACTACAGGCCAAAGATATTCATTTGTATCATCAGTGGTCATATTCATCTCAACACCTGTCATCTTTGCACTACAGGCCAAAGATATTCATCAGGTAATCATTCATCTTTGCTCTACAGGCCAAAGATATTCATCAAGTAATCATTCATCTTTGCTCTACAGGCCAAAGATATTCAGTTACATCACCTTTTAGGACTGAGAATGATGAAAAATATTTTAAAAAAACGAATCCAGTGAGATAAAAGACAAAGACTAAGGATTCGTATTTTAGTATATCCAATTCAAAAATACCTCGTAATAATCAATTATGGAGCAAAATTCAAGAATAGAGCTCAAAACTTGGTTACAATCAAAGATAGTAACCTTAACAAGCAATTTGGACAAATAGAAGAAAAATTAATTTTTTCCGTGAATAGTGCCGTATACGTGAATAGTAACCCCGACGGAAAAAGTAAAAATTTCAACATAAAATCCATGACAATATTTCTGTATAATGATATTGAAAAGAATAACATCATTTACGAAAGAAAATAACATCCCTTACCTCAAAAAGATAGTACCTCTGACTGAAATATCGGATATAATATCGACGGAAGCTTGTACTGAATACTAATACTCAAAGTATTGAAATACTTACAAAAATACGCTCGATATTATAGAGAGAGAAAACTTCTGATTCTGGTGTGATTTTCAATTCTAACCTAAGCACCCTATTTATAGGAAAAGCTTAGGATGCCAAAGGAGACTAAAATAATAAAATAATAATATTATTTTTTTAAATTCTCCATCCGCCGGCTGCTACCAAAAAAAAATCAGATATTTCAACCAACAACAAAAGTGGGGCCCACCATTTTATTTAAAAAATATTTATTTTCTGAAACTTCAATAATTCATAACAAATAGCCCATTTGTCAGAAAAATACAAATTCTATGTCCTTCCATAGGAAATTTAATTCTCTACAACTTTGCAGAAGGAAGTTTTTCCAAATTCCAAACATAAATTATCCGAAATCCATAAACAGATGATTTCTCACACCAAAATATTGATAAAAACTCATCAGCGCCAATTCCTTCTTTAATATCCACCAAATAAATATTTTCTTATCATATAAATCAATAATTAATTATTCACAAATAATATTATAGAACTACAATATTAACAACCAGGTCGTTCCCAGGAAAGAGGGGGCCTTCCGATAAGGACTTCTCCTTACTGGCGCGCAATTAAATAACCCCTCCTAGACAGAACTTCCTTAGACATCGTCAATAATGCAATCTAATAATATTATTCAAATAATATGAATTATTGAGTTGATAACGTGAAATACTGTGCAACGACAATTATTGAATCAATACTACAAAATATCAACTGTAGCCATTATTGCATCAATCATATAAAATGGCAACGTAGCAATTATTGAGTCAATAAAATATCAATGTAACAATTATTGAGTCAATAATATAAAATATCAATGTAGCAATTATTGAGTCAATAATATAAAATATTGAACAGTAATTACTGTAACAATAATTGAGTAATGGCTTCTCACGAAAGACTCAATAATTCAAAATACTGTGCAATACCATGTGCTACTATGCAACACCGTGTATCACTGTATTTTAACCACCGGGTATTTCAACAGTACTAACGGTAACAACCACGCCGTTATTCTGTAAAAAAGTTATTTCTGTCGCTTTCTATATCCGACAGTTATTCCGTTGTGGGGGCCCACAAATAGCTGCGCCGTCGTACGAATATTCCCCGACAACAAGAATATTTTATAACCACTTGCTCATTTTAAAAATGTTTGCACATTTCACCTATAACTTTCATATTTATCAAAACAACACCTTACTGTTTCGAAATAATATAAAGAAAATTAAATCTTTATTCATAAAAGTTGGGGTCTTACACTTTAGGTTTACTTCTAAAGCATATGTTAATTCATAATTCTTTTATTTTGAATTATTGGAAGTCGATTCAACTAATCCTTAGTTGATGAACGTGAATTCTAAATTACCCTTGTAAGCTTATCCAAACCAAACTTTCTTTGGGGCGGACTTGAATTCAAATTACTGAGTTGAACAACCCTATTTACTAGGGGAGGTTACTATGCATAGCGTTAAGATGGTTGTGCACAATACATGGTACGAAGGGCTGATCCCCCTAAGTACGAGTTAAGGTCCATAGTCTTATTGACTGTTAAAGGTTTAAATAGAAATATTTATAACCTAGGACAAGAGTTCAAAGGTCTTATGACCCTCAGATAAATTCTATATCCAAATTTTAATATTGATAGAGAATTATTATTCAATTCTTTATTATTGAAGCAAGCTAAGTTGTTCAGATTTTCTTAAAGATATTCTTTCATGACTTTATTATTGTTAAACCCCAGTGAGCTGTGGTTTGCTCACTCTTGCATTAAATAACAATTTCAGTTAAGGTTGATAACGCTGATGCTCCGTCTACAAGTAAGGGCAAGGGAAAGCAAAGCAAGTGAAGACTTGTTTTTTTTATTTAATTGAGAATGATTGTAATAATTGAATGTTATGTTTTATTTCCGCACTTTATTATATTCATGTCAAGGTTAGAGTAACCCTGGGATTGATTTTGAGAAGGTTGTAACCCTTGTTTTAAGGGAGATTTAGTTATTTTAATTTTAGTTGTAGTTTATTTTGCATTATTCATTGGGTAGATATATGTTATATTAGAAAGTGAACACCAAATCATGTGGAAACGAAGTACCCGGATGTGGGGGTGTCACAGGTTGGTATCAAAGCCGTAGGTTATGAAACCTTAGGTGGGGAAAAACCTTAGGTAGTAGCCTTATGGTAAGATTGAAAAGATAGATGTGATAGGTAAAAGATAATAAACTACCTTATGTGTCTATGTGTTTACATTTTAGTATTCGAAGAGTGATGATTCGTTATCACGTAATAATGAACGTTAAAATTCTTTTGTCAGGATGTCGAACGTTGGAGAACCTAGTCAGGCTAGAGAGGATGTACCTCAGGTGCCTAGAGAGGAAGAGCCCCGTGACATACATATTGTCTGGGAGCAGCTGGTTAGGAGAGAGCCATCTCCAATGATCACCGTAGCTGGTCGGGAGCGTGAGCTGACACCTATTCCAGAGGATGAGGACGAGGACGAGTCTGAAGAGGAGGAAGAGGAGGAAGAGGATCCCGAGGAGGAATTCCTACCTCACTCTACTAGTGCTGAGATGTACGAGGCAGTCTACGATAGCAATGTGGAACTTCAGGGACGAGTAGGAGATCTCGAGGAGACTATTCAGCAGCGGGACGAGACTATCGAAGAGATGGATAGTGAACTAGGAGATGCACAGTGGAACCTGATACATATGGAGGTCCAGTTCCTAGAACTTAAGCAAGGAGGGATGACGGTGTCTGAGTATGCCGCTAAGTTTAACAAGTTGGCCAGGTTCGCTACATACCAGGTCAGCACTGACGCTAGGAAAGCGAGAAGGTTTGAGCGGGGACTAAAGCCTTGGCTCTATAGCAAGGTTTCCATATTCCAGCTGAATACCTTTGTAGCGGTGCTGGAGAAGGCCATACTTGCTGAGGGAGGAAGCGAAGCGGTAACGAAGTTCAACCAAGATAAGAAGAAGAAGAATGAGGTAGAAACCAAGACTGGGGGTTTCACAGGCAGCGCTGTGAACCAGAAGAGGAAGTGGTCTGATAATATCTCTGCTGGGAGTCAGCAAGGAAGTCAGTAGAAGAGGAAGTTCGAAGCATGTGCTACATGCGGTAAGAATCACACTGGCGTGTGCATGAAGGGGAAGCGGGTGTGCTTCAACTGTGGTCAGGAAGGCCACATCGCGCCAAATTGCCCAAAACCGAAGAAGGGAGCTTGCTTTACATGTGGATCCAAAGATCACATGGCTCGCAACTGCCCGAAGAAGCTGACGGCAGGGTCAACAGGGAATGGAGAGAATGGAAGCGGCAGTACCGTTACTATCGCTGCACCATTGCAAGCTGTTCCACCCACTGCACGGACATTCAATATGACGGTGCAGGATGCTGTGCAATCAAAAGATGTGGTGTCAGGTATTATTCCGATCAATAGTATAAATGCATATGTATTATTTGATTCGGGTGCTACTTGCTCATTCATATCTGATGATTTTGCTAAAACCCTAGACTTACCTGTAGAGGAGTTAATTTACCCTTTGAACATAGAGATTGCGAATAGGGAGGTTATTCCTGTTAGGAGCGTTTATAAGAACTGTAGATTGGACATTAAGGGTCAGGAGCTTAGAGTAGATTTGATTCCGATAAAACTTGGGGAATTCGACGTCATACTAGGTATGGATTGGTTGTTCAACCATGGGGCGATAATCGACTGTCAGAAGAAGTCGGTAAACCTTACGACTCCGTCGAAGTTGGTGTTCTATGGTAGCAAATCGCCTAGGAAAGCGAGTTGTCTGACGGTTATGCAAGCCAAGAAACTTCTGACGCAAGGCTGTGTAGGATATCTAGCCTACATAGTAGATTCGCGTAAGGAAAGCCCGAAGGTGGAGGAGATATCGGTAGTTAAGGAATTTGTGGACGTTTTTCCGAGCGATTTACCAGGACTTCCGCCAGATAGGGAGACAAAGTTCGTGATCGATCTAGCACCGGGAACTGCTCCGATTTTGAAGGCTCCGTACCGAATGGCTCCAGTCGAGATGAAGGAACTGATGATTCAACTGCAAGAACTGCTAGACAAGAAGTATATTCAACCGAGCGTTTCGTCGTGGGGAGCGCCTGTCTTATTCGTAAAGAAAAAGGATGGGTCGATGCGTCTTTGCATTGATTATAAAGAGTTGAATAAAGTTACGATCAAGAATAGGTATCCTTTACCTAGGATCGAATGACTTGTTTGATCAACTGAAGGGTGCGAAATACTTCTCAAAAATTGATTTGAGAAGCGGGTATCATCAGTTGAAGGTGAGAAAGGAAGATATACCGAAAACGGCTTTTAGAACTCGGTATGGTCATTACGAGTTCTTAGGTGATGTCATTTGGTCTCACGAATGCCCCAGCTGCATTTATGGACCTAATGAATAGGGTGTTCAAGCCATTTCTAGACAAGTTCGTGGTAGTGTTCATAGATGACATCCTAGTTTATTCCAAGACCGAGGAGAAGCATGCTGAACACTTACGACTAACCTTAGAAGCCCTGAGACGAGAGAGGCTTTACGCTAAATTCTTGAAATGCGAATTTTAGTTGGAACGTGTGCAATTTCTTGGCCACGTGATCGATAAGGATGGTATTTCGGTAGATCCGTCGAAGGTTGAAGCTGTTATAAATTGGGAACAGTCGAAGACGCCATCCGAAGTGAGGAGTTTCTTGGGATTGGCAGGTTATTACCGGAGATTTATCCAAGACTTTTCTAGAATCGCAACTCCGTTGACGAATTTGACTCGTAAAACAGTTAAGTTTGTTTGGACGGAGAAGTGTGAGGAGAGTTTTCAAGAGCTGAAGAAGAGGCTGAGTACTGCGCCTGTATTTTCTTTACCAGATAGTTTCAGAAATTTCGTAGTATATAGCGATGCCTCACATAAAGGATTAGGCTGTGTATTGATGCAGAGCGGCAAAGTCATTGCCTATGCGTCACGTCAGCTGAAGGATTATGAGAAGGGGTATCCGACCCATGATCTAGAATTGGCGGCAGTAGTGTTTTCCCTGAAGATTTGGAGGCACTACTTATATGGAGAGAAGTGTGAAATATACACAGATCACAAGAGTCTGAAGTATATATTTACCTAGAAGGATTTGAACATGTGCCAAAGAAGATGGTTGGAGCTGATTAAAGACTACGATTGTGAGATACTTTACCATCCGGGTAAAGCTAACGTTGTCGCTGACGCTTTAAGCAGGAAAGGTCGGGAGAAGCTGAACGTATTAACTGATCAGGATCGGTTGATAAAACAAATGGCTAGATTACAATTGGAAGTGAAGTTTTCGAGGGAATCGGATGAGTTGTTGTTTCAAGTAACCAATGGTTCTACTCTAGTAGATAAGGTGAAAGAAGCACAATTCAATGATGAAGACTGTGAAAAGATTCGAAAGAGGATAACCGAAGGCGAAGAGTTCAAATTCAAGATCGGTAACAAAGGACTGTTGCAGTTTAAAGGTAGAATATGGGTACCGCCAGTACCAGAGGTCAAAGAGGAGATTCTAAGCGAAGCTCATAGTTCTAGATATTCTATTCACCCTGGGAGTACGAAGATGTACCAGGATCTCAGGCATCATTTCTGGTGGCCGAATATGAAGAGGGACGTTGCGGAATGCGTTACGAAGTGCTTAACATGCCAGAAAGTCAAAGCAGAACACCAGAGACCAAGTGGACTGCTGCAACCGTTAGAAATTCCAGAGTGGAAGTGGGAGCATATCACGATGGATTTCGTGGTAGGTCTTCCAATGACTCAGAAAGGATTTGATGCGATATGGGTTATAGTGGATCGACTGACGAAGTCAGCCCACTTTCTGCCTATCAGGGTTAAGTACAACCTGGATAAGCTAGCGAAGCTATACGTGAAGGAAATTATTTCTCGACATGGTGTTCCGGTGTCGATTGTGTCCGACAGAGATCCGCGTTTTACGTCGAATTTCTGGAAGCGTTTGCAAGAAGGTATGGGAACGCAATTGCGAATGAGTACAGCGTATCATCCTCAGACTGATGGACAAAGCGAAAGAACGATTCAGACACTTGAGGATATGCTAAGAGCTTGTGTGATGGACTTTAAAGGAAGCTGGGAGGATCATCTACCATTGGTGGAGTTCGCCTACAACAATAGTTATCATGCGAGTATTGGCATGCCGCCTTACGAAGCATTATACGGCAGAAAATGCAGAACACCTTTGTGCTGGGATGAAGTCGGTGAACGTCAATTGTTGGGACCAGAATTGGTACAACAAAGCCGCCGAAATTGTGAAGCTGATCAGAATGAGATTAGTTGCTGCTCAAGACATACAAAAGAAGTATGCCGATCTTAATCGACAGAACCGAGAATTCTTGCCAGGAAGTTTCGTTTTCCTGAAAGTATCTCCCTGGAAGGGGAAAATTCGATTCGGTAAGAAGGGGAAGCTGAGTCCCCGATTCATTGGACCTTTTGAGGTATTACGAAAGGTGGGCGAGGTTGCTTATGAGATTGCATTACCTCCGGAGCTCGAGAATATACATAATGTCTTTCATATTTCTGTATTAAGACCTTACAAGCACGATTACAAACATGTAATAGAATATGAACCTTTGCTATTTGATAAAGACTTAACATATGAAGAAGTGCCTGTTCAAATAGTTGATATAAAGGAACAAGTACTTAGGAATAAAGTGATACCTTCTGTTACGGTAATTTGGAGAAACCACAGTGCTGAAGAAGCTACATGGGAACTCGAAGATGTTATGATGAAATCTTATCCGCATTTATTTGATTAGTTTTGTGTAACCCCTTATATACTGATTCTGGGGACAGAATCCTTTTAAGGGGGGAAGAATGTAATAGACGAGATTTTTTTTTTTGTGATTCTAGGGACAGAATCCTTTTAAGGAGAGAAGATTGTAACGATTGTGATTTTATATTTAATTTTAAATATTTATTGAATTAAATAAATATTTTATGTGATTTATTTATTGAGTTAAATAAATAAATTATGTGATTTATGGAGTGATTTAATTAAGTGTATATATTAATTAATTGAATGTGTAATGCTTATTTAATTAATGTATATTAATTTTATATTATAATTCTAATTTAATTGAGATAATTAAATTAGATGAATTATGTGATGAAGTGTTACATGAATTATAATTAGCGAGTAATTATAATTATGTGGCAATTTTATGTGATTTATTGATGTTAGATTTTAATTGATTAAATTAGATGATTAATATTTAATTAATTAAAATGTGACATTAAAGTATGGGTCAAATGATTTATTAAAATAAAAAGAAAAGGATTTTTTTAAAATAATTTTTACCAAACAAGGCCCTTGCTTTTGTTTTAAAAGGCTATTGCCAAACAGGGCCCTTACACTAGCTAAACCTAAATTACCTAAACCATGTTTGGAGTTAATAAAAACTAGTTTCTAATTTTCTTGTAGCCAAACAAGCCAAGTTGGCTTTTAAATTTTGTAACTTACGTTATAATTAGTAGTTAGTGCAAATACTTATTATATGGGAGTTACATATATTATATATTACTTGTGTTATATATTATATGTATATACTATCAGTACGTTAGTTTTTCTAAAAGTTAGTCTAAAGCTAAGAAAAAAGAGCAGAGAAAATAACAGAGAAGAAGATAGAGAGAAGAGGAAGAGGAAGAAAAGGTATAGCTTGAGAAGCTTGAAGGGAATCACTATCATCTTCTTCTTCAATCATCTAAGCAAAAAGGGTATTATTTCAATTTCTTTATATTTCTATGTGTTTTCTTTATAATATTCATGAATATGAGTTCTCTGTGTTTATGATTTAGCATGAAAGTTATACAAATATGATGTACATATATAAATTGTGTTTATAATGGTTATTATATGAATTGTATGTCATGATCAAGGATTTTCAGAAATCAAAATTTTGTCAGAACATGTTTTAATGGAGAAATTGATGTTCTTATGATTTTGTATGTTATTGGCCAATTTTAGAGTAAAAGTTATGATTTGATTGTGTGTTAATATGCCTATTTAGAATTGTTGTGATAATATCTTCAATTTCAAACATAATGCATGTTTTATAAGTGGAATTGGTAAGAAAATTTTATTACAGAGAATTATTTTATGAAAATATGAGTTTTCATAAAAATGGCCAAAATAAATTTTCAAAACTTATGATTATCATTGTTTAAATGATTTTGTATTTTGGAAGCATGCTTTATATATGTGTAATAGCGTATATATGTTTTACAGAGTCTATAGTACTGTATTTTTGGCGTTGTTGGCTTGTATGGGTTAATCGGTGAAGCAGAGTAACGTGGTTGTCTGCGTCTGGCCGAGTTGCTGCGCCGGCAGCAAGGCCAGGATCAGCGCAGCTGCGCCGCTTGTCCTTCCCAGATTCCTTCCCTGCGCAGCTGCGCCGGTTTAAAGGCAGCTGGTTGCGCAGCTGCGCCGGGCACAGTGCTTGGGCAGTGAGTTTTGCTTGCTTGTACAGTTTATTTTAAAGACCTTAGTTTAATTTTTCATGGATAAAGGGATATATATTTTGAATGATGTAACATGTTGTTATATGATTATGAAAATTTCATGTTTGGAAAATAAAAGAAATTTTGAAAACCTAATATGGTATTTAAAACTATAATTGTTTAATAAGTTACTTAATTATAATTTTATTAAGTATAATTAAGAGTAAAGGTGTAATTTAAATTATAAATTTTGTGAAATTATAAGGTATAGAAGTTTAATTATTTTAATTTAATTATAATTTAATAAATGCATGTTTAATTGTGAATTTTTAATTGATAATTACATAATTAAATATAAATTGTGTAATTATAATGCATGTTATAGTTTAATTAATTATTGATTATAATTGATAAATACATGATTAATTATAAATTGTGTAATTATAAATGCATGAATGTGGTTTAATTGATTTTAAATTATAAATTGTTTATAATTTAAAAGGTAATGATAATTTAAGTAATTATAATTTGATTAAGTGTTTGAATTATAATTGTTTAATTATAATTGAGTTAAATACATAATTAATTTAATTATGTGAATATGTAGGTGATGTAATTAACTATGTGATGGTTGATTATTATTACTATTTAATCAGAATGTGAGTTAACCATGAGGGTTAACCACTTATGTGAATTAGTTACATGTTAACTAATTTAGGTTATTGTGATTGAATATATATGTGTAGGAAGTATTAAAGTACGTGAATTGTGTTAAGTAGCTTGCGCTTGAGGCAAGTCTTCTAAACCCTAAACTCGTTAATTTACGCAAGTTTTCTAAACCCTAATCTTGTATTGATTTTATATGATCTCTTGAATTCATATATTCATTGTTGAGAATGTCCTTTCCATTTCAGTATTGGACAATTGTTTATTTAATTGAAATGGTCTTAACTTATTGTTCAAGTAAGATCCAATTATTATTTTAAATGCTTTAGGTTTACTTCTAAAGCATATGTTAATTCATAATTCTTTTATTTTGAATTATTGGAAGTCGATTCAACTAATCCTTAGTTGATGAACGTGAATTCTAAATTACCCTTGTAAGCTTATCCAAACCAAACTTTCTTTGGGGCGGACTTGAATTCAAATTACTGAGTTGAACAACCCTATTTACTAGGGGAGGTTACTACGCATAGAGTTAGGATGGTTGTGCACAATACATGGTACGAAGGGCTGATCCCCCTAAGTACGAGTTAAGGTCCATAGTCTTATTGACTGTTAAAGGTTTAAATAGAAATATTTATAACCTAGGACAAGAGTTCAAAGGTCTTATGACCCTCAGATAAATTCTATATCCAAATTTTAATATTGATAGAGAATTATTATTCAATTCTTTATTATTGAAGCAAGCTAAGTTGTTCAGATTTTCTTAAAGATATTCTTTCATGACTTTATTATTGTTAAACCCCAGTGAGCTGTGGTTTGCTCACTCTTGCATTAAATAACAATTTCAGTTAAGGTTGATAACGCTGATGCTCCGTCTACAAGTAAGGGCAAGGGAAAGCAAAGCAAGTGAAGACTTGTTTTTTTTATTTAATTGAGAATGATTGTAATAATTGAATGTTATGTTTTATTTCTGCACTTTATTATATTCATGTCAAGGTTAGAGTAACCCTGGGATTGATTTTGAGAAGGTTGTAACCCTTGTTTTAAGGGAGATTTAGTTATTTTAATTTAAGTTGTAGTTTATTTTGCATTATTCATTGGGTAGATATGTTATATTAGAAAGTGAACACCAAATCATGTGGAAACGAAGTACCCGAATTTGGGGGTGTCACATATGTACTTATACATACGTGTTACTCATGTTAACATGCTCGTCTAAGCTATATAAGTAAACCGTTGCTTAACATATTCATAGCAGAAATCAAAAACTGGAACAGGTTGCTGGCACAGCTGCGCAGCTTCCCAGTACAAGACTGGCGCAGCTGCGCCGGCTCTCGACCAGCAGTAGACAGTCCTGCAAACGGCAACTACAAACCCAATTTCCAAATATCACATCAAATTCATTTTTATACGACCACATTTTTGTTTAAACATGCTTATAAGTCCATATAACACATAAATAAGCATGCTATATCCCAAATTACACTCTAATTCAACATGATTAAGAAATGGAATATTGACAGAGAACATAAATGGAAAACAAGAATGTAGAACAAGGAATGCTACCTCTGCTACTTGGTTGTTATGAGATTGCTTGCTAATACTGCTATAGAAATCCTTCCTCAACTCAAAGAGATAATCACAGTATACTAACCTTACTTAACAATATTTCAGCAATGAAATGAAGAAGTAGGGAGTTCCTTTATTTAGAGGAATGAATACACAGTCCAAGCTTCTAACTCCCAAATCAAACTAACGGATTGATAAATTGCATGAAGGTTATGGAATGGTAGGTATTTACTTGTTAGAATCCATCATTAAAACCACTCACTTGCTCATCATTGCTACAAGGCTATCCTAGTTTTGCTGAATTTGAGGAATAGATGCTTTAGTCTTCATAATGCTATGCACGCGAAGAGCAAAAATAGGTCTATCACTTAGGAACAAGCAAGGCTCAGCAACATAAAACAATGCAGTAAAATAAAATAACCCAATACATACACATTTTATATACACTTAGGCATATATGTATACTTAGGCTATAATGTAATGTCACAATGTAAGTCACATAATTAATATTTTAAGGTAGTAGAGGTGATATGACAATGTAGCATACATATAATCAATGTACATTTTATCACACCGGTATAATCTTCTCAGATATTATTACATTACTTTATCTCCTTTATTATTAAATTTTATTAATCAACAACTGTTTACAATATATCCATGATATATTATTTTAATGTATACCCACATACATATTGTCACATAAGCATCATGCAATATAGTTTAATAAATCTTATATATGGTTTCTATATATAGTATGGTCACATAAATATCGCACTATACTATATAATATAGTTGTATCCCATATATTTTATATATTTAATTATTGCACACTTGCACATAACAATTAATATAATCTTATTATATTAATAACTTACTTATTTAGTTTATTCTTCATAAAATCAAATAAATAAATTATTCATCTCATTGATTAATTAATGATAATATTAATTAATCCATTCCTCATTGATTATTAATTTTCATAATAATTAACTAACATTTACATGATTAATTATCACGTTAACAAATATAAATCTCAGTATATTTATAAACAAGTGGTTTATTATTATTTTATCGCTTGCAATAATAATAATCAACATATTATTAATCACCACTAATATTCTATTTCTCATAATAATAATAATTAAATAACAATTAATATATGATTAATTGTTCACACAGTAATTCCTTTATTAATTAATATAATCATTAATATTTCTCATCACTGTGCCACACAAGGCATTCAACGAGCTTATCGCAAAATCTATAATTTCTCAATTATTATAAATATTCAATTTAATATAATTGAGTTAACTCATCTCATAACACAATTCATTTATAGTCAGATAAATTCTCATTTTCATAAATATATTCATTTAATATTATTTAGAAATTCTAGGGTATTACATCCTCCCCCCCCCCCCTTATAAAAATTCCGTTCTGGAATTGCTACAAGGTTACACAAATAGATGGGGATAGTCCCTCATCATCCTATCTTCTAATTCCCACGTAGCCTCCTCGACATCGTGGTTACGCCAAAGTACTTTTACAAAAGATATAATTTTATTTCTCAAGGTTTGCCCTTTCCTATCTAGTATTTGGACATGAATTTGTTCATACGCCAAGTTCTTCTCCACTTGAATGGGCTCATAAGAAATTACATGCTTGTAGTCGGCTTTGTATGGTCGCAACACCGAAATGTGGAACACGTTGTGGATATGCTCCAACTCGGGTGGTAATACAACTTTGCATGCCACTTCGCCCACTCGCTTTAGTATCCCGAAAGGTCCTATGAATCTTGGACTCAACTTTCCTTTCTTGCCGAAACGGATCTTTCCCTTCCATGGAGATACCTTCAAGAATACGAAACTGCCGACTTTAAAGTCTCGGTCTTGTCGATGCAAATCTGCATACTTTTTCTGGCGGTCTTGAGCAGCTACTAGTCTGGCTCTTATCACTGTCACCACGTCTGCGGTTTGTTGAATTCGTCGCTCTCCGACTTTGTCCCAACATAATGGCGTTCTGCATTTTCTCCCATAAAGAACTTCGTACGGTGGCATGCCGATACTCGCATGGTAACTATTATTATACGCAAATTCAACTAAGGGTAGGTGGTCATCCCAATTTCCCTTGAAGTCCATCACACAAGTCCTAAGCATGTCCTCTAGCGTTTGTATTGTTCGCTCACTCTGTCCGTCTGTCTGAGGATGATAAGTGGTACTCAACCTCAACTGTGTTCCCATTCTCTCTTGCAAGCTTTTCTAAAAGTTTGATGTGAAGCGCGGATCTCGATCAGAGACAATTGACACTGGCACTCCATGTTGTGAAACAATCTCCTTTACTTACAGGCTCGCTAACTGGTTCAAACTGTATCGGATCTTGATCGATAGAAAATGTGCGGTCTTCGTTAATCGATCTACGATAACCCAAATGGCATCATAATATGCTCTTATTTCCACTCTGGTATTTCCAATGGTTGTAGTAAACCACTCGGCCACTGGTGCTCTGCTTTGATGCGCTGGTAAGTCAGGCATCTACTAACGCACTCTGCGACTTCCCGTTTCAGATTGGCCCACCAAAAGTGTCGCCTCAAATCTTAGTACATCGTAGTGCCTCCCGGATGAATGGAATACGTCGTATTGTGTGCCTCGTGAAAAATTTCCTTCCCTTCACTCGGTTACCGCTGGTACCCACACTCTCCCTTAAAATCTCAAGATACCGTCTTTATCCATTCTGAATTTTTCTTCTCTATTTTCTGTGATCCTCTTTCTGATTTTCTCACACTCTTCATCTTTCTCTTGTGCTTCCTTTACTCTATCCAACAATGTTGGACAAGCTTCCATCATAAATAATTTCTCTTCATACCTCTCTGGTCCTCTTACCTATATCTCTAATCTTTCCATTTCTCTTACCAATTCCTCCTGAGTTGTCAAATGAAATAGCTTCTCCCTTCCTTTTCTGCTCAGAGCGTCGACAACCACGTTTGCCTTACCCGGGTGATAAAGAATATTACAGTCATAATCTTTGATCAATTCTAACCACCTTCTCTGACGCATATTCAACTCCTTATGTGTGAAGATATATTTCAGACTTTTGTGGTCCGTGTATATCTCACATTTCTCTCCATACAAATAATGCCTCCAAATCTTTAACGCAAAAACTACTGCCGCTAACTCTAAGTCGTGAGTAGGGTATCATTTTTCGTAGTCCTTTAATTGTCATGATGCATACGCAATGTACTTTGTCGTGCTGCATTAGCACACAACCAAGTTCCTTGTGCGATGCATCACTATACACCACAAAATTTCCCGCATCATCTGGTAGTGATAATACAGGTGCTTCGCTCAACTCTTGAAAACTCTCTTCGCATTTGTCTGTCCATACAAACTTCATCGTTTTCCTTGTCAGATTGGTCAACGGGGTTGCTAGCTTAGAAAAATCCTGGATGAATCTTCGATAGTACCCAGCTAACCCTAAGAAACTTCTCACCTCCTTCGGTGTTCTCGGTTGCTCCCAATTACTTACTGGCTCGACCTTTGCAGGGTCTACGGAGATTCCATTCTTATCCACCACATGGCCTAAGAATTGAACCTTCTCCATCCAAAATTCACACTTAGAAAATTTCGCATACATCTTCTCTTTTCTTAGCGCCTCCAAAACTATCTTCAGATGTTCGACGTGTTCTTCTTCTGTCTTCGAGTAGATCAAGATGTCGCCGATGAAAACCACCACGAATTTATCCAAGTAGGGTTTGAAAACTCGGTTCATCAAGTCCATAAATACTGTCGGAGCATTAGTCAATCCAAATGACATTACCAAAAACTCGTAATGTCCATAACAGGTTCGAAACGCAGTCTTTGGTATGTCCTCATCCCTTACCTTTAGTTGGTGATATCCTGTCCGTAGATCTATCTTTGAGAAACACTTCGCTCCCTTCAGTTGAACAAATAAGTCGTCTATCCTCGGTAGCGGATAGCTGTTCTTGATTATTACTCTGTTCAATTCTCGATAATCGATACAGAGCCTCATCGATCCGTCCTTCTTCTTAACGAATAACACTGGTGCTCCCCAAGGAGACACACTCGATCGAATGTAACCCTTATCTAATAACTCTTGCAGTTGTATCATCAATTCCTTCATTTCTACTGGCGCCATACGATATGGAGCTTTCGAAATCGGTGCCGTTCCCGGTGCTAAGTCTATTACGAATTCAATTTCTCTGTCTGGCAGAAGACCAGACAGATCGTCCGAAAATACATGCCAAAATTCATTCACTACGGATATATCCTTAATTTCAACTCCCTTTTTCTGAGTATCTACAATGTAAGCTAAATAACCTACACATCATTTCCTTAACAATTTCTTGGCCTGCACCATCGTAACGCAACACGATTGCTTAAGCGATGAGCTACCATAAAACACTACCTTAGACTTACTTGGAGTCTGAAGGTTCACACATTTATTCTGACAGTCAATTATTGCAGCATGGTTATACAACCAATCCATTTTCAATATTACGTCAAATTCTCCCAATCTAATAGGAATCAAGTCTACGCTCAGTTTATGTTCTCTAATATTTGCGCGATAATTTTGATAAACGTATTCTACAGGGATTATTTCCTTATTCGTAATTTCTATGTTCAAGGAATCTTCTAATCGTTCTCGGGGTGTATTAAGTTTACTAGCAAATTCTTCAGATACAAAAGAACAGGTGGCACCCAAATCAAATAATACATAAGCATTTATATCATTAATTGGGATTATACCTGACACCACGTCCTTTGCAGCTACAGCGTCCTGGACAGTCATATTAAAGGTTTTGGTGGTTGGGTGGTTGGATTGTGCCTGTCCGCCGATCATCAGTTTGTTTCATCAGTTCTAGTTTACAGTGTGGAGACTTATGTTGAGACATTTGTAAATGTGGAAGAGTTCACGATCTTGTGTGACCCCTCAGCATAATCTAAAATCTGAGTTATTCATATTACTTTCCAATTATTGAAAAATCTTGGAAGATTCTTATTCTTCAAAAGGATGAATGTAGTAAGTAGAATGTTCCTTAGAAAGGAGAAAATGGTAGAATGCGATTGAGAAGGTTATAATAATAAAAACTTCCGAAAAGAGAATGAATAAAATTATTCAAGAGAATATGTAATATTCGGAATGGCACCGAGTAGAGGAGGTTTCGGTGATTCCGAAGACGGAATCCTTATAAGGGGGAGAGGATGTAAGAACCCGAATTTTCAGAAATTATTAAATAAGGATTAAATAAATAAAATTCTTAAAGTGTGAGTTGGGTTCGAATATATATATGGGTGTTATGAGGAAGGAAGTATTGTATTACATAGGGTTATATGAGCTATGTAATATGTGATTAATAAATATATTATTAATATATATTTGTTATTTATCGTAGAGACAATTTAGTCGAGATAAAGGAAGTGGATAAATTCCTATCGATATTAAATAATTTATAGAATTATTTTATCATAGTAAGTTGGTGACATTAAATATCCTTAACGTATAATCACCATATTCTTTTGTATGTGTACTAATAACTAGTATGTTTATAATATAGGTTATTAATAACACTTAAGCTATCCGTGAATAGGTTTGGATAGTGTAGCATGAGTTAGTTAAGGAATTAACTAATAAGAATAAATATTAGTTAATTTAAGTTGGGAGTTATATTATGGAATACTATAATGTTAATATTGAACCTTAATGATATAGTACAGTGTTTAATTTACTTAAGTAAAGAAGTGAATTAATATATATGTTGAATATATGATTATAATTAGTACATTCTATATATTACTTAGATGGTAATATGTGAGAAAGTCTAATGTGCGAATAACGTTAATAAATATATATACGTTATTAAAGGGAGATGGAAATCATTATATTTTAAATGAAGATTTAATATTTGAAGAAATTATTTTGGGGAACAATTTATAAAAAAGAAAGAGAAATAGTTATTATATATTTCTAATAAAGAATATTAAAATAATTTCTAATATTGAATTATTTTAATAAAAGGAGAAAATGTTATTTTTGAATAGTAATATTACCTTATATATTTTGTATAAGGTGTGATTGATTAACATGATAGATATATTACATATTTGCTATATGTAAATAAATTGAGGGAAACAAATTATTATAATAGAAAATAAACTTATTACCTATTTTCTATATATAATGTACATGTGTCGTACATGTGATTATTTCTAATAGATATTATATTAATTATAATATCTTGAGACAATAAGTACATTATTTTCTAATAATGAATGTGCTTATTTGGAGAAAATATAATATTTTATGTTATGGCTAAATACATAATTTCTAATGTATTTTCAAGTGACTTTAATTAATGAAAGAAAACTAAGTTATTTTAATATATTAAATAACTTAAGTTATTATTTGATCGTGAATATTATTTTTTAAATAATTAATAGAGTATATATATTAATTACTATAAGCGTAAATGTTGTACTTATTATAAGTATAATTAATTGAGATAATTTAGCATTTAAGTGCTTGAGTCACACAAGTATTATATTAAAAGAATAATAAGTGTGAAGAATGAGAGAAGCTTAAGATCGAGCTTGTGAAATATGCCTTGTGCGGCACGATAATAGATTCGGTGAGGAATTAATTAATTTGAGGATGGAAGAGATAATTAATTTAAACAATTAATCGATATTAATTGTTATTATTATAGTATGTTGATTTATTATTACGGCTAGAAATGGTGTAATAATAAGGAAAGTGATTATAAATATAATTGGAATTGTATTGATGAGGAATGAGATATACTGTCTTATTATATTAATTATTGTTATGGACAAAATACAATTATTAAGTAATTATTTGATAATATGTTGATTAATGAGTAAGTGATTTATAAATATAATAAGATTTATATTTATTTAAGGTGATAATAAATTATAATCAATTGTTATAGAGGTTAATAATTGATTTACGAGGAAAAGATTAATTAATATTATTAGTAATTAATTGATAAGATAAGTAATTTATTAACTTCGATGTGCGAGCATGCGAATTAAATGTATAACGTATAGTAACTAACTATATGTGAAGTTCTATGTGAGTATACAGTTATATATATATACTATATAGTAAAGTTTATTAAGTTGTAAGAGTTACATGAAATGTGTATGTCACAATTGTATTTGAAGAGTACATTAAAATAATGTATCATGAATATATATAATAAATAATTATAATTGATGATTACCTATATAATGGAATTATACAATTTAATAAAGAAGATAATGTGATGTGATTATATCCGAGTAAATTATACCAGTATGGTAAATATGTACATGGATTATATGTGTGCAAATTACGTTTACTACATTATGGGGATTACATTGTGACTTAAATGTATATAGAATGTATATATAACCTAAGTATTGGCATACATTATTTGTATATTTCAAGTTGCTGAGAGTTTAGCAATTATCCCAAATTGGGTGCACATCTTCATTTCTTCCTCACGTGAGCTCACAAAGCCTATGCTACTTCAACACTTAGCTTCAATTATAGCAAATGATCATGGAAAGAGTGGGATTCATGATGAATCCACCAACTCTCAACCACTCCCCCTTAACCATTATACAAACTTGCAAACCATTGGTTTGATTTGTGAGGTAATTATATTACCTAGGTAACCAATTGTCTATAAATAGAGCACTTCTCCTTCTTAATTCTATTGCTGAGATATTGAAAGGTAGAGCTTGTGTGAGGATTGAGAGTAGGTATATATGTATCATAGTAATAAGAGTCTGAGATTGAAGAAGATTAAAGCAGCAAGCTCATATCCCAATTAACAGAGGTATAGTCCCATTTCTCTAACTTCTAATTTCTTGAATTAAACATGGGTCCTTATTAGCTTAGCCACAAAATTGATGGTGTTGGCTTGTAGTAATCTGTGAATTCTGGTTAATCATGGTTAGTATACTCAAATACGAACCCAACGCATGTTGAACGAACCAAATTGATTCAGAAATGAATCTATTGTGGAAAAGTTTGCTAAACATGGGAAAAATATAGAAAAGTTGCATGATCATGAATTTTGGTTACTGAAAGCAGTTAGTTAGTTGATAGAAATACTTACTTAGTGTTTATATATACTTACAAGTATGTCAGTAAGGCAATATGGCCGTTTCGTGAAGTGAATTTTGTGATTTGGCTGGATTCCTGCCGAAGCAGGGATGTCATTCGCACGAACTGCACATGGCGCAGCTGCGCCGGCAGCCTGCTCCAGCTGGGGTTTTCTGCTACAAAACTGCTAAGTGTTGACCAATTGCTATAGCTTAGGCAGGCATACAAGCATGTGTAATGTATATATATGAGTACATTAGCCTAGTATAAGTGTGTTCCAATATGACTTCACACACGATTGATGAAACGACCTATAGCTTTCAAAATAAACTTGGAGTTTCAAAGGGGCTTGGCATGTTGTATCCGTTTTAACAAGAGTGCATATTATTGATGTTCTGATTTTTTTGATGTATATTAGTAGGATCTAGCAAGGAATGGAAAGTATGTTAATAGGTGTATACATGCTTCAGAAGGTAACATGAGCATGTGGACCGCGTTAACTGAACTTAGAGTTTTAAAAATAAATAAATTTGCATATAGACATATCATGTTTAAATTCTGATTTTTCAAGCATGACTATATGATTTAGGAATGCATGAGAAGCGTATTAACTTACGAATAGATGTTTCAAAGTATATCATGAGCATATCGAATCTCGTTAGTGAACATTTCTAACAAAAATGCAAGTTTTGAAGGTGGATCTTGGCATGTAAATACCATATACGCATTCTGATTTTTGCGAGCATATTTAGATGACTTAGAAATGCATATCGGACATGTTAACATATGTATATGAATAGCGCGAACATGTTAGGTCTTGTTAATGAGCTTCACTAATGAAAATGCGAGCTTAGAACGTGGACTTTAACATGTTACCTTAAGATTTGGATTTTGATATTTATGGACATATGTGATAGCCCGCTTGGACTCTTTCATGAATCATACATGTATATATACCATGACTACATGTCGTGAATCCAAGTTTAGCATAAACGAAGCATGTTTTCAAACTAATAACAATGATAGTTACATGCATGAAATATAAATATTCATGAGCATGCCTAACACAAGTTACATGATTACCTTATGTGTTTAAAAGACGAGCATGATAGACTTTGTGACTTTATAACCTTGAATGGACTTAAGTTATTAAGGGTATTAACTTAGAACCTATATCATATATATTGAATGTGAAAAGGTTGAACGAGAATGAAAGTATCCTTTAATATGTATACATGCTATGTAAGATCATATGTTAATAGTTGAATCCGATTTCGACGGTCAATAGAGTATATTTGTTAATTGTTATAGTCTTATTAGTTAGTAATGATATATGAGAATGATTAACTCAAAGGATGGACTACCCTAGTTATATGTAAATAGATTAGTGGTAGGTGGGCATGTGTATATGAAGAATGTTAGTAAGTACGTGTGGTTAAAGTATACTTATACGTACATAGTTATTCTAAGAATATGATAAGAAAGTGAGACGAAGGTTCTAAGAACCAAGATAGAAAATAATGTAATACTTATAATTATATTGGGAATGTATGGATGTGTATAACTAACAAGTGTGAATCCACGATTATATAACTATGTAGGATTACACGAAGTGCAGATATCTATAAGCAGTTAAGTCGTAGTTGTTAAACTACGAATCAGGCAAGTCTTTCAGTTCCTATTTGATACATGAATTCAATAACTGTTAGTTGAATTATATTATGCTATGATGATGTGAACTTATATATGAACTGTATATGAGATATGTATGAGATTGAAAGTTGATATTTGATGATATACTTGTTATGTGAGAAGCAACATGCTTAGTAAATATAAATTGATTATAAATGCATGAATTGAGTATGATGTTATATGCTATGTGATGCATGAAAACTGTTAGAATTGCTGAGCTGTCGAGCTCACTCTTGCAAATAACCACTTTTGCAGGTTAAGGACTCACGATAAGAGTAACGTGCTACGTGATAGATTTTGAAGATTTCTATTTATTTAGATATATTCTCTCGAACTATGTTTAGGTTCTAGGAGTTGTACTTGATAGTTGTTTACGATGTTTAATAATACTTGTCGTATTGTAAAGATGTATTAGTTAATACATAAAGGATATCGAATGGAGATGTAAACGTTTATACAATAATTCGGATATAGTGAATCATATATAGTTATTCAAGGATTTGTAATTGATTTAAGATTGTGAAATCAATAAAAGATTTTATTCAAAGGAGATTGAAAATTTTAAGTTATTCCGCATTTTTATAATATCGAACATGATATAAGACAGGAATGGTAAATGACCAAGATTGTAACTTGTAAAAGTTAGAGTCATTATACGAGATCCTAATAATGAAAAGAATTTATATTTTAAATTATAATAAAGCAAGTTATTCTTTATGTTATGAATAAAAATGTAATAGTTCGACGATAGTAGTATCGTGACTGCACCGGATCAGAGGAAAGAGATGAGCCCGGATTTGGGGGCGTCACAATAGCGCTCTTGTACTCGATCTGAGGTATATACACAATTAACTCTTGGCTCAAAGTATGTAGGGTCTGTCCTTGCTCCGCTGGGTAGTGGTATACACCATCAATCACCCTCTCAAAAGTTGAATGGAACACATACCCCATCTGTTCATCTTCCTCTTCTTGCATCTGACCTCATCCTCTAGGTCGTCAGCTCTCTCGTTAGACGCTTCCCACTTCTCCTCGAAGTGTATCCTATCCATAACCTCCAACTCTAGCTGAGTACGGAGTGCTTCCTTCTCTCTGTCTTCTCACTCAGCTCCCTCTGTTCTACCTCTTCCAACATTCCTTCCAGATCCACATTCCTAGCCACCGACCTGTGGAATAAGGTTCCTATCTGGATCCCTGCCTCCCTGCGGTAAGCGATCTCTACCTCTAGCTCTTGTATGGCTAACTTCCTCTGATGATCCTCGTCCCTCAGCTTCTGGAACTCAAACTCTCTCTCTTGGGCCTCGGCCTCTAGCTCCTGGACTCTGCAGTCCAACTCTAGAATACGCTCCTCGTACTCTCCCAGTATATTCTCCTCCAGGTTAGGCTCGTATGAGTCCTCCATTGGCTCCTCCTCGGTAGGCTCGTCCTCAACAGGCTCGTCCTCTATAGGCTCCTCATCGGGGTCAAACTCCACCTCGATCTCATCCTCGTCGTCAGACTCGGATGGTGCAACAGCCTGCACTGGCACAACCTTTAAAGGTACCTCGTATACTACATGTATATCTCTGGGCTCCTCCTCGGCCACTCTACTAGGTACTCTTGTGTCTGCCATCCTACAATCACAAACACAAGACAAACAAACAACAACTCCATTAGAATGTTAAATAAAACATAAGTTCATTGTATATAATGAAGTTACATTTCATAACACACTAAGTCTCTCAAGGAAAACCCTACATGAGTTTTATCTTCTTTCTAACTTCTAAGTTCTCCTAAGTTATAATCTAAGGACACTCGCTCCTAAGGTTTTTAACTATAGCTCTGATACCAACCTGTGACGCCCCCAAATTCGGACCGCCACATGGTCACTCGAATTCAATTCGTCACATTCTCACAATAATACAATAATAACTAAAATCACACATTCACAGTGGAAGATCTAATCTAGAATAATTTACAATGATTTATTATAATTATTCCCCCAAGTCTCGCAACCTACAGTACTTAATAGATTACATAATAATATCAAATACAGACTTATTACATAATCTAACTTAAGCTTAAACATAGTCAACTCCAGTCTTACTACATCAACTTAATACAACATTATAATATTTAAAACATAAAAAGAGACAAACTAGTCGGTAGCCTTGCCCTTGCCCTTGTCGGTTCTCGAGGGTCCGCACGGCTCTACCTTAACTGAAATGTTTTAGGGCAAGCAAGAATGAACACAAATTGCCTAGAAAGTAATATACAATATGGGTGAGTAATATAGTTCTCGAATCCCAAAAAGGTATGGCAAGGTATGATAGTTCAAGGATAGCAACAATATCAACAGTTCTCAATAACAGTCGCTAAGGACAGAATAATATAAATATGATTCAATGCCAAATCAATATAAGATTTCAAGATAATTTAATACTGAGCAGCCACTAAGGACTATGAACTCTTACTAGAATTAACAGTAATATACTGATAACCCAACAAAAACAAGTACAACAGGTGATCAGCCTATAGTACCCTATATTATCCATAACATTTAATCATACTTAAGTGCGCACGTCGGTCTCCCGACAAATATATATCCCCTTCAAAGAAGGTTGTTCAACTCAGTTAACACAAGAATTCCGCACAATTCAATTGGTTTGGACAACTTTCTAATCATGTTATAAGTCTAGCCGAATCAATTGGCATAAACGACTCTTTAAATGAATAAGCGAACAATTATAAGTTCAATACTCGAATCAAAGTTCAAGAATAAACAACTCTATTCTATTTATGAAGCATTATATCATAGGATAAGAATCATGCTTTCAATTATTTAATTGTATAACCAATAATAGTACAAGCTTCAGTAATGCTCAATAAAGATTAGGGTTCAAGTACTTGCCATATGCGTAGTCTATCCACGATAAGTAATTCAACACTTTCAAACCCTATCGTAATATAGTTACGTATATATATAATATCCATTAGTCATATATTTCAACATCATATTTTATCTTGGATATTCAATCAACACATAAACTAAGTTTTAACCTAGTTACCCAGTTATACCATATATAGTACCATATTAGTATAACTTTTATTGTCTTTATCCTTAACGTTCCTCTTTTCGAGTTAATTAAGTTTATATATCATCATTATCACATAAGATCACGACACATAGCAAACATACTCTTTTTAGCAAGTTATAGCATTACTGTAAGTTAAACGTCAAAGTCGGGTTCAAGTATCAACATATGATATCACATAGCACGTATACCTATTAAAGGGCACTCCCATGATTGTCTAACCTTTCAAGTTCAATCTTTCATGATATAGGTCCTAAGTCAATGTTTCAACCATTTAAGGCCATTCGAGGTCATGAAAATCACAAAGTCTAACATGCTAGCTCTTTAAACACATAAAGTATTTCATATAACTTGTATTAGGCATGTTCATGAGTATTAATATCGCATACAGGTAACTAGCATCGTTTTGGTTTGAAATTATGCTTCGTTTATGCTTCACTTGAATCACGGCACTTAATCATGGTATATATACATGTATGATACATGAGTGAGTCTAAGAGTACTATCTCCTATGTCTATAAATATCATAATCGAAATCTTAATGTAACATGTCAAGGTTCACGATCAAGGCTCATATTTTCATTAGTAAAGCTCACTAATAAGGTTCGCATGTTCACCATACATTATGAAACATATCTACGTAAGTTAACATGCTCTTCATGCATTCTTAAACCATACCAATATGTTTACAAAAATCAAAATGCATATATGATATTTACATATTAATGTTCGCCTTCAAAACTTACATTGTTTTGTTAGAAATTATTTATTAATAGGGTCCAACATGTTCATGTTACCTTATGATACATATATACACAAGTCAATACATCCTTCATGCATTTCTAAACTATAATAACATGTATCAAAGGTCAGAATGTAATTATAACACATCCAAGTCCTCTTTTTATAACTTTAAGTTCCTTTTTAAAAATCATAAGTCATTTTATCAAAATGTATACCATCTTGGTTTAAACATGCTTACGTTAGGTCTATGTACTTATACATACGTGTTACTCATGTTAACATGCTCGTATAAGCTATATAAGTAAACTGTCGCTTAACAGATTCATAGCAGAAATCAAAAACTGGAACAAGTTGCTGGCGCAGCTGCGCAGCTTCCCAGTACAAGACTGGCGCAGCTGCGCCGGCTCTCGGCTAGCAGCAGACAGTCCTGCAAACGGCAACAACAAACCCAATTTCCAAATTTCACGGCAAATTCATTTTTATACTATCACATTTTGGTTTAAACATGCTTATAAGTCCATATAACACTTAAACAAGCATGCTATATCCCAAATTACACTCTAATTCAACATGATTAAGAAATGGAATATTGACAGAGAACATAAATGGCAAACAAGAATGTAGAACAAGGAATGCTACCTCTGCTACTTGGTTGTTATGAGATTGCTTGCTAATACTGCAATACATATCCTTCCTCAACTTAAAGAGATAATCACAATATACTAACCTTACTTAACAATATTTCAGCAATGAAATGAAGAAGTAGGGAGTTCCTTTATATAGAGGAATGAGTACACAGTCCAAGCTTTTAACTCCCAAATTAAACTAACGGATTGACAAATTACATGAAGGTTATGGAATGGTAGGTATTTAGTTGTTAAAACCCATCATCAAAACCACTCCCTTGCTCATCATTGCTACAAGGATATCCCAGTTTTGCTGAATTTGAGGAATATAGGCTTTAGTTTTCATAATGCTATGCACGTGAAGAGCAAAAATGGGTCTATCACTTAGGAACAAGCAAGGCTCAGCAACATGAAACAATGCAGTAAAATAAAATAACCCAATACATACACATTTTATATACAGTTAGGCATAATGTATACCTAGGCTATAATATAATGTCACAATGTAAGTCACATAATTAATATTTCAAGGTAGTAGAGGTGATATGACAATATAGCATACATATAATCTATGTACATTTTATCACACCGGTATAATCTTCTCAGATATTATTACATTACATTATCTCCTTTATTATTAAATTTTATTAATCAACAACTGTTTACAATATATCCATGATATATTATTTTAATGTATACCCACATACATATTGTCACATAAACATCATGCAATATAGTTTAATAAATCTTAATATATGGTTTCTATATATAGTATGGTCACATGAATGTCGCACTATACTATATAATATAGTTGTATCCCATATATTTTATATATTTAATTATTGCACACTTGCACATAACAATTAATATAATCTTATTATATTAATAACTTACTTATTTGTTTTATTATTCATAATGTCAAATAAATAAATTATTCATCTCATTGATTAATTAACGATAATATTAATTAATCCATTTCTCATTGATTATTAATTTTCATAACAATTAACTAACATATACATGATTAATTATCACGTTAACAAATATAAACCTCAGTATATTTATAAACAAGTGGTTTATTATTATTTTATCGCTTGCAATAATAATAATCAACATATTATTAATCACCACTAATATTCTATTTCTCATAATAATAATAATTAAATAACAATTAATATATGATTAATTGTTCACACAGTAATTCCTTTATTAATTAATATAATCATTAATATTTCTCATCACTGTGCCACATAAGGCATTCAACGAGCTTATCGCAAACTCCATAATTTCTCAATTATTATAAATATTCAATTTAATATAATTGAGTTAACTCATCTCATAACATAATTCATTTATATTCAGATAAATTCTCATTTCCATAAATATATTCATTTAATAATATTTGGAAATTCTCGGGTATTACATATTTGGCCTATATAATAGATACTCGGGAAGAAGAAGTACAACTTGAACAAATACCTGTAGTTAGGGAGTTTCCCGATGTATTTCCTGATGACTTACTAGGTCTTCCACCCGATAGGGAGATCGAGTTTGTTATTGATCTTGCACCGGGGACGGCGCCAGTTTTTAAACCACCATATAGAATGGCACCAGTAGAACTGAAAGAGTTGCTGTAACGAACAATATTTTTGTAATTTAAATTGAATATTTATTGAATTAAATAAATATTTTTCGATGATTTAATTATTGAGTTAAATAATTAATTGATGAAATTGTGGTAGATTAATTTAATTATACGTGTCACATTAGTTAAATTAATGTGGTGAATTTTATATTCAAAGTATGTATTTAATTGAGCTTATTTGATTAATATATTAATTAATAAGCATAATGTTATTCTAATTAATTTAAATAATTAATTGAAGATTTAATGATTTGGCATAATTAATGAATGAGAATTTTAATTATGTGACTATGTGATTTAATGTGGATTTATGCTATTTTATTTAATTGATTTAAATAACATTAATTGATTAATTAAAAGTGTGACATTATTAAACTATATTATAGTAAGTTAATTAAATTAAAGGGAAATGAGAGTGAATGGGAGAAACCAAACATGGCCTTATGGGGAGTTGATCAGTTAACCCACTATGGGACTAACCGACGACCACTCACCCACTATACACATTATACGTATTACGCTATACATATATCTTATACATCAGTCTTATATTTTACATTACAAACATCAGAGAACTTAGAGAGATTAGGAGAGAAAATTGAGAGAAGAATCGATTAGAGAAGAGATTGAAGAATTAAAGCCCATATCATCATCCTCACAGAGTTTACTAGGGGTAATTCCTTTGTCCCAATTTATTTCACGTACTATGTTTCCTTCATGAACATATATTCTGAGTTCTCCGTGTATGGGAAAAATTAGCAATTTTTGATTATATGCTTATATATGTGTTATTATATCATTATAACATGTTTTGTATTTGGTATGAATGAATTAAAATAATCGAATTCATGTAATTAGGCCTTAATTGGGTTTTCAAAATTTTACAGAGTTTTTCCATTTACGAGCTTTAAAAATTCTCTGTGAATGGAAAAAATTGATATTTATTCATTATATGGCTATATTTGTGTTAATATGTGTTTATAACATATTATATGCCATATATGCATAACTTTCAGTGATCACACCATGGAATTTTGTTGATAATTGGGTTTTCAAAAGTTACAGAGTGTAGAAATTGTACATATGGCCCATATAGCCCTTACGTACAAAATTTACACGCCTTATACGTTTATTTAACTTAAATTGATACTTGCATGTAATTATGTACGTTTAAACGAACAAAATGGAAGTTAAACGAACGGATTCGGTGTTATAACGAATCCGTAACGTTGAATTTCTTGTTTTCCTTTAAAACTTTACAAAATATTGAAAACAGTGAAAATAGATGCCTTGGATTGTGTAAATACGTAATTTAAAATGCTAAGATCATGCTAAAAATGTTATATAATGTTTCTGTGGAGTTTTTACATTATGGGTAGCCTTATAATTCATTACGTTAGTTTAATTTGGATTTATTTGGGCTACTCTGTGTGTTCATCGCGAACCAGGGAGTGCACCAGCAGGGGGACCCGCCCCAGCGGGTGTTCATGGGTATTAGGACCCGCCCCAATGGGTATAAGGGCTGTCCAGGAGCCTTTGTTTTTTTTATTTTCGAGACTATTTTGACCTCCTATAGTAAAATAAGCATAACGTTTTCATACGAACTCCGATTAAGGCGATTCTAGATGATTCGGAAAGATAACGAGTAGACCTACAACTTTCATTCTTTAAGTTTTTCAATTTGAAATCTTTAAAATGGGTAAAAATGGCCATCTTTGTGACTGATGCGTATTCGGAGGCAATCGGAGGGTTTCGGACATGCACGCACACAAGTGTAGTGTTCTCGATAATAAAAGATGTTTTAAGTTACATAAATGAATATTATATGATTTGAAGTTCATGATTAATAAATTAAGTTATTGACATGTATAAGATAATGTGAAGGTTCAAGTTAACAAACTAAGTGCGAACTTGAATATCGTAATTGTAAAACTTGATTATGATTGTTTAAAGGGCTATACATGTGTGATATGCATGTTGTGAGTTTACATTCATGTTATGTGGTTAGCCATTGAGTAATATTATAAACCAAGTTGTAAGTCGAACTTAAGTGAATAGTTCTACAGTTAAACATGGTAGTTATGAAAACTAATCAATGTCGTATACATAATGTAATGTGTAGGACGTTGAGGAAGTGAATTGTAATTATATTTGTAGCTTGTGCAAGAGGCAAGTATCATATCCCTAACTTATTGATTTAGCAAGTTCCCTAAATTCTAATTTATTCATTTATTAAGTCTTAGACTTGTGTTTCTATATCGAGTAAGCTCGTGTTCTTAATTGTTCAAGTTCGAAATTCATATTACATATTGTAACTCTTTTAAAAGCATGATTCAGTTATACAATACTTATTCGATTGTATACTCTTGAGATTTATTATTCAAGTTGAATATCGATGTTATTGTTGAACCTTATAGGACTAGTGAACCCTTATTGATTCGACTAGTCCATAGTTGATGAACGTTCTAAATTCCAAAATACTTATTGAGCTTATCCAAACCAAACTTCCTTTGGTGCGGACTCTGATGTCAAAACTGAGATGAACAACCCTGTAAAAGGGGATTATTTACGCTTTAGCGTTGAGATATTGTGCACAGTATGGTACTAAGGGCTGATCCCGCTAAGTACGAGAAGTAGAGTCCATAGTCTTATGACTGTTAAAGGTTTAAAGCATAAAAACTTTACAACCTAGGACATAGTTCAAGGTCTTATGACCCTCAGACGTTCTTTTGATTCCTGTTATTCATTCTTGAGTCAAAAGTTGAGTTTCTTTATTCAGATGTCTTTGATTCACTCGCATGTTATTATATTGTTGTCATATTATTATACTTGTGGGCAATCGTGCTCACTCTTGCGTAATAATAACATTGCAGTTAAGAACGAAAGGTCCAACGAGCCTTCTACTAGCAAAGGCAAGGGCAAGGTCAACAAGTGATGAAGACTTGTTGTTTATTTTATGTGTTTATGTTTCAGACTTATATTAGAGTTGTGTAAGACTTATTTATTTATTTATGTTCCGCACAGATGTTTAAGGTTAGTATGACCTGGGATTTATTTTATTTATTACTCAGATGTTGTAACCCCATAAGGGGAGGATTTAATTCTATTTATTGCATGGTTTGCATTTACTATGGGTAGATAGATAGATAATATTCGTACAGTGAACACCAAGTCCCGTGGAATTGAAGTACCCGGATTTGGGGGTGTCACAGTTGCTAGTACTAATCAAACTAGAACGAAGTCATAGGACTCATAATCATCTTTTCTTAGATAATTTGAGAGAACCAATGAAACAATATGAAGGACTCCCTAAATCAAGACTTATGTAAGATGTACACATCATTTTTAACGCTATAGCCATGGGATTTCTACTTTTGATGCTAATCAAACTAGAACGAAGTTATAGGACTCCTAATAACCTCTTTCTTTAACAATTTTAGAGAACCAATGAAATAATAAAAATGTCTCCCTAAATAAAGACTTGTGTGAGATGTACGCATGGTTTTGAACGCGATAGTCATGGGTTTCTCATTTTGACGCTAATCAAACTAGAACGAAGTAATACAACTCTTAATCACCTATTTCTTTGTAAATTCGAATCAACCAATGAAACAATAAGAAGATCTCCCTAAATCAAGACTTATGTGAGATTTATGTATCATTTTTAACGCGATAGTCATGGGATTGCTACTTTTGATGCTAATCAAACAAAAATGAAGTTATAGGACTCCTAATCACCTCTTTCTTTGACAATTTTAGAGAACCAATGAAATAATAAGAAGGTCTCCCTAAATGAAGATTGTGTAAGATGTACGCATGGTTTTGAACGCGATAGTCATGGGTTTCTCCTTTTGACGATAATCAAATTAGAACGAAGTAATACAACTCTTAATCACCTCTTTCTTTGAAAATTCAAAACAACCAATGAAACATTATAAAAGTCTCCCTAAATGAAGACTTGTGTGAGATCTACGCATCGTTTTGGACGCGATAGTGATGGGATTACTCCTTTTGATGCTAATTTTAACTAGAACGAAATAATAGGACTCATAATCACCTATATTTTGACAATTTGAGAGAACTAATGAAACAATAAGAAGGTCTCCCTAATTGAAGACTTGTGTGAGATGTACGGATCGTTTTGAAAGAACTAGTGATAGGATTGCTCCTTTTAATGCTAATCAAACTAGAACGAAGTCATAGGACTCATAATCACCTCTTTCTTTGACAATTTGAGAGAACCAATAAAATAATAAGAAGGTCTCCTAAATCAAAACTTGTGTGAGTTGTACGCATCGTTTTTAACGTGATAGTCATGGGATTGATACTTTTCATGCTAATCAAATTAGAATGAAGTAATAGGACTCCTAATCACCTCTTTTTTAACAATTTTAGAGAACCAATGTAAAAATAAGGTTTCCTTAAATGAAGACTTGTGTGAGATGTACACAATGTTTTGAACCTGAAATTAATGGGATTGCTCCTTTTGATGTTAATCAAAGTAGGACGAATTTATAGGACTCCTAATCACCTCTTTCTTTAACAATTTTAAAGAACCAATGTAACATTAAGAAGGTCTCCCTAAATGAAGACTTGTGTGAGTTGTACGGATCGTTTTGAAGGCACTAGTGATAGCATTGCAACTTTTGATGCTAATCAAACTAGAACAAAGTCATAGGACTCATAATCACCTTTTCTTTGACAATTTGAGGGAACCAATGAAAAAATATGAAGGACTCCCTAAATCAAGACTTGCGTGGGATGTATGCATCGTTTTTAATGCGATAGTCATGGGATTGCTACTTTTGATGCTAATCAAACTAGAACAAAGTTATAGGACTCCTAATCACCACTTTCTTTGACAATTTTAGAGAACCAATGAAACAATAAGATGGTCTCCATAAATGAAGACTTGTGTGAGATGTACGGATCATTTTGAAGGCATTAGTGATAGGATTGCTCCTTTTGATGCTAATCAAACTAGAATGAAGTTATAGGACTCATAATCAACTCTTACTTTGATAATTTGAGATAACCAATGAAATAATAAGATGGTTTCCCTAAATCAAGACTTGTGTGAGATGTACGTTTCGTTTTTAAAGCGATTGTCATTGGATTGCTACTTTTGATGCTAATCAAACTTGAACGAAGTTATAGGACTCCTAATAACCTCTTTCTTTAACAATTTTAGAGAACCAATGAAATAATATGAAAGTCTCCCTAAATGAAGACTTGTGTGAGATGTACGCATGGTTTTAAACGCGATAGTCATGGGTTTCTTATTTTGACGTTAATCAAACTAGAACGAAGTAATACAACTCTTAATCACCTTTTGCTTTGTAAATTCGAAACAACCAATGAAACAATATGAAGGTCTCCATAAATCAAGACTTATATGAGATGTACGTATCATTTTTAACGCGATAGTCATGGGATTGCTACTTTTGATGCTAGTCAAACTAGAACGAAGTTATAGGACTTATAATCACCTCTTTCTTTGACAATTTTAGAGAACCAATGAAACAATAAGAAGCTCTCCCTAAATGAAGACTTGTGTGGGATGTACGGATCGTTTTGAAAGCACTAGTGGTAGGATTGCTCCTTTTGATGCTAATCAAATTATAACAAAGTCATAGGACTCATAATCACCTCTTTCTTTGATAATTTGAGAGAACCAATGAAACAATAAGAAGGTCTCCCTAAATCAAGACTTATGTGAGATGTACGCATCATTTTTAACGCGATAGTCATGGGATTGCTACTTTTGTTGCTAATCAAACAAGAACGAAGTTATAGGACTCCTAATCACCTCTTTTTTGACAATTTTAAAGAACCAATGAAATAATAAGAACGTCTCCCTAAATTAAGAGTTGTGTGAGATGTACGCATGGTTTTGAACGCGATAGTCATGGGTTTCTCTTTTTGACGATAATCAAACTAGAATGAAGTAATACAACTCTTAATCACCTCTTTCTTTGAAAATTAGAAACAACAAATGAAACATTAGAAAGGTCTCCCTAAATGAAGACTTGTGTGAGGTCTACGCATCGTTTTGGATGCGATAATGATGGGATTGCTCCTTTTGATACTAATTTTAACTAAAACGAAGTAATAGGACTCATAATCACCTATATTTTGACAATTTGAGAGAACTAATGAAACAATAAAAAGGTCTCCCTAAATAAAGACTTGTGTGAGATGTACGGATCATTTTGAAGGCACTAGTGAGAGGATTACTTCTTTTCATGCTAATCAAACTAGACCAAAGTCATAGGACTCATAATCACCTCTTTCTTTGATAAGTTGAGAGAACCAATGAAACATTAAAATGGTATCCGTAAATCAAGAGTTGTGTGAGATGTACGCATCATTTTTAACGCGATAGTCATGGGATTGCTCCTTTTGGTGCTAATCAAATTAGATTGAAGTAATAGGACTCCTAATCACCTCTTTTTTTACAATTTTAGAGAACCAATGTAAAAATAAGAAGGTGTCCTTAAATGAAGACTTGTGTGAGATGTACGCAATATTTTGAACCTGATATTAATGGGATTGCTCCTTTTGATGCTAATCAAAGTAGAACAAATTTATAGGACTCCTAATCACATCTTTCTTTAACAATTTTAGAGAACCAATGTAACAGTAAGAAAGTCTCCCTAAATAAAGACTTGTGTGAGATGTACGGATCGTTTTGAAGGCACTAGTGATAGCATTGCAACTTTTGATTCTAATCAAACTAGAACAAAGTCATAGGACTCATAATCACCTTTTCTTAGATAATTTGAGAGAACCAATGAAACAATATGAAGGACTCCATAAATCAAGACTTGTGTGAGATGTACGCATCGTTTTTAACGCGATAGCCATGGGATTGCTACTTTTGATGCTAATCAAACTAGAACGAAGTTATAGGACTCCTAATCATCTCTTTCTTTGATAATTTTAGAGAACCTATGAAACAATAAGAAGGTCTCCTTAAATCAAGAATTATGAGAGATGTACGCATCGTTTCAAACGCGATAGTCATGGTATTGTTAATTTTGATGCTAATCAAAGTAGAACGAAGTTATAAGACTCCTAATCACCTCTTTCTTTGATAATTTTAGAGAACCAATAAAACAATAAGAAGGTCTCCCTAAATGAAGACTTGGGTGAGATATACGGATCGTTTTGAAGGCACTAGTGATAGGATTGCAACTTTTGATGCTAATCAAACTAGAAAGAAGTTATAGGACTCCTAATCACCTCTTTCTTTGACAATTTTAGAGAACAAATGAAACAATAAGAAGGTCTCACTAAATAAAGACTTGTGTAGATGTACGCATGATTTTGAATGCGATAGTTATGGGTTTCTCCTTTTGACTCTAATCAAACTTGTGCAAATAATATAACTCTTAATCACCTCTTTTTTTGTAAATTAGAAACAACCAATGAAACAATATGAAAGTCTCCGTAAATGAAGACTTGTGTGAGATCTACGTATCGTTTTGGATGCGATAGTGATGGGATTGCTCCCTTTGATGGTAATTTCAACTCAAAAGAAGTAATAGGACTCATAATCACCTATATTTTGACAATTTGTGAGAACTAATGAAATTATAAGAAGGTCTCCCTAAATAAAGACTTGTATGAGATGTACGGATCATTTTGAAGGCACTGGTGCTATTGTGACGAACGAGAATTTTGTAAAGATATTGAATATTTATGGAGATAAATAAATATTTTTAATGATTTAATTATTGAATTAAATAATTAATTCATGAATTTGTGGTAGATTAATTTAATTATATGTGTGACATTAATTAAATTAATATGTAGTGATTTAATAGTTCAAAGTATTTAATTAATTGAGTTTATTTGATTAATTGAATTAATTAAATAAGCATATGTTACTTTAATTAATTTAATAATTAATTAATGAGTTAATGAATTGACATAATTAATAAATAAAAATATTAATTATGTGACAATGTGTTTAATGTGAATTATCTTATTTTATTTAATTAATTTAAATAAAATTAATTAATTAATAAGTGATGTGACAATTAAGTATATAGTAAATTAGTTTATTAAAATAAATGGAAAAAAATAAAAGAAGAAGAAGCCAAACAAGGCCCTTGTGGGAGTTATATTACAACGGATATATTATATATTTATATATATATGTACGTTATCTTCCTAAGTCATTTTATCAGAAGAAATTAGAGAAGTCAGAGAAAGAAAAACGTAGAAAGTTTCAGAGAGAAGAAGAAGAAGAGATTGAGAGAAAGGAATTTGAGAAATCTTAAGTATTGTTTGTGATTGTGTTATCTTCATACCAAAAGGGTAATTCTTCTTTTAAGTTTTCAAAATTAAGATTTCTTAAATACGTACTTTTAAGTTTTCTGTGAAAATTGGGTTTCCCAATTGGGTTATGATATGGCTTTATCTATATGGGTATGTAATTATAACATATTTTCTAACGTATATACATGTTTTAAAGTAATCAATTTTATATAATTTGGCCTTAATTGGTTTTTTTCGAAAAGTTACAGAGTTTTCTACGATGTTGTAAAAATTTCTCTGTCAGTACTTATTTTTGGGAAATTAAAGTGTGAGGTTATTATATATGTGACCGTATATGTTAGTATTATGTGTTGGATCATGTATCCATGATTTACACTGATCACACCAAATAACTTTGTTAATAAATGGGTTTGATGAAATTACAGAGTATTGAATATGGGTGAATAACCCATATGGGTTAAATTAATGATTGAATCATATGTTTATATTTAAATTGATACATGAATATGATTGTATATGTAAAACAAAGAAAATGGAATTGAAATGAATGGATTCGGTGTAGTAACGAATCCGTAAGGAGATTTTTATGTTTTTCATTAAACTCTTGAAAGTTTTGAAGAACAGTGAAAATTAATATTTTGATTTGTATAATTACATAACTTGGAATGTTAAGAATATGTTATAAGTGATATATAATGTTCCTGTGAAGTTTATACTTCATGGGTAACATTATAAATCAGTGTAATAATGTGAATTGGGAGAAAATGGGAGAAAATCTGTGTTCGTTCGCGAACTTCAGATTCTGAAATTCCGCAGCCGCGCGGCCGCGCCGGCTGCAAGGCAAAATGGCGCGCGCGGCCGCGCCTGTCCGAAAATTTTGAAAAAAATTGCTAAGTGTTGGAAAATTTTGAAATGTGTTTTGAGTCTAATGAACATGAACACATGTTGTATAAATATAATAAAATATTGATATGAGTTTAATAATTTATGTTATGTAATTAATTAATAAATTAATTACATGACTTAAACTATTATTTGTAAAGGTTAAATAATGTGTTATAAACATTAAGACATTATTTTAAATTTAATTAACATGATGACATGTTATGTATGTAATGAGTTATTAATACAAGTTAATAACTTAAGATACGTGATTAATTAACAAGTTAATTAATCAACGTAAACCATTATTTGAAAACCTAATAATGAGTTTGAAGAATACTATTGTAAATCAATCATCATATCGAACTTGTGATTAATTGATATTGTGAATGTATTGATAGGTAAGAGTAATTAAAGAAGTGAGTAATAATTGTAGCTTGCGCACGAGGCAAGTTTCCTAAACTCAAATCTTTATATTTGAGCAAGTTTTCTATCCCTAACTTATTATTATTGTTTGGCAAGTTTCCTAAACTAAACTCTTTAAATTAAGCAATTGCTATGCTTAATTACTATTGTTGAGCAAATTCTTACTCTTGAATATCCAAGTTTAGAATTTCACATGAGATGCCATGATTCTTTTAAAAGTATCATTTAAGTGTACAATACTTATTCGATTGTATACCTTGAGAAGTTAATATTCAATATGAATATCATTTATTGAATTATCCAAACAAACTTTATTTGGTACGGATTCTGATGTCAAATTGAGATGAACAACCCTAATGTAGGGGATTAATGAAGATGCTTTAAGCGTTAAGATAATGTGCACAGTATCAGTACGAAGGGCTGATCTCCCTAAGTACGAGAAGTAAAGTCTATAGTCTTGTGACTGTTAAAGGTTGGAAAGGTTAATATACTTGACAACCTAAGACTCGGTTCAAGGTCTTAATGACCCTCAGAAGTAATTTGACTCTTGACTAATATTCTTGATTCAAAAGTTGAGAAGTAATTTGACTTTTGACTAATATTCTTGATTCAAAAGTTGAGAAGTAATTTGACTCTTGGTTAATATTCTTGATTCAAATGTTGAGCTTTCTGTTATTCAGAATTCTTTCACTCGCATGTTATTATTCTGTCATATTTTTATACTTGCGGGCATCCGTGCTCACTCTTGCATAATAACATTGCAGCTAATAATGAACGAAGTGATGTACCTTCTAGTAGCAAGGGCAAAAGAAAAGCTAACAAGTGATGAAGATTTGTGTTGTCATGAATAATGTTAAAGTTTAAGATTTATGTGTGATGATTTAAGACTTATTTATTTACGTTTCCGCAAAAGAGATTTAAGGTTAAGTATAACCTGGAATTTATGATGTACTTTTATTTCAGATGATGTAAGATGATGATTTATTTATCTAATAAATGAATTTCATTATTTATGGGTAGATAGTGTATGATATTGGAATAGTGAACACCAAATCCTGTAGAAATTAAGATACCGGATTTGGGGGTGTCACAGATATAGGATTGCTCCTTTTGATGCTAATCAAACTAGAACGAAGTCATAGTACTCATAATCACCTTTTTCTTTGACAATTTGGTAGAACCAATGAAATAATAAGGTCTCCCTAAATCAAGACTTGTGTGAGATGTACGTATCATTTTTAACGCGATAGTCATGAGATTGCTACTTTCGATGCTAATCAAACTAGAACGAAGTTATAGGAATCCTAATCACCTCTTTCTTTGATAATTTTAGAGAACCAATGAGACAATAAGAAGATCTCCCTACATAAAGACTTGTGTGAGATGTACGGATCGTTTTGAAGGCACTAGTGATAGGATTGCTCCTTTTGATACTAATAAAACTAGAACGAAGTCATAGGACTCATAATCAGCTCTTTCTTTGACAATTTGAGAGAACCAATAAAATAATAAGAAGGTCTTCCTAAATTAAGACTTGTGTGGGATGTACGTTTCGTTTTTAACGCGATAGTAATGGGATTGCTACTTTTGATGCTAATCAAACTAAAACGAAGGTATAGGACTCCTTATAACCTTTTTCTTTGAGAATTTTAAAGAACCAATGAAAGAATAAGAAGGTCTCCCTATATGAAGACTTGTGTGAGATGTACGCATGGTTTTGAACGTGATAGTCATGGGTTTCTTCTTTTGACGCTAATCAAACTAGAACTAAGTAATACAACTCTTAATCACCTCTTTCTTTGTTAATTCGAAACAACCAATGAAACAATATGAAGGTCTTCCTAAATCAAAATTTATGTGAGATGTACGTATCGTTTTTAACGCCATAATCATGGGATTGCTACTTTTGATGCTAGTCAAACTAGAATGAAGTTATAGGACTCATAATCACCTCATTCTTTGACAATTTTAGAGAATCAATAAAATAATAAGAAGGTCTCCCTAAATGAAGACTTGTGTGAGATGTACGGATGGTTTTGAAGGCACTAGTGATAGGTTTGCTGCTAATCAAACTAAAACGAAGTTATAGGACTCATAATCACGTCTTTCGTTGACAATTTGAGAGAACCAATGAAACAATAAGGTGGTCTCCCTAAATCAAGACTTATGTGAGATGTACGCATCGTTTTTAACGCGATAGTCATGGGATTGCTACTTTTGATGCTAATCAAACTAGAACAAAGTTATAGGACTCCTAATCACCTCTTTCTTTGACAATTTTAGAGAACAATAAAACAATAAGAAGGTCTCCCTAAATGAAGACTTGTGTGAGATGTTCGGATCATTTTGAAGGCACTAGTGATAGGATTGTAACTTTTGATGCTAACAAACTAGAACGAAGTCATAGGACTCATAATCACCTCTTTCTTTGACAATTTGAGAGAACCAATGAAACAATATAAAGGATTCCCTAAATCAAGACTTGTGTGAGATGTACGTTTCATTTTTAAAAGCGATAGTCATGGGATTGCTACTTTTGATGCTAATCAAACTAGAACGAAGTTATAGGACTCCTAATCACCTCTTTCTTTGACAATTTTAGAGAATCAATGAAACAATAAGAACGTCTCCCTAAATGAAGACTTGTGTGAGATGTACGGATCGTTTTGAAGGCACTAGTGATAGGATTGCTCTTTTTGATGCTAATCAAACTAGAAAGAAGTCATAAAACTCTTAATCACCTCTTTCTTTGATAATTTGAGAGAACCAATGAAACAATACGAATGTCTCCCTAAATCAAGACTTATGTGAGATGTACGCATCGTTTTTAACGCGATAGTCATGGGATAGCTACTTTTGATGCTAATCAAACTAGAACGAAGTTATATGACTCCTAATCACCTCTTTCTTTGAAAATTTTAGAGAACCAATGAAACAATAAGAAAGTCTCCCTAAATGAAGACTTGTGTGAGATGTACGCATGGTTTTGAATGCGATAGTCATGGGTTTCTCCTTTTGATGCTAATCAAACTAGAATGAAATAATACAACTCTTAATCACCTCTATCTTTGTAAATTCGAAACAACCAATGAAACAATATAAAGGTCTACCTAAATAAAGATTTGTGTGAGATCTACGCATCATTTTGGACGCGATAGTGATGAGATTGCTCCTTTTGATGCTAATTTCAACTAAAACGAAGTAATAGTACTCATAATCACCTATATTTTGACAATTTGAGAGAACTAATGAAATAAATAGAAAGTCTCTCTAAATGAAGACTTGTGTGAGATGTACGAATTGTTTTGAAGGAACTAGTGATAGGATTTCTCTTTTTGATGCTAATCAAACTAGAACGAAGTCATAGGACTCATAATCACCTCTTTCTTTGACAATTTTAGAGAACCAATGAAACAATAAGAAGGTCTCCCTTAATCAAGACTTGTGTGAGATGTACGCATCGGTTTTAACACGTTAGTCATGGGATTGCTCCTTTTGATGCTAATCAAATTAGAACAAAGTAATAGGACTCCTAATCACCTCTTTCTTTGTTAATTTTACAGAACCAATGTAAAAATAAGAACGTGTCCTTAAATGAAGACTTGTGTGAGATGTACGCAACGTTTTGAACCTGATATTAATGGGATTTCCCCCTTTGATGCTAATCAAAGTAGAACGAATTTATAGGACTCCTAATCACCTCTTTCTTTGATAATTTTAGAGAACCAATGAAACAATAAGAAGGCTCCTTAAATAAAGACTTTTGTAAGATGTACGGATCGTTTTGAAGGCACTAGTGATAGGATTGCAACTTTTGCTGCTAATCAAACTAGAATGAAGTCATAGGACTTATAATCACCTCTTTCTTTGACAATTTAAGAGAACCAATGAAACAATAAGAAGGACTCCCTAAATCAAGACTTGTGTGAGATGTATGCAACGTTTTTCACACGATAGTCATGTGATTGCTACTTTTGATGCTAATCAAACTAGAACGAAATCATAGGACTCCTAATCATCTCTTTCTTTAACAATTTTAGAGAACCAATGAAACAATAAAAAGGTCTTCGTAAATGAAGACTTGTGTGAGATGTATGCATGGTTTTGAACGCGATAGTCATGGGTTTCTCCTTTTGATGCTAATCAAACTAGAACAAACTAATACAACTCTTAATCACCTCTTTCTTTGTAAATTTGAAACAACCAATGAAACAATACGAAGGTCTCCCTAAATGAAGACTTGTGTGAGATCTACAGATTATTTTGGATGCCATTGTGATGGGATTGCTCCTTTTGATGCTAATTTCAACTAGAACAAAGTAATAGGACTCATAATCACCTATAATTTGATAATTTGAGAGAACTAATGAAATAATAAGAAGGTCTCCCTAAATGAAGACTTGTGTGAGATGTATGGATCATTTTGAAGGCACTAGTGATAGGATTGCTCCTTTTGATGCTAATTGAACTAGAACGAAGTTATAGAACTCCTAATCACCTCTTTCTTTGACAATTTGAGAGAATCAAATAAATAATAAAAATGTCTCCCTAAATCAAGGCTTGTATGAGATATACGCATCGTTTTTAATGCAATAGTCATGGGATTGCTCCTTTTGATGCTAATCAAATTAGAATGAAGTAATAGGACTCCTAATCACCTTTTTTTTGACAATTTTAGAGAACCAATGTAAAAATAAGAAGGTGTCCTTAAATGAAGACTTATGTGAGATGTACGCAATATTTTGAACATGATATTAATGTGATTGCTCTTTTTGATGTTAATCAAAGTTGAACGAATTTATAGGACTCCTAATCACCTCTTTCTTTAACAATTTTAAAGAACCAATGTAACAGTAAGAAGGTCTCCCTAAATGAAGACTTGTGTGAGATGTACGGATCGTTTTGAAGGCACTAGTGATAGCATTGCAACTTTTGATGCTAATCAAACTAGAACGAAGTCATAGGACTCATAATAACCTTTTCTTTGACAATTTGAGAGAACCAATGAAAAAATATGAAGAACTCCCTAAATTAAGACTTGTGTGAGATGTACGCATCGTTTTTAACGCGATAGTCATGGGATTGCTACTTTTGATGCTAATCAAACTAGAACTAAGTTATAGGACTCCTAATCACCACTTTCTTTGACAATTTTAGAGAACCAATGAAACAATAAGAAGGTCTCCATAAATGAAGACTTGTGTGAGATGTACGGATCATTTTGAAGGCACTAGTGATAGGATTGCTCCTTTTGATGCCTATCATTTTAGAACGAAGTTATAGGACTCATAATTAGCTCTTTCTTTGATAATTTGAGAGAACCAATGAAACAATAAGAAGGTCTCCCTAAATCAAGACTTGTGTGAGACGTACGTTTCATTTTTAAAGCGATTGTCATGGGATTGCAACTTTTGATGCTAATCAAACTAGAACGAAGTTATAGGACTCCTAAAAACCTCTTTCTTTAACAATTTTAGAGAACCAATGAAACAATAAGAATGTCTCCCTAAATGAAGACTTGTGTGAGATGTACGCATAATTTTGAATGCGATAGTTATGGGTTTCTTATTTTGACGCTAATGAAACTAGAACGAAGTAATACAACTCTTAATCACCTTTTTCTTTGTAAATTCGAAACAACCAATGAAACAATATGAAGGTCTCCATAAATCAAGACTTATGTGAGATATACGTATCGTTTTTAACGCGATAGTCATAGGATTGCTACTTTTGATGCTAATCAAACTAGAACGAAGTTATAGGACTTATAATCACCTCTTTCTTTGACAATTTTAGAGAACCAATGAAACAATAAGAAGCTCTCCCTAAATGAAGACTTGTGTGAGATGTACGGATCGTTTTGGAAGCACTAGTGATAGGATTGCTCCTTTTGATGCTAATCAAATTATAACAAAGTCATAGGACTCATAATCACCTCTTTCTTTGACAATTTGAGAGAACCAATAAAACAATAAGAAAGTCTCCCTAAATCAAGACTTATGGGAGATGTATACATCATTTTTAACGCGATAGTCATGGGATTGCTACTTTTGATGCTAATCAAACAAGAACAAAGTTATAGGACTCCTAATCACCTCTTTCTTTGACAATTTTAAAAAACCAATGAAATAATAAGAACGTCTCCCTAAATGAAGACTTGTGTGAGATGTACGCATGATTTTGAATGCGATAGCCATGGGTTTCTACTTTTAACGATAATCAAACTAGAACGAAGTAATACAACTCTTAATCACCTCTTTCTTTGAAAATTCGAAACAACCAATGAAACATTATAAAGGTCTCCCTAAATGAAGACTTGTGTGAGATGTACGCATCGTTTTGGACGCGATAGTGATGGGATTGCTCCTTTTGATGCTAATTTTAACTAAAACGAAGTAATAGGACTCATAATCACCTATATTTTGACAATTTAAGAGAACTAATGAAATAATAAAAAGGTCTCCCTAAATGAAGACTTGTGTGAGATGTACGGATCTTTTTGAAGGCACTAGTGATAGGATTGCTCCTTTTGATGCTAATCAAATTAGAACAAAGTCATAGGACTCATAATCACCTCTTTCTTTGACAATTTGAGAGAACCAATGAAACAATAAAAAGGTATCCATAAATCAAGAGTTGTGTGAGATGTACGCATCGTTTTTAATGCGATAGTCATGGGATTGCTCCTATTGGTGCTAATCAAATTAGCTTGAAGTAATAGGACTCCTAATCACCTTTTTTTTGACAATTTTAGAGAACTATCGTAAAAATAAGAAGGTGTCCTTAAATGAAGACTTGTGTGAGATGTACACAATGTTTTGAACCTGATATTAATGGGATTGCTCCTTTTGATGCTAATCAAAGTAGAACAAATTTATAGGACTCTTAATCACCTCTTTCTTTAACAATTTTAGAGAACCAACGTTATAGTAAGAAGGTCTCCCTAAATGAAGACTTGTGTGAGATGTACGGATCATTTCGAAGGCACTATTGATAGCATTGCAACTTTTGATGCTAATCAAACTAGAACGAAGTCATAGGACTCATAATCACCTTTTCTTTGATAATTTGAGAGAACCAATTAAATAATATGAAGGACTCCCTAAATCAAGACTTGTGTCAGATGTACGCATCGTTTTTAATGCAATAGCCATGGGATTGCTACTTTTGATACTAATCAAACTAGAACGAAGTTATAGGACTCCTAATCACCTCTTTCTTTGACAATTTTAGAGAACCTATGAAATAATAAGAAGGTCTCGTTAAATCAAGAATTGTGAGAGATGTACGCATCGTTTCAAATGCGATTGTCATGGGATTGTTCCTTTTGATGCTAATTTCAACTAGAACAAAGTAATAGGACTCATAATCACCTATAATTTGACAATTTGAGAGAACTAATGAAATAATAAGAAGGTCTCCCTAAATGAAGACTTGTGTGAGATGTACGGATCATTTTGAAGGCACTAGTGATAGGATTGCTCCTTTTCATGCTAATCAAACTTGAACGAAGTCATAGGACTCATAATCACCTCTTTCTTTGACAATTTGAGAGAAATAATAAAATAATAAGAAGGTCTCCCTAAATCAAGACTTGTGTGAGATGTACACATCGTTTTTAACACGATAGTCATGGGATTGATCCTTCTGATCCTAATCAAATTAGAACGAAGTAATAAGACTCCTAATCACCTCTTTCTTTGACAATTTTAGAAAACCAATGTAAAAATAAAAAGGTCTCCTTAAATGAAGACTTGTGTGAGATGTACGCAATGTTTTAAACTTGATATTAATGGGATTGCTTCTTTTGATGCTAGTCAAAGTAGAACGAAGTTATAGGACTCCTAATCACCTCTTTCTTTGACAGTTTTAGAGAACCAATGAAACAATAAAAAGGTCTTCCTAAATGAAGACTTGTGTGAGTTGTACGGATAGTTTTGAAGGCACTAGTGATAGGATTGCTCCTTTTGATGCTAATCAAACTAGAACAAAGTCATAGGACTCATAATCACATCTTTTTTTGACAATTTGAGAGAACAAATGAAACAATAAGAAGGTCTCTCTTAATCAAGACTTATGTGAGATGTACGCATCGTTTTTAACACGATAGTCATAGGGTTGCTCCTTTTGATCCTAATCAAATTAGAACGAAGTAATAGGACTCCTAATCACCTCTTTCTTTGACAATTTTATAGACTCAAAGAAACAACAAGAAGGTCTCCTTAAATGAAGACTTGTGTGAGATGTACGCATCATTTTGAACGTGATATTAATTTGATTGCTCTTTTTGATGCTAATCAAACTAGAACGAAGTTATAGGACTCCTAATCACCTCTTTCTTTGACAATTTTAGAGAACCAATAAAACAATAAGAAGGTCTCCCTAAATGAAGATTTATGTGAGATGTACGCATGGTTTTGAACGCGATAGTCATGGGTTTCTCCTTCTGACGATAATCAAACAAGAACGAAGTAATGCAACTCTTAATCACCTCTTTCTTTGTAAATTTGAAGCAACCAATGAAACAATACGAAGGTCTCCCTAAATGAAGACTTGTGTGAGGTCTACGCATCGTTTTGGACGCGATAGTGATGGGATTGCTCCTTTTGATGTTAATTTCACCTAGAACAAAGTAATAGGACTCATAATCACCTATATTTTGACAATTTGAGAGGACTAATAAAATAATAAGGTCTTTCTAAATAAAGACTAGTGTGAGATGTACGGATCGTTTTGAAGGCACTAACGATATATGATTGCTCCTTTTGATGCTAATCAAACTAGAACTAAGTTATAGTACTCATAATCATCTTTTTCTTTGACAATTTGAGAGAACTAATGAAATTGTGACGAACGAGATTTTGTAATATGATTTAAATATTTATTGAATTAAATAAATATTCTTCGATGATTTAATTATTGAATTATATGATTATGTGATGGAATTGTGGTAGATTAATTTAATTATATGTGTTACATTGATTAAATTAATGTGGAGAATTTTTTTATTCAAAGTATGTATTTAATTGAGCTTATTTTATTAAATGAATTATTTAATAAGCATAATATTATTCCAATTAATTTAATAATTAATTAGAGATTTAATGATTTGACATAATTAATAAATGAAAATTTTAATTATGTGACTATATAATTTAATGTGGAATTATTCTATTTTATATAATTTATTTAAATAAGATTATATGATTAGTTGGGTGTGACATTATTAAACTATATTATAAGAGATTAATTAAATTAAATGGGAAAGAGTCATTAAGGAATAGCCAAACAAAGCCCTATGAGAAGTTGGGGCAGTTAACCATTATGGGTTAACTGACCATTACGTTGTCAGTTTATATACACGTATATGTATATTTGGTATATTAGACTTGTATTGCATATACGAACTTCTGTAGAATACTCAGAGAGAATTTGAGAGGAAATTGAGAAATTGAGAAGAAGAGTTGTAGATTTTAGAGTTCATATCAACATCAAAAAGATTTCAAGGGGTAATCTCTTCAACCCAAACCTTCAATTCACATTCTTATATTTTTATGAAAACTATTCAAGTCCTCTATGATTGATGAAATTTATAATTTGTGGGTATATGATGATATACATGTTAGTATATGTATATTATATGGTTTATATCATGTATTCATGTGTTAGAGTAACCAATTTCATATAGACATGCTATAATTAGAGTTTTCCATTAACGACTATTCTGAGTTCTTTGTAAAATAATTATCTTGTGATTAATGCATGAATTGATGATTTATGTGTATATAAAGGTTAAGATATAATCATAACATATTTTCTACCATCTATATATGTTTTCAAACAATCAATTTCATATAATTATGTTTTAATTAGGTTTTTCAAAAGATGTAGAGTATAAAAGTTGTATATATGGCCCTTATGGCCCTTACGAATAATTGCATGTCATGAATTATTTGTTTAACTTAAATTTGTCAGTAAATTATGATAATACATGTTAAACTAAAGAAAACAAACTTTGAACGGACGGATTCGGAGTTATAACGAATCTGTGACGTCAAATTTCTTGTTTTTCTTCAAAACCATTAAGAACACCAAGAACAGTGAAATTTAATGATTTGATTCAAGTAATTGCATGATTTAAGATTTTAAAAACATGTTAGTAACATTGTATGATGTTTCTATGAAGTTTATATTTCATAGAAATCACGGTGCTAGTTTAATTTGCAATTAATTGGAGTAATTGGCCTACGATCTGTCAAAAATTGCGAACCAGAGTTCCAAAAGCAGGGGGCCCCACCCCAACGGGTCCTCACAAGCATAAAGCCCCGCCCCAGTGGGGGTGGGTGCTGTCCGGGAACTTTGCTTGGCTTCCGATAAAATTTTAGACTATTTTGACTTCTTAGTAGTAAAATAAGCTTAACTTCTTCATACGAACTCCGATTAAGGAGATTCAGAATGATTCAGAAAGATAACGAGTAGACCTACAATTTTTATTCTTTAAGTTTTTCAATTTGAAGTCGTTAACAGGGGTCAAAATGGCCATATTTGTGACTGATGCGTATTCAGAGGCAATCGGAGGGCTTCAGACATGCACGTACACAAGTGTAGTGCTCTCGACTATAAAAGATGTTGTTCTAAATTATAAAACATAAATATTATAAAATATAATGATGTTTAACATTAATCAATGATGTTTTAAACAAGTTGTATAAGCATGTTAAGCGTACGCAAGAGGGACGAATCGGGCGTGCGACAATGAACGTCGAAACATCGTGCCAAGTGTAATACTATGTTATAACATACTTGAGGACTTGATGAACATGTAATGCTATTCTATAACATGTTATTAACACATATTATATGATTTGAAGTTCATGTTAATAAACTAAGTTGTTGACATGTATAAGATAATGTGAAGGTTCAAGTTAACAAACTAAGTGCGAACTTAAATATTGTGATTGTAAAACTTGATTATGATTGTTTAAAGGATTATACCTATGTGATAAGCGTATTGTGAATTCATACTTATGTTATATGATTAGCTAATAAGTTATCACTTGGAACTAAGTTGTAAGTTGAACTTAAATGAAAAGTTTAATAATTGAACATAGAAGTTATAAAACTAATCGACATCGTATGCATGTGTAGGATGTTGAGGAATTGAATTGTAAATATATTTATAGCTTGAGCATGAGGCAAGTTTCTTTATCCTAACTCTATTACGATTATGCAAGTGTTCTATCCCTAACTTATTATCGTTAAGCAAGTTTTCGAAACTTTAATTTTATTGAGCAAGTTTTCTATTCTTGAAATACTATTATGTTCTTGTTCTTAGTTATTCAAGTTCAAGATTTCATATGAGACATTACGATTCTTTTAAAGTATTACTTCAGTTATACAATACTTATTCAATTGTATACTCTAGAGAAATTATTATTCGAATTGAATATCATTTATTGTTGAGCCTTGTAAGACTAGCGAACCCTTAGTGATTCGACTAGTCCATAGTTAATGAACGTTCTAAATTCTAAAACTTTTACTGAGCTTATCCAAACCAAACTTCCTTTGGTGCAGACTCTGATGACAAATTGAGATGAACAACTCTATTATAGGGGATTAACGATGCTTTACCGTTAAGATATTGTGCACAGTATGGTACTAAGGGCTGATCCCCCTAAGTACGAGAAGTAAGTTTCATAGTCTTAGTATGACTGTTAAAGGTTTAAAGTGAAAATACTTGACAACCTAGGACAGAGTTCAAGGTCTTAGGACCCTCAGATGTATGAGAAGTAGAATCCATAGTCTTATGACTGTTAAAGGTTTCAAGTATAAACACTTGACAACCTATGACATAGTTCGAGGTCTTATGACCCTCAAATGTTCTATTTATTCTTGTTACTCAGTTTTGATTCAAAAGTAGAGTTTCTTTATTCAGAAGTATTTGATTCACTCGCATGTTATTATATTATTTTCATATTGTTATACTTGTGGGTAATCATACTCATTCCTGCGTAATAATAACATTGTAGTTAAGAACGAAAGGTCCGACGAGCCTTCTACTAGCAAAGGCAAGGGCAAAGTCTACAAGCGATGAAGACTTTTTGTTTATTTAATATGTTTATGTTTAAGACTTATGTTAAAGTTGTGTAAGACTTATTATCTGTTTACGTTTCTGCACTTGAGATTTAAGGCTAGTATGACCTGGGATTGTATTCATTATTCAGATGTTGTAACACCATAAAGGGAGGATTTATTTTTATCTATTGCATGGTTTGCATTTATTATGGGTAGATAGATAGATGATATTTGTACAGTGAACACCAAATTCCGTGCAAATTAAAGTACCCGAATTTGGGGGTGTCACAGGTTGGTATTAGAGCTGTAGGTTATGAACCTTAGGTAGGGGAAAAACTTTAGGGTAGTAGCCTTTTAAGAGATCGAGAACATAGTAATGATAACCTCTTATCGAGTTCTAAGAAAGATAATAAATTAACTTATGTGCTATGTGCTTATACTTATATACTTGCGAGAGTATCAATTAGCATCACTTAATAACTAAGACTTAAAATTTGATTTGTCAGGATGTCGGATGTTGGAGGATCCAGTCAGCCTAGGGAGGTTGTACCCCGAGTGGTTATTGAGGAAGAGCCCGAGACATTCATATAGTCTAGGAGTAGTTAGTTTGACGAGAGCCATCTCCTTCGATCACAATTGTTGGTCGGGAGCATGAGCCGGTGTTTGACCCAGAGGAGGACTCTAAGGAGATTGAGATTTAGGCTGAAGCAGCCTAGGAGGAGGATGAAGACCCTGAAGAGTTTCCACCAAACTCTATCAGTGCTGAGATGTACGATGAACTGTATGACCGTAACATAGAGTTACGGTGTAATACCTGGAAATTTAAAAAAAATAAAAAATGAATAAATAAATAAGTGACTTTTTAAAACTTTATTTTAAATATTTTAATTGGACTCTTATTGTGTTTGGGTCAAATTATATTTAAGTATGTGGACTACACTACTTGGGCCTAATTTGTATTTGGGTAATTTTAAATCCTATTAAAATTTGGAGAGTTAATAAGGTATATAAATAATAACTAAACCTAATATTCCTCACACATCTAATACGAATTGGGGAGCAACCGCTGCTACAGAGTAAATCAAAAAGGAGAAGAGCAGGTAAATTATTTGTTTTACTCATTATTGTATTATCATATTATATTATCAATCACGTTCCCCCGACTTTAATTGATTGAAAATTCAAATCAAGGCCTTAGTTTGAATCATGATTTCCTGCAATGTTTGCAGCAAGCCTACTTAACATATATATATATATATATATATATATATATATATATATATATATATATATATATATATATATATATATATATATATATATATCACAACAGGCATGCTACTTGACATATATATACATATAAGCGAAATTGTTGAGCCTGCAAATCAACTTGATACACTGCTACATACATTTGGATTTCATTCTTCGTATTATTATTATTATATAGTATATATATATATATATATATATATATATATATATTAATGATATAATAATAATAATAATGAGTTTTTTTTAAATGGTAATTAACAGTTTAATAATCCGTGTAATTATTAATTTATTTTTATTAATTTGTGTAATTAATTCGAACGGGAAAATTTAAAGAGTTACAATTTGGAATATAATTTCGGGTATTACATTGCTTAACTCAGGTACGGATTCCGTACTCCTTCAGCGATACTCTTATTAAATTTGATTGATTCGTTTTGTTCCGTATTTCAAATTTCGTTATTATTTCACATAATTATTCTTGTGAAATTCATATAATAGTTTCGTTTTAGAGTTGATTCATATGATTCGAAATTGTACTTTTTGAATTAAGTTATTAGGTTTGGTATTTATTTTGATAATTGTAGAGCGGTACATGTTGTTACTTTCTTTTTGAGACATTGAGATTATGATTTGATTTGGTTCAACATGTACATATATAACCCTTTGTGTTGATATTATGTCGCATTTGTTGTGGCATGATATTTTTGTTAGAATATACCGTAGGGTATACCTGAGCTATAACCACCTGTGGGGGTACCACAGGCATGTCGTCTTGGCACGAGAGGCATGACACCTTCCGTGATGGTGTGATCAGTCCACGGCGTCTCCGTTTTGTGCTCCGGTGGAAGTTGGCCATTTGGTATTTTGTTGTGGGAGGCGTATGGGTCGACCCTAGTTTTCTGTTCTGTTCTGCGGAGTGGCGATATTTGTGCCAAAAATGCCTTTCGATTTTGCATGCATTGGATTCGCGGTCCAATGTGTGTGACTTGCTTATGTGGCATTATTTGACTTGCCTGTGTGGCAAGGTATATTTTTGCTTTGTTTTGAGCTCGGTATGAAATAACAGCCAGCCATTTGATTCAGCCTATTATTTTATTGTGTTAGTTTTGTTCGTTTCAGTTCAGTTCATTAATTGAGTTAGTTATTTCAGTTCTCTATTTTGTAGTCTATATCGTACTGGACATTTGGCTCATACTGTATTTTTTCTTTCGGCAGGTAATCAGGGGGATCAAGGGCAAGTGTGATTAGAGCTCCTTTCAATCCAATGTTCTAGGAATATTCTGTTTAGGCTGGACATATTAATTTCTTTGGAGTTATAATAATTATTTCAGATTATGATTTGGGCCAGTTTGGCATTTATTCTAGTTTGACCTTGTTGATATTTATTAGCTTTAAATACTATTCTTTTGTGGTTTAGAGCTTTAGTATTATTTTCTTTAGTTCTGTTGTGTTTTGAGTAACCTCCCTTTCTATTTCGGGAAGGGGGTGTTACAGAGTTGGTATCAGAGCTTAGGTTCTTTCTTGTTGAAAATGTATTTAGGTTTGACCTGTGAGTTATGGGTAGACTTCTGGGTTAGGTTTTGTTCTGTTTGAATTTCTGTTCAACTATATTCGAATCCGTCGTTAATCTATTTTATTTATAATCGTTGATCTCTTTCTTAGATGGCTCGTAGATCTGCTAGAGTTGCTGGGTGGCGAGGTAACAATAAGGGAAGGGGTGATGGTCAGCCCAATGAGCAACCTAATGATCAGATTAATGCTCAACTGGCTAACTTGGTGAATCAGGCGATTAATCAGGCTTTACCGTAGTTGGTGGCATAGGTTGTACAGGAAATACAGCAGCCGCCAAAAATTCCTGAGCAGGGGAACTCGGGAAATAATGGTCCACAGGCAAACAAAGAAGAAAGGAATGCGGATGGTCTCGATCAGCAAGTGGTACCAATGTATGTATGGTTGGAGAGGTTTCAGAAGCAGAAACCACAATCATTCAGTTCAGCCCCGACTCCAATTGATGCAGAGAATTGGATTGCACACCTAGAGAAGATCTTTAATGTGTTGGGGTGCTCGAATAATCAAAGAGTATTGCTTGCAGCTTACAAGCTAGAGGGGGATGCACAGAGGTGGTGGAAAGCGATGAAAACAACCAAAGGTGATGGGTACGTGGAGACACTTCGTTGGGCAAAGTTTTGGGAGGTCTTTTATCAGTAGTACTTTCCAGCTGCTGATAAAGAGGCCTATGCTAGAGAGTATCTGTCTATTTGGCAGAAAGATGATGAGTCCATCACAGATTTTATGATGAGGTTCACCAGGTTGGCAGGTTTTGCCAGAACCTCTGCAGGGACTGCAGCTGAACAGGCAGAGAAGTTCAAGTGGCAGATTCATTATAGGTATCACCAACATCTCATTAACACCAAGTTTGCGGATATATCAGCTGTGGCTAATGCGGCCAAAAACATTGAGATGGAGTGGCATGACTTTTGGTCTTCTAAACCGGAAGGGAGTCGAAAGAGAGACAGCGATAACCAGCAGGGTCCAGCTTCGAGTCAGCATGGGCAGAATCAAGGTTGATATCTGGGACCAGCTAGCGGGGGTAACCCAAATCTTATTCCGATAGTTCCTTGTGCTACTTGTGGAGCTAATCATCCAGGGAGACAGTGTTATAGAGTTATCGGTGCATGCTTCTTGTGTGGACAGATGGGTCACGTGGCTAGAGATTGTACCAGGCCAAGTGGAAATGGGGGAGGTGGTGATAATGGTGACAATGGGGGTCAGCGTCAAGGTGGTCGAGTGTTTGCCTGGACACATAATCAGGCGGCAGGTGCGCAAGGTACTGTTTCTAGCACTATTTTAGTTGACAGTCGTGATGCTTCTGTTTTATTTGATAATTAAGTTCGTTCTTTTTTTTTGATTCCGGGGACGGAATCCTTTTTAAGGGGTAAGTGATGTAATACCCGGAAATTTAAAAAAAATAATAAATAAATAAATGACTTTTTAAAACTTTGTTTTAAATATTTTAATTGGACTCTTATTGTGTTTGGGTCAAATTATATTTAAATATGTGGACTACACTAATTCGGCCTAATTTGTATTTGGGTAATTTTAAATCCTATTAAAATTTGGAGAGTTAATAAAGTATATAAATAATAACTAAACCTAATATTCATCACACATCTAATACGAATTGGGGAGCAGCCGCTGCTACAGAGTAAATCAAAAAGGAGAAGATCAGGTAAATTATTTGTTTTACTCAATATTGTATTATCATATTATATTATCAATCACGTTCCCCCCCCCCCCCCCCCCACTTTAATTGATTGGAAATTCAAATCAATGCTTTAGTTTGAATCATGATTTCCTGCAATGTTTCCAGCAAGCCTACTTAACATATATATATATATATATATATATATATATATATATATATATATATATATATATATATATATATATAACAAAATCACAACAGGCACGCTACTTGACATATATATACATATAAGCGAAATTGTTGAACCTGCAAATCAACTTGATGCACTGCTACATACATTTGGATTTCATTCTTCGTATTATTATTATTATATAGTATATATATATATATATATATATTAATGATATAATAATAATAATAATGAGTTTTTTTTAAATGGTAATTAATAGTTAAATAATCCGTGTAATTATTAATCTATTTTTATTAATTTGTGTAGTTAGTTCGAACGGGAAAATTTAAAGAGTTACAATTTGGAATATAATTTCGGGTATTACATTGCTTAATTCAGGTACGGATTCCGTACTCCTTCAGCGATACTCTTATTAAATTTGATTGATTCGTTTTGTTCCGTATTTCAAATTTCGTTATTATTTCACATAATTATTCTTGTGAAATTCATATAATAGTTTCATTTTGGAGTTGATTCATATGATTCGAAATTGTACTCTTTGAATTAAGTTAACAGGTTTGGTATTTATTTTGATAATTGTAGAGCGGTACATGTTGTTACTTTTTTTTTGAGATATTGAGATTATGATTTGATTAGGTTCAACATGTACATATAGAACCCTTTGTGTTGATATTATGTCGCATGTGTTGTGACATGATATTTTTGTTAGAATATACCGTAGGGTATACCTAAGCTATAACCACCTGTGGGGGTTCCACAGGCATGTCGTCTTGGTACGAAAGGCATAACACCTTCCGTGGCGGTGTGATCAGTCCACGGCATCTCCGTTTTGTGCTCCGGTGGGAGTTGACCATTTGGTGTTTTGTTGTGGGAGGCGTATGGGTCCACCATAGTTTTTTGTTCTGTTATGCAGTGTGGCGATGTTTATGCCAAACACGCCTTTCGATTTTACATGCATCGGATTCGCGATCCAATGTGTGTGACTTGCCTGTGATGTATTATTTGACTTGCCTGTGTGGCAAGGTATATTTCTGCTTTGTTTTGAGCTCGGTATGAAATAACACCCAGCCATTTAATTCAGCCTATTATTTCATTGTGTTTGTTTTGTTCGTTTCGTTTCAGTTCAGTTCATTAATTGAGGTAGTTATTTCAGTTCTCTATTTTGTATTCTATATTCGTACTGGGCATTTGGCTCATGCTGTATTTTTTTTTCTGACAGGTAATCATGGGGATCAAGGGCAAGTGTGATGAGAGCTCCTTTCAATCCAATGGTCTAGGAATATTCTGTTTAGGCTGGACATATTAATTTCTTTGGTGTTGTAATAATTATTTCAGTTTATGATTTGGGCCAGTTTGGCATTTATTCTGATTTAACCTTGTTGATTTTTATTAGCTTTAAATACTATTCTTTTGTGGTTTAGAGCTTTAGTATTATTTTCCTTAGTTCTGTTGTCTTTTGAGTAACCTCCCTTTCTATTTCGGGAAGGGGGTGTTACAAAGTTGGTATCAGAGCTTAGGTTCTTTCTTGTAGAAAACGTATTTAGGTTTGACCTGTGAGTTATGGGTAGACTTCTGGGATAGGTTTTGTTCAGTTTGAATTTCTGTTCAGCTATATTCGAATCCGTCTTTAATCTGTTTTATTTATATTTGTTGATCTCTTTCTTAGATGCCTCGTAGATCCGCTAGAGTTGCTGGGAGGCGAGGTAACAATAGGGGAAGGGGTGATGGTCAGCCCAATGAGAAACCTAATGATCAGATTAATGCTCAACTGGCTAACTTGGTGAATCAGGCGGTTAATCAGGCTTTACCGTAGTTGGTGGCATAAGTTGTACAGGCAATGCACCAGCCGCCAGAAATTCCTGAGCAGGGGAACTCGGGAAATAATGGTCCACAGGCAAACGAAGAAGAAAGGAATGCAGATGGTCTCGATCAGCAAGTGGTACCAATGTATGTATGGTTGGAGAGGTTTCAGAAGCAGAAGCCACAATCATTCAGTTCAGCCCCGACTCCAACTGATGCGGAGAATTGGATTGCACACCTAGAGAAGATCTTTGATGTGTTGGGGTGCTCGGATAATCAGAGAGTATTGCTTGCAGCTTACAAGCTAGAGGGGGATGCACAGAGGTGGTGGAAAGCGATGAAAACAACCAAAGGTGATGGGTACGTGGAGACACTTTGTTGGGCAGAGTTTTGGGAGGTCTTTTATCAGCAGTACTTTCCAGCTGCTGATAAAGAGGCCTATGCTAGAGAGTATCTGTCTATTCGGCAGAAAGATGATGAGTCCATCACAGATTTTATGATGAGGTTCACCAGGTTGGCAGGTTTTGCGGGAACCTTTGCAGGGACTGCAGCAGAACAGGCAAAGAAGTTCAAGTGGCGGATTCATTATAGGTATCGCCAACGTCTCATTAACACCAAGTTTACGGATGTATCAGCTGTGGCTAATGCGGCCAAGAACATTGAGATGGAGCGGCAGGACTTTCGATCTTCTAAACCGGAAGGGAGTTGAAAGAGAGACAGAGATGACCAGCAAGGTCAAGCTTCGAGTCAGCATGGGCAGAATTAAGGTCGATATCTGAGACCAGCTGGTGGTGGTAACCCAAATCTTATTCCGATAGTTCCTTGTGCTACTTGTGGAGCTAATCATCCAGGGAGACAGTGTTATAGAGTTACCGGTGCATGCTTCTTGTGTGGACAGATGGTTCACGTGGCTTGAGATTGTACCGGGCCACGTGGAAATGGTGGAGGTGGTGATAATGGTGACAATGGAGGTCAGCGTCAAGGTGGTCGAGTGTTTGCCTTGACACATAATCAGGCGGCAGGTGCGCCAGGTACTGTCTAGCACTATTTTAGTTGACAGTCGTGATGCTTCTGTTTTATTTGATAATTAAGTTCGTTCTTTTCTTTTGATTCCGGGGATGGAATCCTTTTTGAGGGGTCGATGAGGTAATACCCGGAAATTTTAAAAAAAATAAAAAATAAATAAATAAATAAATGACTTTTTAAGACTTTGTTTTAAATATTTTAATTGGACTTTTATTGTGTTTGGGTCAAATTGTATTTAAGTATATGGACTACACTAATTGGGCCTAATTTGTATTTGGGTAATTTTAAATCCTATTAAAATTTGGAGAGTTAATAAGGTATATAAATAATAACTACACCTAATATTCCTCACACATCTAATACGAATTGGGGAGCAGCCTCTGCTACAGAGTAAAGCAAAAAGGAGAAGAGCAAGTAAATTATTTGTTTTACTCATTATTGTATTATCATATTATATTATCAATCACGTTCCCCCTACTTTAATTGATTGGAAATTCAAATCAAGGCTTTAGTTTGAATCATGATTTCCTGCATTGTTTGCAGCAAGCCTACTTAACATATATATATATATATATATATATATATATATATATATATATATATATATATATATAACAAAATCATAATAGGCATGCTACTTGACATATATATACATATAAGCGAAATTGTTGAGCCTGCAAATCAACTTGATACACTGCTACATACATTTGGATTTCATTCTTCGTATTATTATTATTATATAGTATATATATATATATATATATATATATATATATATATATATATATATTAATGATATAATAATAATAATAATAATAATAATAATGATGATTTTTTTTAAATGGTAATTAATAGTTAAATAATCCGTGTAATTATTAATCTATTTTTATTAATTTGTGTAATTAGTTCGAACGGGAAAATTTAAAGAGTTACAACTTGGAATATAATTTCGGGTATTATATTGCTTAATTCAGGTACGGATTCCGTACTCCTTCAGCGATACTCTTATTAAATTTAATTGATTCGTTTTGTTCCGTATTTCAAATTTCGTTATTATTTCACATAATTATTCTTGTGAAATTCATATAATAGTTTCATTTTGGAGTTGATTCATATGATTCGAAATTGTACTCTTTGAATTAAGTTATCAGGTTTGGTATTTATTTTGATAATTGTAGAGCGGTACATGTTGTTACTTTCTTTTTGAGACATTGAGATTATGATTTGATTTGGTTCAACATGTACATATAGAACCCTTTGTGTTGATATTATGTCGCATGTGTTGTGATATGATATTTTTGTTAGAATATACCGTAGGGTATACCTGAGCTATAACCACCTGTGGGGGTACCACAGGCATGTCGTCTTGGCACGAGAGGCATGACACCTTCCGTGGCAGTGTGATCAGTCCACGGCGTCTCCGTTTTATGCTCCGGTGGGAGTTGGCCATTTGGTGTTTTGTTGTGGGAGGCGTATGGGTCGACCCTAGTTTTTTGTTCTGTTCTGCGGAGTGGCAATGTTTATTCCAAACACGCCTTCTGATTTTGCATGCATTGGATTCGAGGTCCAATGTGTGTGACTTGCTTGTGTGGCATTATTTGACTTGCCTGTGTGGCAAGGTATATTTCTGCTTTGTTTTGAGCTCGGTATAAAATAACACCCAGCCATTTGATACAGCCTATTATTTCATTGTGTTAGTTTTGTTCGTTTCAGCTCAGTTCATTAATTGAGGTAGTTATTTCAGTTCTCTATTTTGTATTCTATATTCGTACTGGGAATTTGGCTCATGCTGTATTTTTTCTTCCGGCAGGTAATCAGGGGGATCAAGGGCAAGTGTGATGAGAGCTCCTTTCAATCCAATGGTCTAGAAATATTCTGGTTAGGCTAGACATATTAATTTCTTTGGAGTTATAATAATTATTTCAAATTATGATTTGGGCCAGTTTGACATTTATTCTGGTTTGACCTTGTTGATATTTATTAGCTTTAAATACTATTCTTTTGTGGTTTAGAGATTTAGTATTATTTTCTTTAGTTCTGTTGTGTTTTGAGTAACCTCCCTTTCTATTTCGGGAAGGGGGTGTTATATACGGGATACTGTTCAAGAGCATGAGCCTGTTTTTAGTCATGAGAATTAATGTTTCGAATAAGTTAAGATTATAATTTAGTACAGTCGTAGTCTGTAATGGTAGCGATATAGTATCTGGGCTAAACGATTCCGTCAGAGAGCGGCGGTTAATACGAACTAGCAACTGATCTAACTCACTGTGAAAGACAGTGTAGACGAGACGGGAAACTAGCTTGTTGGTTGTTTATGGGAAACCACTTAGAATCCTATAGATTCTTTATCTCGGGATAGTTGATGTAAATAGCAGTGATGCTATCGTATTATGTTAAAATTTTTGATTAAATAAAATATCAGAGTTTATTTGAGATGTTATGTGATTAAGTGATTATGTTTAAATGTTTAAGCTAAGTATTAAATATTTAGAGAATTGAATAATGATCTAATAAGCGTATATCTTAATAGAAATATGCCGCCGAGAGGACGCCCTAACCGTCGACTAGCCCAAGAAGGATCAACGAGTAACGCGAACCCCATTCAGCAATTGGTGAACTTGTTGACAGAAGCAAGGAATAACCAATCGCAAGCTCCATCAATTACGACATTTAAAGACTTCAAGGTGGTGGGACCGCCAGAATTTAAGGGAACCATAAACCCAATTGAGGTGCAGACTTGGATTATGGAAATGGAAAAGGTTTTGGACATCGCTAGAGTGAGTGAAGATCAGAAAACGGCCTACACAACATTTACGTTAAAGTCAGAAGCCAGTTGTTGGTGGCAGGCAAACAAGGTACGGGGAGGACAAGGTGTGGTAACTTGGAAAAGGTTTAAAGAAATGTTTTTCGAGATGTACTTCCCGATGAGCTCATAGAACCAGATGGAGGTACAGTTTTTGGAATTAATGCAAGGTGACATGTCTGTGCCAGACTATGATGCGAGATTTAATGAGTTGGCTAGGTTCGCCGCTTACCAAGTGCATACCGATGAGAGGAAGACTAGGAGATTTGAACAAGGACTGAAGCCCTAGTTGTATAGCAAGGTGTCGATGTTTCAGTTGAACACCTTTGCAGAAGTATTGGAAAAGGCTATCAACACTGAAGGACGGAGAGATGCTATGACCAAGTACAATCAAGAGCTGAAGAAGAAGAAAAGTGAAGGCGATGGTAACAACAAGGCCAGTGGTAGTAACACTGAGGGAGGTAACAGTCAAAAGAGAAGGGGGAGAGATAGCACATCGACCGAAAATAAGCAAGGAAGCCAGAAGAAAAGGATAGAAGCATGTTCGACCTGCGGGAAGAATCACCTGGGGGTCTGTATGAAAGGAAAAAGAGTGTGCTACAATTGTGGTCGAGGAGGCCACACAAGACCTAACTGCTCTAACCCTAAGAAGGGTGTCTGTTTCACATGTGGATCAAAGGATCATCTGGCAAAGAATTTCCCTAAAAAGGTGTCAGGAGGGGCATGAGCAAGAGGAAACATGGGAAGCAACAATGGCAACGCCCTGACGATTTCAGGACCAACCGCAACAAATCAACCAACCGCCAGAACATTCAACATGATAGTGCAGGATGCTATGCAGTCTTGCGATGAGGTGTCAGGTATCATTCCGATAAATAATTTAATGCTTATGTATTATTTGATTCGGGTGCTACTTGTTCATTTATGTCCGATGACTTTGCTAAGAACTTAGGATTGCCTAAAGACGAGTTAGAATACCCCATGAATATAGAAGTTCCGAATAGAGAAGTGATCCCTGTTAAGTACGTACACAAGAACTGTAGGGTGGATATTAAGGGTAATGTGGTGAGCGTAGATATTACTCCGATTAGACTTGGGAAATCGACGATATCTTGGAAATGGATTGGCTATTCAATTATGGGACTATAATTGATTGCTAGAGAAAGTATATTAACCTTATGACTCCGTTAAAGGTTGTGTTTTATGGCAGCAAGTCGCCTAGACAAGAGAGTTGTCTGACGATGATGCAGGCCAGGAAGTTATTGAGAAGAGGCTGAATAGGATATTTAGCCTACATAGTCAATAATCATTAAGAGAACTCGAAGTTAGAAGAAATACCAGTCGTGAGAGATTTCATGGATGCAGTTCCGGATGATCAGCAAGAACTTCTAACAGATAGAGAGGTAGAGTTCTTGGGCATGTAATTGATAAGAACTGAATCTCGGTAGATCCCTCAAAAGTCAAAGTTGTGAAATTCTTTTGGACAGAGAAGCGTGAGGAAAGCTTCCAAAAACTTAAGAAGAGGTTGAGTACATCACCTGTGTTATCTCTTCCGGATGGCACAGGAAACTTTGTAGTATATAGGGATGCATTGCATAAAGGACTAGGTTATGTGCTTATGCAAAACCGCAAAGTCATTGCATATGCATCACAAAAGTTGAAGGACTATGAGAAAGGGTATCAGACCCATGACTTGGAGTTAGCTGCAGTGGTATTTGTTTTGAAGATCTGGAGACACTATCTCTATGGGGAGAAGTGTGAAATATATACAGACCACAAGAGTTTAAAATATATTTTTACACATAAGGACTTGATTATGTGCCAGAGAAGGTGGCTGGAGTTAATTAAGGACTATGATTACGAGATTTTATACCATCCAGGTAAAGAAAATGTGGTTGCCGACGCTTTAAGTAGAAAAGGTCGGGAGAAATTAATGTTGTTGACCGCTTAGAAGGAGCTAATTTCAGCGATGGAGAAGCTGGAATTAGAAGTGAAATATCCGATGGAGATTGACAAAAAGTTGTTCCAGATACAGGCTGGTACAACTCTATTGGATAAGGTTAAGGAAGCTCAACTTCAGGATGAAGAATGTGAGAAGGTAAGGAGGAAGATATCTGAAGGAACCGAACCGAGATTCAAGATAGATAGTGAGGGACTGCTGAGATTTGAGAGCAGAGTTTGGGTACCGCCAGTGCCAGAGATTAAGGAAGACATTTTGAGTGAGGCTCATAGCTCACGATATTTGATTCACCCTGGTAGTACCAAGATGTACCAAGATCTTTGATAACATTTCTGGTGGCCGAATTTGAAACGAGATGTTGCAGAGTGTGTTGCCAAGTGTCTGACATGTCAGAAAGTGAAAGCGGAATATCATGGACCAAGTGGTTTGCTACAACCTTTAGAGATCCCAAAATGGAAATAGGAACATATTACAATGGATTTCGTGGTTGGCCTTCCGATGACTCAGAAAGGCTACGACGCAGTATGGGTTATCGTTGACCAATTGACGAAATCCGCACACTTCCTTCTTATCAGAATTAGATTTAACTTGGAGCAGTTGGCGAAGCTGTATGTAAAAGAGATTGTTTCGAGACACATAGTTCTAGTGTCGATTGTTTTCGATCAAGATCCCCGCTTCACATCGAATTTTTGGAAGAGACTACAGGAATGCATGGGAACGCTGTTGAGAATGAGTACGACATATCACCCTCAGACAGACGGGTAGAGCGAAAGAACGATTCAGACATTGGAGGATATTGTGAGAGCGTGCGTCATGGATTTCAAAGGAAAATGGGATGATCACTTACCGTTCGTTAAATTTGGTTACAACAATAGTTACCACGCTAGTATTGGCATGCCGCCTTACGAAGCATTGTACAACAGAAAGTGTAGAACTCCACTTTACTGGGATGAAGTTGGCGAGAGACAGTTACTAGGACCAAACTGGTACAGTAAACAACAGAGATAGTCAGAGTATCCAGACAAGACTGGTAGCAGCTCAGGATAGGCAGAAGAAATACACTAATTCGCACCATAAGAATATTGAGTTCGAATCAGGTAGCTTTGTATTCTTGAAAGTCTCTCCCTGGAAGGTAAAGATCAGATTCGGTAAGAAGGAGAAATTAAGCCCGAGATTCATTGGACCCTTTGAGGTGCTGCGAAGGATTGGAGAAGTCGCATATGAGGTAGCCTTACCTCCGGCGCTAGAGAATGTCCACAACGTCTTCCATATTTCAGTTTTACAACCCTACAAACCCGATTACAAACATGTGATTGAATATGAACCACTACAATTTGAGAAAGACTTATTCTACGAAGAAATTCTTATTCAGATTGTTGACAGGAAAGAACAAGTTCTCAGAAATAAAGTTATACCTTCTGTTAAGGTAATTTGGAGGAACCACAACACTTAAGAAGCTACGTGGAAACTCGAAGAGCATATGATGAAGAATTACCCACATTTGTTTGCTTAATTTATGTGTAAGCGATTCTGGCGACAGAATCTTTGTAAGGGGGGAGAATGTAATGGGACGAAATTTTTAATTGAACCGTGATTCAATGGACAGAATCCTTTTAAGGGGGGAAAGATGTGACGAACGAGATTTTTATAATTTATTTAAATATTTATTGAATTAAATAAATATTTTTTGATGATTTAATTATTAGTTAAATAATTAATTGATGAAATTGTGGTAGATTAATTTAATTATATGTGTTACATTGATTAAATTAATGTGGAGAATTTTATTATTCCAAGTATAAATTTAATTGAGCTTATTTGATTAAATGAATTATTTAATAAGCATAATGTTATTCTAATTAATTTAATAATTAATTAGAGATTTAATGATTTGACATAATTAATAAATAAGAATTTTAATTATGCAACTATGTGATTTAAGGTGGAATTATTCTATTTTATTCAATTAATTTAAATAAGATTAGATGATTAATTGGGTGTGACATTATTTAACTATATGATAAAAATTAATTAAATTAATGGGAATGAGTTAGTAATTGGCCAGCCAAACAAGGCCTTAGAATGAGTTGGCCAGTTAACCCATAATGGGATTAACTGACCACTACAGCATCAATTTTCTACACACCTATATTATATATCTATATGTATATTATATTCATGTTAGTGTTATATTCTATCAGAGAAAAAAACTTAGAAAAGTTTGAGAGAAACTTAGAGAGAAATACACAGAAAAAATTGAGAGATTGAGAAGTAGAATCTATATCATCATCAAACAGAGTTAGCAAGGGTATATTTTTCATCCCAATTTCTATTTCACGTACTATGTTTTCTCTTTCAAGTTCTCTGTAAAAAGTCTATTTTGTGGTTAAGCCATGGATTGATGAAGCATGTGATTCTAAATGATTATAACATGATTTCTACCATCTATGCATGTTGTAAAACAATCAAATCCATGTGAATATATTTTAATTAAGTTTTTCAAAAGTTTTCAGAATTTTCCATTACCATGTTTTAAAAGTTCTCTGTGAAGAACGATTTTCATGATTTACTTAAGATATAATCACATGTATGCTATTATATGTTAATAACATGTTTTATATCATGCATACATGAATTACAGTGACCAAGACCATGTAATTATGTTTCAATTGGGTTTTTTGAAGTTAAAGAGTACAAAATTGTATATATGGCCTTATGGCCCTTACAAACCATTGTATGCCATTAATTGTTTGTTTAACTTAAATTTGACAGTAGATTATCATAATACATGTTAAAACAAAGAAAACAAACTTTGAACGGATGGATTCGGAGTTATAACGAATCTGTGACGTCAAATTTCATATTTTTCTTTAAAACCTTCAAAAACACCAAGAACAGTGAAATTACGTGATTTGATTCAAGTAATTGCATGATTTAAGGTGTTAAAAACATGTTAGTAACATTGTATGATGTTTCTATGAAGTTTATACTTCATAGAAATCACTGTACTAGTTTAATTTGCATTTAATTGGAGTAATTGGGCTACGATCCGTTAAAAATCATGAACCAGAGTCTCACCAGCGAGGAGCCCCACCCCAGCGGGTCCTAGTAGGCCAAAACCCCCGCCCCAGCGGGGGTGTAAGCTGTCCAGAGTGAAAATAGTGTAAGGAGAGACTGTTTTGACCTCCTGTAGTAAAATAAGCATAACTTCTTTATACGAACTTCGATTAAGGCGATTCAGGATGATTCGGAAAGATAACGAGTAGACCTACAATTTCATTCTTTAAGTTTTTCTATTTGAAGTCATTATCAGGGGTCAAAATGGTCATCTTTGTGACTGATGCATATTCGGAGGCAATTGGAGGGCGTCGGACATGCCCGTACGCAAGTGTAGTGCTCTCGACGATAAAAGATGTTGTTATAAGTTATAAAACATGAAAATTATGAAATATAATGATGCTTAACATTAATCAATAATGTTTTAGACAAATTGCATGAGCATGTTAAGCGTACGCAAGAGGGACGAGTCGAACGTGCGACGAATGAACGTCGAAACGTCGTGCCAAGTGTAATACTATGCTATAACATACTTGAGGACTTGATGAATATGAAATGATATTCTATAACATGTTATTAACACATATTATATGATTTGAAGTTCATGTTAATAAACTAAGTGTGAACTTGAATATTGTGATTGTAAAACTTGATTATGATTGTTTGAAGGATTATACCTATATGATATGCATATTTGGAATTCATACTCATGTTATGTGGTTGGTTAATAAGTTAACACTAGGAACCAAGTTGTAAGTTGAACTTAAATGAAAGGTTCAACAGTTGAACATAGAAGTTATGAAACTAATCGACATCGTATGCATAATGTAATGTGTAGGACGTTGAGGAATTGAATTGTAACTATATTTGTAGCTTGCGCACGAGGCAAGTATTATATCCCTTACTTATTATTGTTAAACAAGTTCTTATTCATAGTCTTTAAATTGAGCAAACTTTCTAACTTCAAAGTTATTCATGAGCAAGTTCGATACTTATAATTCTATGTCAATCAAGTTCTTGTTCTTACTATTCAAGTTCAAGATTCTATATGAGATATTATAACCCTTTTAAAGTATTACTTCAGTTATACAATACTTATTAAATTGTATACTCTTGAGATTTGTTATTCAAATTGAATATCATTTATTGTTGAACCTTGTAAGACTAGCGAACCCTTATTGATTCGACTAGTCCATAGTTGATGAACGTTCTAAATTCCAGAACTTCTATTGAGTTTATCCAAACCAAACTTCCTTTGGTGCGGACTCTGATGTCAAACTGAGATGAATAACCCTACTATAAGGGATTTATGATGCTTTAACGTTAAGATATTGTGCACAGTATGGTACTAAAGGTTGATCCCCCTAAGTACGAGAAGTAGAGTCCATAGTCTTATGACTGTTAAAGGTTTCAAGTATAAACACTTGACAACCTAGGATATAGTTCAAGGTCTTATGACCCTCAGAAGTTTTTTGATTCTTGTTATTCATTCTTGAGTCAAGAGTCGAGTTTTCTTATTCAGAAGTCTTTAACTCACTCGCATGTTATTATATTATTATTATATTGTTATACTTGTGGGCAATCGTGCTCACTCTTGCGTAATAATAACATTACAGTTAAGAACGAAAGGTCCAACGAGCCTTCTACTAGCAAAGGCAAGGGCAAGGTCAACAAGTGATGAAGAGTTGTTATTTATTTAATATGTTTATGTTTAAAACTTATGTTAAAGTTGTGTAAGACTTATTATTTGTTTACGTTTTCGCTTTTAAGATTTAAGGTTAGTATGACCTAGAATTATATTTATTATTCAGATGTTGTAACCCCATAAGGGGAGGATTTATTTCTATCTATTGCATGGTCTGCATTTTTTATGGGTAGATAGATAGATGATATTTGTACAGTGAACACCAAATCCCGTGGAATTGAAGTACCCGAATTTAGGGGTGTCACAGGTTGGTATCAAAGCTGTAGGTTATGAACCTTAGGTGAGGGAAAACCTTAGGGTAGTAGCCTTTTAAGAGATCGAGAACATAGTAATAATAAACTCTTATCAAGTTCTAAGAAAGATAATAACTTAACTTATGTGCTATGTGCTTATACTTATATACTTGCGAGAGTATCGATTAGCATCACGTAATAACTAAGACTTTGATAAGTGATTTTATAACCACTTATTTATATATAAACTCACTTTTTTGTTGCTTAAACTCATGTGTTATATTAGCTTTTCATGCATTTTTGCTTTCTTTTGTAGTTTTCATATTGGGAACTTTCTTGGTGGCATTTAAAGCTAAAAGAGAAGGAAATTGCAATCCGGACGTCGTTCGGGCTTTCATGTTCATTTCATGTTCTTGGATTAGAACTTGGGTTATATTATAGAACGTCTTCTAAGCTTTCCGGAACATCTTGAATCATCTCAATCGGAGCTCGCAGGCGAGAGTTATGACCTTTTTACCAACTAACGGACGTTGAACTTCACGGTTTTGGGTTGCCATTGCACAGCTGTCACTTAAAGCCCAATTTAGACCTTCATCCATGCATTATTTCTCAATGCTCAAAGAATTAAAGTTGTAAATCTCTTCGATAGCTTCAATTTGACAGGTTGCAAGCCCCGTAACTCCTCTCGGATCAAAGGTTATGGCCGTTCTACCAGAGGTCACTGTAGCAGAATTTTTGCGGCGCGGTCGCGCCAGTTTGTATTGTATTCTGGGCTCGCCAGTGCCAATACCCAAGCCAAAAAAGTGATATTTGCTTCCAGCGTGCCCGCGCCCAATTCCAGGCCATTCCCAACGCGGCCGGGCCACTCCTGAACGTGACCAGACTTGACTTTTTCATTAAAGAGTGAGATTTGAAGCAAATGGAGGGGGGGGGGATTCATATTAGGGCTTAGAGATAGAAACATAGGAGTAGATTAAACGGGATTCCACCCTTAGGTTAGATTAGATTACATATTCTCCTCTCTTATCTTCTTCTCTTGATTATATTAGGTTAGATTAGAGTAGAACCCTAAGTTTAATTAGAGAAGAAGATTCAAACAAGTGGAGAGCATTGAAGATTCAATATTGGAGCTTGAGAACTCAGATTTGCATTTTTTTTCTATCTTTATACTCTCTTTGCTCTCTATTTATAATCTCATGATGTGTATTCAACTTGTGGATGATAGATGTGCTTCATTATGATATCTTAAACGCTATTTTGAGATTTCAATGGAACCTTTTGAGTAGCTTATATTGATAAGCTTCCATGTTGGTCTTCTTGATTGCTATGAGATTGTCTGTTACAATTCATGCTTTCATTGCTTAATTGATTAGCTACCAATTACTGTGATAACCTATATGGACTTGAAAGACGAAATGTGGGTTTAGATCTAATCGTAGTAGCGGGTGATTGTATGTCTACATGGCGTTAGACGTATGATTTGTACTTAGGATAGACATATACCAAAGCGCCGCTCGTAGTTAATTGAGAACCTGGACTTAAACCTTAATTATTTGTAGATCGCATAGACATATAGTGGTTTAGGTAATGTGGGTGTTCATGTGCGTTCTATCATCTGTGGATTGTATGTGATATGTATTAGGTGCATTAAAAGATGGCCTTATCTCACTTTCGTGTTCTCGACTAACAATCTGTGACGATTAATTTGACCTAACTGGGACTATGTTGATTTAGATAAATCATTAGGGGAAGTTGAGATCTCAAATATTCATTATCTAACTTTACTCTAGGGTTAATTAGTTTAAGTTTACTTATTTAGTTTTTAATTAAAACACTCTATCGCTCGTTTAAATAAGACTGAGATGGTTATGGGCTAGTGGTTTGGCGAACTTTTATTATTTAATTCTCCGTGGGAACGATATATGTACTTCCTCTTTATTACTTATTGACCGTGTATGCTTGCACGAATATATTGATCGGTAAAACGACCAATAAGTTTTTGGCGCCATTGCTGGGGAATTAATTTCATAAATTTTTGCCAACATTAGCTTCAATCAAATTAGTCTTAATTTAAACATTTTTATTTTGTTTTAATTCTCTTCTTATATTCTCCTTTCAGGTATAATGGATCTCAACGCTTATCCATGGTCTTACACGAGGAATGATCACCCAAGGGAAACATACACTGATGGACTCAACCCAATTGCAACATTATCATCACAGCTAGAGGATCTCTCGAGGAAGTTGGACAGTGTTACAGCCCAACAGAGTCGACAGCCAATAATTACTTATGATTATGGTGCTGGAAACTATATGAGCCATCAGGATCCCATCAGTTATGGACAAGAGCAGTATGGGGGTGATTACTTCAACCACGAGTATTCCAATTATCACCAAGATTTGGAGTATCACCCAAACTCTTCAGCGAGCTATTATCAAGACCAATACTACAATCAAAGTCCAATATATGCACCAGACCCCACATATCAATCTCCGTGTTTACAAGAACAACAGTCTATAAAGGAATTCATGTATAAGGCCTTAGCAAACCAAGAGGCGATGATTAGGAGCCAGGAGCTATCGAATCCAAATTTTTAGAACCAGATGGCACAAATCATCAATACTCCAACCAATGAGCCTCAATACATGAATTTTGAAGCTGAAACAGAAAAGGCAAGATTGGAAAATTTATGGGTCAATTCCATAGCATCAACAAAGGAGATCTTGATTGAGCAAGCGAAGTCGATTGAGAATCTTCAGAATTAGGCAGAGCAAATCAGCATGGCTTTAATGAAGGAGGAAGTGATTGAGCAAGGTATAGAAATTCAAAATCTTCATAATCAAGAACCTTGAGTGTTTGAAGCTGTGAGCAAAGGCCCTCAGAATACTTGGTGCTATGAATTGGATGCTAAAACTAATGGAGAGCCAGAAGTGCACATGCAACTAGATGAACTGAAAGAAGGCGACATCGAGGAGACAATTGGGGATGTGGAAAATTATGAATGTGAACCAACCGTGATAATACCCCAAGAGCCTTCTCCGCCCAAGTTGGAAAAATCAGTGAAGTTTGCACACCCTTGTCCCATTGGTAGTCACGTTGCAGGAAATTATCTTTATGATAGTGACTCATCCTTGAAGCCATGGTGGTACAAAGAAGAGAGAATTGAAGAAGAGCCCATTGTGTTAGTCATGCCTCAATACCCCAATAGCTTCACGAACATAACGGAAGAAGTGCCTAGCTCCCCGAACTTCAAAATGGGGAATTCATATACACATCAGATGCTAGGCAACTTAACTCCGAAGCCTCTCGTGAAGAGGAACCTCCCAACATACACTACAGCACTAATGGATGGAGGGTATCTCAAATATCATCGAGGGATCGGATAGCAGTGGCAAGACAAAGTCCAGCTAACGGACTATAAACCAAGCGCTCGATGGGAGGCACTCCATCATTTTCTCTGTTCTCCATCATATTTAATTCTACTTACTTATCTCCATTTCTTCCCACTGTTTAATTCCAAGTAGTTTGATTTAGTTGAAAATTTTTGAATATTTTTGGAATTAGGATCTCAATGCCTACATTTTTGGACTTAGGCATTAGTGCGTGCATTTTTGGGACTTTGAAGTTTTGAACACATTTTAGAAGCACGAGCACATTGCATATACGCACACATAGGAATTTTTGGGAATTCACATATATATCCCCTATGTTTAATTCTCCTAATTGTAAATAGTTAATATTAAGTTTTGGTGGTTGAGAGGGTTTGATAAATCTTCTATGCATCTCTCAGGTTAAATTTGCTGGAATGAAGCAAAGTTCAAAAGCCCATCCTCAATGCATGTCAAAAGCTGCATATCAGAAATCTGGGGAAGGGCGCGGCCGCGCGTCATGCAGGTTATCTCAGACTTAAGGCAAAAATTCAGAAAAAACTGAGCGCCACATCATTTCATGTAGCAGACTAGGCTGACGAGGGGAGTTTCCTTTTTACCCTTTTACCTTCAATGAGGACATTACAGTTTTTAAGTTTGGGGGTATTAGGGTTTATTTTGCATTTAGTGTAGTTCATGTCATCTTGCATATTGTGTTAGTTCATATAGTGCATGTAGGTCGTATTTTGTTCAAATTTTTCAAAATTTTGCATGAATTTAGTTCATTTCGTTAACTGTGTTAGGACATTTTACATGAATCCGGTTTTCTGTTGGTTTGTTATTTACTTGGCCTATGAGGAAACTGAAATTACTTAATTTTTGAACTAATTTGAGACTTAAGCTTGATTATAATGTCATAAATGTAAATCTTTATCTGTCAGATACTGATGTCACCTGTTAGCACTCTAAGAGTAACCACCATGACATGCTTAGTTTAAATTTTTACATACTTGTCTTCTGGTGGGAAATCTATGTTTTAATAAAAGAATTTCAGTTCTCATATGATAATAACTAGACTATAAAAAGCTTAAGTTTGGGGAAAATAGGGGGTATGCATGCTAGTTGTGGAAAAAGAAAAGAAAAAGAATAGAAAATCATATATATATATAAAAAAAAAGAAGGTTGATTGTGAATAAACACTTTGGCTATGTCGAATCCTGTGTCCTTTGATATTCGAGCAAGTAAGCCTTAGGGGTGTCTCTACACCCAGCGCCCTAAGGCCTGTTGGTCTGGGAGTCATTGGTCGAAAGCTCGCTACACGGGTATCATTGAAAAGCCTAAGAGGACTAGGCATTGCACAGTCGAGTGTGTACATGAGAAAGTGCAAAAATGCCCTCGTGAGTTAATAAAAAGCAGAATAAATCCCCTGTGGACTCTTAGCTTAAGTGATGCATGTTCTTAGTTAGAACTTATCTGATTTACTATTTTTCTTAAGTTGAAACTTATTTTTTCCCTAAGAAGCATAGTATGTGATATATTTCTTCAAAAGCATGTTTAATAGTTGCTAGGCACACACACACTACATCAGTGCTGACAGGTTTGGATTTGCAATGATATGCCTTATGATCTTGTCTTGGGTAGCTTATCTGTTTGATTAGCCTGTGATTTTTCTGAGGCATTTCATTTGAATTTCAATTCTGACTGAGACTTGGATTCGCATTCATGATAGGATAGGTTGCATTCATTGTAGTTATTGCATTGCATCTTTTGTTTGGTTTTATTTTGGTTGCTTGAGGACAAGCAACAGTTTAAGTTTGGGGGTATTTGATAAGTGGTTTTATAACCACTGATTCAGATATAAAATCACTTCTTTTGTTGCTTAAACTCATGTGTTATATTAGCTTTTCATGCATTTTTGCTTTCTTTTGTAGTTTTCATATTGGGAAATCTCTTGGTGGCATTTGAAGCTAAAAGGGAAGGAAATTATATCCGGACGTCGTTTGGGCTTTCATGTTCATTTCATGTTCCTGTATTGGAACTTGGGTCATATTGTAGAGCGTCTTTTAAGCTTTTCGGAACATCTTGAATCATCTAAATCGGAGTTCGGAGGCGAGAGTTATGACCTTTTTACCAACCAACGGACATTGAACTTCACGGTTTTGGGTTGCCATTGCACAGCTGTCACTTCAAGCCCAATTTAGACCTTCATCCATCCATTAGTTTCCGAAATAGTGTAAAAAGAAGTGCTTCGAATCATTTCTATTTGACTCAGACATGTTCTAAAAAAGTCGAGTAATTCTTTATACTTACTCTATGAATATAAATTCATGTAATAATAATTGAAATTCTCCTCCAAAAGAAAGGGTGGTAATTCGATCATTTACCGATCTGGGTCTAATTGATCCCATTTTTCTCTTTCTTTGATGGAAGCTCAAAGAATGAAAGTTGTACATCTCTTTGATAGCTTTGATTTTACAGGTGGCAGGCCCTGTAACTCCTCCCGGATCAAAAGTTATGGTCGTTCTACCAGAGGTCACTGCAGCAGAATTTCTGCGGCGCGGTCGAGCCAGTTTGTAGTGTATTCTGGGCGCGCCCGCGCCAATACCCAGGCCAAAAAAGTGATATTTGCTTCCAGCGCGCCCGCGCCCAATTCCACGCCATTCCTAGCGCGGCCGCGCCACTATTGAACGTTACCAGACTAGACTTCTTCATTAAAGAGTGAGATTTGAAGCAAATGGAGGGGGGGATTCATATTAGGGCATAGAGATAGAAACATAGGAGTAGATTAAATGAGATTCCACCCTTAGGTTAGATTAGATTACATATTCTCCTCTCTTCTCTTCTTCTCTTGATTAGATTAGGTTAGATTAGAGTAGAACCCGAGGTTTAATTAGAGAAGAAGATTGAAACAAGTGGAGAGCATTGAAGATTCAATATTGGTGCTTGAGAACTCAGATTTGCATTTTTCTATCTTTACACTCTCTTTGCTCTCTATTTGTAATCTCATGATGTGTATTCAACTTATGGATGATAGATGTGCTTCATTATGATATATTAAACTTTATTTTGAGATTTCAATGGAACCTTTTGAGTAGTTTATATTGATATGCTTCCATGTTGGTCTTATTAATTGCTATGAGATTGTTTGTTACGATTCATGCTTTCATTGCTTAATTGATTAGATACCAATTACTGTGATAACCTATATGGACTTGAAAGACAAAATATAGGTTTAGATCTAATCGTAGTAACTGGTGATTGTATGTCTACCTGGCGTTAGACGTATGATTTGTGCTTAGGATAAACATATACTGAAGCGCCGCTCGTAGTCAATTGAGAACCTGGACTTAAACGTTAATTATTTGTAGACCGCATAGACATATAGTGGTTTAAATAATGTGGGTGTTCATGTGCTTTCTATCATCTGTGGATTGTATGTGATATGGATTAGGTACATTGAAAGATGGCCTTATCTCACTTTCGTGTTCTCGACTAACAATCTGTGACGATTAATTTGACCTAACTGGGAGTATTTTTATTTATATGAATCATTAGGGGAAGTTGAGATCTCATATCTTCATTATCTAACTTTACTCTAGGGTTAATTAGTTTAAGTTTACTTATTTAGTTTTTAATTAAAACACTTTATCGCTCGTTTAAATAAGATTGAGATGGCTATGGGCTAGTGGTTTGGCGAACTTTTATTATTTAATTCTCCGTGGGAATGATATATGTACTTACTCTTTATTACTTGTTGACCGTGTATGCTTGCACGAATATATTGATCGGTAAAACGACCAACAGACTTAAAATTTGATTTATCAGGATGTCGGATGTTGGAGAACCCAGTCGGCCTAGGGACGTCGTACCCCAAGAGGCTAGAGAGGAGGAGTCCCGAGACATTCACACAGTATGGGAGAAGTTAGTGCGACGAGAGCCATCTCCTTTGATCACAGTCGTTGGTCGGGAGCATGAGCCAGTGTTTAACTCAGAGGAGGACTGTGAGGAGATTGAGGTTCAGGCTGAGGTAGCTGAAGAGGAGGAGGAAGACCCTAAAGAGTTGCCACCGAACTCTATCAGTGCTGAGATGTATGACGAGCTGTATGACCATAACATAGAGTTACGGGATACTGTTCAGGAGCTGAAGGAGCAAACAGTTACGCAACAATCCACCATCGAGCAAAAGGATGTTGAACTTGAAGCTCTTTACACACGTCTTGGAGACATAGAGTGGGTGTAACGACCGAGAAATTTCTCTTAGTTTAAAATTTAAGTTTTGAATATTATTTGTATTGTGTGTTTAAATGAAGTTTTATGACCTAGGATGGTGATAATATTGTAGTATTTTTGTTGCGTGCAAGAATAAATAATTAAGAATTTTGAAGATGAAAATAAAAAAAATTCGAGAAAGTTTACATAAAAACACTTTTCACGTGAAGAACAATACGAGTTAGGTTTTGACCCTAGGTTCTATTGAGAGATCCGGACGTCATATTGACTTTCCTTTTCAAGATCTACCGGTAATATATCGTGAAAAGTTTTACTGTCCAATAAAAATTTTATCCGAAAAACATCGTGTTTGACACCTCGTGCTTAAAAATTTTCTTCCGCTTTTGGACTTTTTGGTATATTCATTTTGACAAGTCGCTTTGTCGTGCTTACAATTACAAGCTGCTGTGTCGAGCTTGGTAGATATTTTTGGAGGCAAGCTGCCTGTGTCGAGCTTGGTAGATATTTTTTGAGGCAAGCTGCTGTGTCGAGCATTGTAGATATTTTTGGTTGCAAGCTGCTGTCTCGAGCTTGGTTGCAAACAGCTGTGTCGAGCTTGGTTGCAAGCTGCTGTGTCGAGCTTGGTAGATATTTTGAGTCTTAAAGACCAAAATACCCTAACTTTGGAAATCCTACAAATAGGCCATTCCTCCTTTACTTAAATTCACCAATTCACAAAGTTATAATCTCAAGTTGCAAATAAATTTTTAAAGCTTGCAACTACAAGAGGTAACATCTCTAATCGTTGTTATGTTCGATTTTATTTCATTTTATAGTCTATAAAGTTCAAGAACATAATTCGTGGCCATGTTCAGGATTTTCCAACTTTGTGTTCTTTATAAGTTATTGAGCAAGACGTTATTATGTTCAATTTTATGTAATTGTATAGTAGAAATGTCAAGAACACAAGTCGTTACCATGTTCGGATTTTCCAACTCCGTGTTTCTTCATGTGTTCTTGAGCAAATCTAGTATTATTTAAGTTTATGTTATTTCATTTATAAAATGTTATAATCACATAGACTAGCCGTTATAATGCCCAAATTATTTTAATTTTGAAAACCAAAAGCTCAAGAACATAAGTCGTTACCATGTTCGATTTTTCGTTCTTCGTGTTCTTCGTGTTCTTCGCGTTCTTCGCATTCTTCGTGTGTTCTTGAGTAAAAGTCATAAATTTTACATAAGTAAGTTTATGATTTTATTATTTTTATGTTATGATGTTTCATTAAGTGTTAGAACATGGTATCCTAGCAAATTAATTCTCGTGGTATCATGTTTTACCAAATGAAATGAAGAATTATGAACAAAATCACAGTTCTGATATTTCTGCCCATTTTCCTAAATTTTAAAATGGGAATTTGTTTTTAAAATGAATAAAAAATTTGTAGATACGGAAGTTAAGAGCGCGTAGGCGTAAGAATCACCCAAAAATGTTTTAAAACGAAGAAGTTATGGCAGTTTTCGTAAAGGTCCTCAAAGCTAAAAATTTCTTAGAGGCTCTCTGATGTAAGGTCTTAAAAGAGCTAGGGTGTTCAAAAGCTTGTATCACCTTTGAACATAGTTAAGTTAAGTTATTATATGACATATAAAATTATATAATACGATGAATCTAACCGCTTATGCACTATATGATTGTGTAGGGTTATTTTAACAAGGTTACGCTTATTGTTTATTATACTAAACACCAAGGCAAGTTTTTCTGCACTATCTGCAAACTTTTTGTTTTCATTGCAAGTTTTTCCTGCACTATGTTCAAACTTTCTATTTTCATTGCAAGTATTCTATTCGTAAACTTATTACATTACGCAAGTTTTCTATGCTTAATGTTATGACGTTACTTGAATACCTTTCTATATCTTATACCGAACCAGGTTATTACCCATTTATTGAAAAAGTTACTGCTATTGTTTCAGCATAACTTAAGAAATGAAAAACTTATTCATATGATATTGAATTGTTGTTTATCAAGCATAAACTGTTAGTCAAACCAAATTATTTTGATAAGACATCTTATACTAAGTTGAATGTACCCTTAATATGTGGATATTACCCTAAATTGGGTTTTCTAAATCTGTGTCTATGAATAGACAATAGAAGTAGGATGTTATGCATACTCCTAGGATGTTGAATGGGCTGATCCCCTATCTCATATTCGAACTATACATATTTCTAAGTCTTTGTGACTAACAAAAATAGTTGATATAACAAAAATTCCAGAAATGGTCAAACAAGTTTCTAAGTCTGTGTGACTGACAGAAATGGTTGAGTGAAATAAAAATTCTAGAAATGGTCGTCAACCCACAGTGAAGTGAAATTGTTGAACTATTGTTTTCTTCAAATCAAACATTTTGTTTATAAATATAAACATATTGAGCATGTCATAGCTCACTCTTGCAAATTATTCCCTTTGCAGTTTTAGATGATAAATCTGGAACGTCTGGGATACAAAATGGAAAGAAGATATGCTTATACTAGTTTAAATTACTGTCTTTATTAAATGTAAGTCTTATAAGACTTTTGTTGTAATAAGAACTCAATGTTGAGAACCATATAACCGAACTTATTATAAAATATATGTATTATCATCTTTTGTTTTCGCAATCGTGTACATTTACATTCTTAGATGATTTAGCAAATATTATTGAACTAGTACAGTATCCATATGAACTACACATCTGAATGAGGGTATTGAATGACTTTGGGAGTTCTGTAAGCATTAAGGTCGCTCCTCGGTTCCAAGAATAATCTTATCATTCATACTGTGAATGTCAGATAGATAGGAACTATTGATATGAAAGAAATATACATAAGATATAAACCTATTAATCCAAGTGAGGGTATCCAAACACAGAGATTGTTCTGACCGGAACTATTATCTGTTATGGGATACTGTAAATATCGGAGAGATAGGAATTATATATTATAGAATATTTATTGACGTATGCACCAAATCAGCTACGGGAAGTGTAGAGAATTTGGGGGTGTCACAAAATGGTATCAGAGCATTAGGCTATAGCTCTAAGGTATAGGTATCTTTGGATATAGTCTTTGAGTCCGTAAAAGTATTTAATTACACATAATATAACCTAAAATGCTTATTATCTTTTTTGTGTAAAGCTTATATCATATATATATATATATATATATATATATTAAATATCTGAACTAATGATTCCTAAGTGTATGTGATCTCTGGGAATGATTACCATGTCTGGTTAAACAGAACAACCTATGAATTCTAAGTCTCTATGACTGTTATAATTTAGAAAATGTGGGGTTGAATAGATAAACCTCAATATATATATATATATATATGTGTGTGTGTGTGTGTGGAATAATCTTTGAACTATAAGTTCATTCAATTCAAACACAGTGTGAGTATAACTTGTTAAATGTTTAAACTTACTGAGCCTTTTTTAGCTCATCCTTGCAAATATAATTTCCTTTGCAGAAAGAAAATGTCTATAGATAAGTGAACATTATTGACCTAATTTAAAATATTAGGAATTTGATGTGAGAAAGGATGAATTCAGAAAATTCATATTGAAGACTAAGTTAGAGATAATTTCGAGGACGAAATTCTTATAAGGAGGAGAGAATGTAATATCCTGAATATTTATAGAACTTATAAATATGATATTAAATGACTAAAGTTGATTGTAAAATAATTTTAAGGACGAAATTCTTATAAGGATGAGAGAATGTAATATCCTAAATATTTATAGAACATATAAATATGATATTGAATGACTAAAGTTGTTTGTAAAGTTAATTTCGAGGGCTAAATTCTTTTAAGTAGGGTTGAATGTAAAGACCTGAACTTTTTAGAAACTTACCAATTCAACTTTAGGTGAATATATAAAAAAATTGAATTACATGTTAAATGTGGCATGGAATGTTCAATAACGTTCGATTATGTGTTTATCTTTTTTTAAAAGTTACATAATCTATATACTAAACAAGTAAAACTTCTTTTGTACGATGTCAAAAGATAAAGATGAAGAATAGTTATTCGCATCTTTTTATTGGTAATGTGTATCGTGATTCTGAGGACAGAATCATTATAAGAGGGAAAGAATGTAACGACCGAGGAATTTCACTTAGTTTAAAATTTAAGTTTTGAATATTATTTGTACTATGTGTTTAAATGTCATTTTATGACTTAGGATGGTGATAATATTGTTGGGTTTGTACGAAATCGTGACGCAATCAAATTGCAAAAATTAGCGGAAGCATGGTATATATCAGAATTTAAAAAAATTTCTACAAAACCATTACCCGGATCATCCTTTATGCAAATTATTAATTTAAAACGATAAATAAGAAGTTATGGAATCATACCCTTGTAGAACGAAGCTTCCACAGGTACTAGTTCAACTCCTTGTTCTTCGTGATCTCCTTGAATTTCCGGATTAGATTCCTTCCTTTGATCAACGTTAGCCACCCAAGTGTTTGGCCTCTAGAGGTGATCCACCAAGGAAGATGAATTATCAAGAAGGAGGGTGGTTGGCTTAGTTTTCTATCCTCTATAGAAAAGGAGTACTCTCCAACAATTGGAATTGCATCAAGTAATATCTATTATAAGAATCCTCTTATATAGATATTGGTCAACCCTTCTAATCCTATTAGACATGGGATTTCTTTTAATTAATTAAACTCCTTTAATTAATTTAGGCTTCCCACCACATGGAAATAATTAATTAAATTCATTTAATTAATTTGTCTCCTAATCTTATTAGGAATAAATGAGAGTACTAATATTAAATTAATTACTAAACTCCTTTAGAAATTAAAATAATAATAATTATAATAATATTAATAAGACTCCTCTTATTAATTTATATTTAATATTTTCAAAATATTAAATAATAAATATTAAGCTATTTAATTTATTCTATCACCATAGATTAAATTAATTTCACTTAATGCATTATTACGATTATGCCATTACCTTCTTAAATAATTATTCTTCCTTTTATGGTGTGACCCTTTAGGTTCTCCATATTAAACCGGTTGTGAATAAATCAATTAGAACAATTCTAATCTTATTTAAATAAATAAATTAAACTAATAATCTATTTAAATAAATAATATTTATTCTACAATAGGGATAAGTCTCCCTAGCGATCAACGACTTTCCAGATAATATAGATTTCAACATTAATCATAAAAGAACCTGTGAGTAAATAGTTACCATACAATTCAATCCTTCCACCATACAATGTCCCAATTAAATATAAGACATGAATTTACTGTCAAATCTTATTTTATTTAATTATATGTATTTCGATTAGAAAATGCACAACTCCAAATAATATAAATTAGAAACTCCTTTCTAATTTCATTTTACCTTGGCCAAGGATTCCTGGGTTGTCATTTAACGAATCACATAGGAGATATCTCCTCCTTTACTAGAGGTGGTAGATTCTTTATTGATCATTCATTATCTCCATATGTAACTCATTATACCCAAGCATACCCTATATATGCCTTAAAAGGTCTTAAGGAATAAGTCAAAGTATAATTTGTTACATACAAGATACTATGATGATCTCAAGTCCAAGGATCACTTGTACTACTATCACATTAGGAATTCCTATTGACATGCGAGTAAAACTCCATTAGGTATTCCATAGCGAATCACGTTCAGTGAACTTATTCTCCAATAAGCACCTACATACTTGCTTTAGTGTCTCCACACAAATGATCATGAGATCAATCATCCTCATCCAATGAGCAAGCAACATATGTACCAATCTATCCGGATTTACTAATCCCCTTTTTAGTAATCCCACGATTGGGAACTATTTAAGTTTTAAAACTTTCTAAGAATTTAGATCTCATTAGCATGATCATCATTATGATTCTAAAAGCATTGCTTAAAACTATGGGTTATTTACATATTATAAAAACAGCAACATGTAGATAATTAAATGCCTTTAATAAATGAATATTTCATTAATAAATAAATAAGATTGTTTACAAAGTACGTGCTTTATCATCATACATAATTGGCTTGTATGCACACTACTATCAATCTCCCACTTGCACTAAAGCCAATCGCCATGGTATCTCATACCCATCTTCTCTAAGTGACGATCAAACTGCTGTTGTGTTAAAGCTTTAGTAAATGGATCTGCAATGTTGTCTTGAGAGTCTACACGCTCCAAGGTGACGTCTCCTCTTTCAATGATCTCCCTGATCAAATGAAATCGCCGCAACACGTGTTTAGATTTCTGATGAGACCTCGGTTCCTTAGCCTGTGCAACTGCTCCTGTGTTGTCACAGTAAATGGGAACTGCTTCTCCAATGCTAGGAACCACACCAAGTTCAGTTATGAACTTCTTTATCTAAACAGCTTCCTTTGCAGCTTCACTTGCAGCTATATACTCTGCCTCTGTCACTGAATCAGCAATTGTTTGCTGCTTGGAACTCTTCCAACTCACTGCGCCTCCGTTTAAGGTAAAAACATACCCCGAAACAGATTTACTGTCATCTTGGTCCGTTTGAAAACTTGAGTCTGTGAAGCCCTCGAGTTTTAATTCAGACCCACCGTAGACAAGAAAAATATCCTTAGTCCTTCTCAAGTATTTTAGGATATTCTTCACTGCCTTCTAGTGCTCTTCTCCTGGATTCGACTGGTATCTGCTCGTTACACTAAGTGAATGAGCAACATCCGGTCTAGTACATATCATACCGTACATGATAGATCCTATTGCAGAAGCATAAGGGATCTTACTCATACGGTCTCTCTCCTCAGGTGTCTTTGGGGCCTGTTTCTTGGAGAGATGTATTCCATGGCTCATCGGCATAAGACCTCTTTTGGAATCTTCCATGCTAAATCTCTTTAGCATTGCATCAATGTACGTTCCTTGGGATAAACCAAGCATCCTTTTAGATCTATCTCTATAGATCTTTATCCCCAAAATATAGGATGCTTTTCCCAAGTCCTTCATGGAGAAGTGTTTAGATAACCAGATTTTAATTGATTGTAGCATAGGAATGTCATTCCCTATCAGTAATATATCATCAACATATAATACAAGGAATGAAATTGCGCTCCCACTAACCTTCTTGTACACACATGGTTCATCGTCATTTTTGATAAAATCAAACTCTTTGATTGTTTCATCAAAACGAATGTTCCATCTACGAGAAGCTTGCTTCAATCCATAAATGGATCATTGCAGCTTACAGACTTGATTTGTTCCAACCTTTGAAACAAATCCCTCTGGTTGTGTCATATACACATCCTCCTCAAGTTTCCCATTGAGGAAGGCCGTTTTCACGTCCATCTGCCAGATCTCATAGTCGTTATAAGCTACAATCGCAAGCAAAATCCGAATGGACTTGAGCATAGCTACTGGTGAGAAGGTTTCATCATAGTCAACTCCTTGTCTTTGTTTGAAACCTTTTGCAACCAGTCGGGCCTTATAGGTCTCTACCTTGCCGTCCGCTCCAGTCTTTCTTTTAAAGACCCATTTACACCCAATAGGCTTAATGCCTTCAGGTGGTGAAATCAAAGTCCATACTTTGTTTTTCATACATGGAGTCCATTTCGAATTTCATAGCTTCAAGCCATTTCCCTGAGTCTTTATTACTCATAGCCTGTTCGTAATTCAATGGATCATCATCATTCATGATGTGTACCTCATCGTCATCCTCTATAACGAATCTATATCTCTCAGGTATCTTCGGTACTCTTCCAGATTTACGAACAGGGTGTGGTATAGTAGGTTCTTCTACTTTGTCAGGTACCTGACTTTGATCCGTGGTAATTTGTGGGTCTTGAACTTCTTCAAGATATATCTTACTCCCACTGACCCCTTCATGGATAAAATACTTTTCCAAGAAAGCAGTATGTTTCGCAACAAACACCTTTTGATCAGTTGGATGATAGAAATAATACCCTAAAGTTTCTTTAGGGTATCCCACAAATCTACACTTATCGGATTTAGTCTGTAGCTTATCGTTTTCAAACTTTTTGACATAAGCTGGACAACCCCAAGTCTTAACATGCTTAAGATTTGGTTTCCTCCCCTTCCATATCTCATATGGAGTCTTTGGGGTGGATTTGGTAGGTACCTTGTTAAGTAGGTATGCAGCCGTTTCTAGGGCATATCCCCATAAGGAAATTGGAAGGTCGGTAAAACTCATCATAGATCGAACCATGTCCAACAGTGTTCGATTTCTCCTTTCAGATACTCCATTTAACTGTGGTGTACCTAGAGGAGTCCATTGTGAGATTATACCATTTTCTTTGAGATAATTGAGAAACTCACCGCTTAAGTATTCTCCACCTCAATCTGATCGAAGTATCTTTATACTCTTGCCCGTTTGTTTCTCTACTTCACTTCTGAACTCTTTGAACTTTTCAAATGATTCTGACTTGTATTTCATTAAATACACATATCCAAATCTTGAGTGATCATCAGTGAAAGTAATAAAATAAGAATACCCACCCCGTGCACTTGTTGTATAGGTCCACAAACGTCTGTGTGAATCAATGCCAACAACTCTGTAACTCTTTCTCCTTTTCCACTAAAAGGAGATTTAGTCATTTTATCCATGAGACAAGATTCACAAGTTGGATATGATTCATAATCCGATAACTCAAAGAGCCCATCTTTATGCAACTTGGATAATCTTGTTTCATTGATATGACCGAGTCTAAAGTGCCACATGTAGGTATAATTAATATCATCTCTTTTCCTTTTCTTAGTTTGTTCAATTTGAAAAATATTTTCTTGTAAGTCAAGTGTATAAAGTCCATTTCGCAAATTTCCAACACCATATAAAATATCGTCTTTATAAATAGAACAACTATTATTCTTTATAACAACGTTAAATCCTTCCATATCCAATACAGAAATTGAAATAATATTTTTAATAATATTCGGAACATAATAACAATTATTAAGATAAATGGACTTGCCCGAAGGCATTGCTAAATAATAAGTTCCTACAGCTAATGCAGCAACCTTTGCTCCATTCCCCACTCGTAGGATCACCTCATCATTGTTCAGCTTTCTACTTCTGACCAGTCCCTTCACATTATTACATATGTGAGAACCACAGCCGGTATCCAATACCCAAGTAACTATGGGTTATTTACATATTATAAAAATAGCAACATGTAGATAATTAAATGCCTTTAATAAATGAATATTTCATTAATAAATAAATAAGATTGTTTACAAAGTACGTGCTTTATCATCATACATAATTGGCTTGTATGCACACTACTATCAAATATTGTAGTATTTTTGTTGCGTGCAAGAATAAATAATTAAGAATTTTGAAGACGAAAATAAAATAAATTCGACAAAGTTTGCATAAAAACACTTTTCACGTGAAGAACGATACGAGTTAGGTTTTGACCCTAGGTTCTTTTGAGAGATCTGTACGTCATATTGACTTTCCGTTTTAAAATCTACCGATAATACGTCGTGAAAAGTTTTATTGTCCAATAAAAAATTTCTCTGAAAAACGTCGTGCTTGACATCTCGTGCTTAAAAATTTTCTTCCGTTTTTAGACTTTTCGATATATTAATTTTGACAAGTCGCTTTGTCGTGCTTACAATGACAAGCTACTATGTCGAGCTTGGTAGATATTTTTGGAGGCAAGCTGTTGTATCGAGCTTGGTTGTAAGATGCTGTGTCGAGCTTGGTAGATATTTTTGGAGGCAAGCTGCTGTGTCGAGCTTGGTAGATATTTTTGGTGGCAAGCTGCTGTGTCGAGCTTGGTAGATATTTTGTGGCTTAAGACCAAAATACCCTAACTTTGGAAATCTTATAAATAGGTCAATCCTCCTTCACTTAAATTCTCCAATTCACAAAGTTATAATCTCAAGTTGCAAAGAAATAGTTAAAGCTTGCAACAACATGAGGTAACATCTCTAGTCGTTGTTATGTTCAATTTTATTTCATTTTATAGTCTATAAAGCTCAAGAACATAAGTCGTGGCCATGTTCGAATTTTCCAACTTCGTGTTCATCATAAGTTCTTGAGCAAGACGTTATTATGTTCAATTTTATGTAATTGTATAGTAAAAATGTTAAGAACACAAGTCGTTACCATGTTCAGATTTTCCAACTCCGTATTTCTTCATGTGTTCTTGAGCAAATCTAGTATTATTTAAGTTTATGTTATTTCATTTATAAAATGTTATAATCACATATATAAGCCGTTATAATGCCCAAATTATTTTAATTATGAAAACCAAAAGCTCAAGAACATAAGTCGTTACCATGTTTGATTTTCCGTTCTTCGTGTTCTTCGCGTTTTTCGCGTTCTTCGCGTTCTTCGGGTGTTCTTGACTAAAAGTCATAAATTTTACATAAGTAGGTTTATGATTTTATTATTTTTATATTATGATATTTTATTAAGTGTTAGAACATGTTATCCTAGCAAATTAATGCTTGTGGTATCATGTTTTACTAAATGAAATGAAGAATTGTGAACAAAATCACAGTTCTGATATTTCTGCCCATTTTTCGAAATTTTAAAATGGGAATTTGTTTTTGAAATGAATTAGAAAGTTGTAGATACGAAAGTTTAGAGCGCGTAGGCGCAAGAATTACCCAAAAATGTTTTAAAATAAAGAAGTTATGGCAGTTTCCGTAAAGGACGTCAAAGCTGAAAATTTCTTGGAAGCTCTCTGATTTAAGGTCTTAAAAGAGCTAGGGTGTTAAAAAGCTTGTATCACCAATGAACATAGTTAATTTAAGTTATTATATGACATATAAAGTTATATAATACGATGAATCTAACCGCTTATGCACTATATGATTGTGTAGGGTTATTTTAACAAGGTTACACTTATTGTTTATTATACTAAACACCAAGGCAAGTTTTTCTGCACTATCTGCAAACTTTTTGTTTTCATTGCAAGTTTTTCCTGCACTATGTGCAAACTTTCTATTTTCATTGCAAGTATTCTATTCGTAAACTTATTACATTACGCAAGTTTTCTATGCTTAATGTTATGACCTTACTTGAATACCTTTCTATATCTTATATCGAACCAGGTTATTACCCATTTATTGAAAACGTTACTGCTATTGTTTCAGCATAACTTAAGAAATGAAACACTTATTCATATGATATTGAATTGTTGTTTATCAAGCATAAACTGTTAGTCCAACCAAATTATTTTGGTAAGACATCCTATACTGAGTTGAATTTACCCTTAATGTGTGGGTATTACCCTAAATTGGGTTTTCTAAATGTGTGTCTATGAATAGACAATAGATGGTCGAACAAGTTTCTAAGTCTGTGTACACTTCAAGCGCATGCGAGTGAGTTCTCAATGGGAGCAAGAATTTCCAGGAACATTTGGTTAATGTGTTCGTACCTTCTGCAAGAAGGAAGGAGGAAGTCAGACTTCAGAGCCAAGCAACCCTCAGTGAAGTGAAATTATTGAACTATCGTTTTTTTCAAATCAAACATTTTGTTTATAAATATAAACTTGATGAGCATGTCATAGCTCACTCTTGCAAAGTATTCCCTTTGCAGTTTTAGATGATAAATCTGAAACGTCTGGGATACAAAATGAAAAGAAGCTATGCTTAGACTAGCTTAAATTACCGTCTCTATTAAATGTAAGTCTTATAAGAATTTTGTTGTAATAAGAACTCAATGTTGAGAACCATATAACCGAACTTATTATAAAATATATGTATTATCATTTTTTGTTTCCGCAATCGTGTACATTTACATTCTTAGATGATTTAGAAAATATTATTGAACTAGTACAGTATCCATATGAACTATACATCTGAATGAGGGTATTAAATGACTTTGGGAGTTCTGTAAGTATTGAGGTCGCTTCTCGGTTCCAAGAACAATTTTATCATTCGTACTGTGAATGTCAGATAGATAAGAGCTATTGATATGAAAGAAATATACATAAGATATAAACCTATTCATCCAAGTGAGGGTATCCAAACACAGAGACTGTTCTGACGGAACTATTATCTGTTATGGGATATTGTGAATATTGAAGAGATAGGAATTATATATTATAGATATTTATTGACGTATGCACCAAATCTGCTACGAAAAGTGTAGAGAATTTGGGGGCGTCACAGTGGGAGTTGGTCCACAAGAAGGGCCAAGGTGAAGAAAAGTCAGAGGAGATATAGAAGTTGAAGAATGAATTGAAAGAGAAATCAGCAAGGCTTGCCATAGCGGAGGATGCTTAGGTGAGGGATTCACGACGTGCAGATCTTGCAGAGGATAATGACCGCTCAAAGAGAGCAAAGATCAAGGAGACGGATGATACATTTCAGAAGGCAATTGATGAGGCTCAGGATCGGGTGATGTACTATCCAGTCCAGTTCGAAGGTCTGCTCTGGTATATGTTAAACCGCAGGACGATGTTTCGCATTATGGAGGAAGAATGCAGTAAATCTTTTCGACGCCTTGGTAAGCAGTGATAGGAACAGTTTGATTATGTGATAACTTACTTGATGTTAATAATGTAAATTCTGATGTGCTTATAAACAGAGGAATATTTTGATGATTTAAATCGTGTAGATTCTTTATCTCAGGATAGTTGATGTAAATAGCAGTGATGCTATCGTATTATGTTAAAACTTTTGATTAAATTAAATATCAGAGTTATTTGAGATGATTATGTGTTAAGTGATTATGTTAAAGTATTTAAGTTAAGTATTAAATATTTAGAGAATTGAATAATGATTTAATAAGTGTATATCTTAACAGAAATATGCCACCAAGAAGACAACCAAATAGTCAACCGGCCCAAGAAGGGTCGACGAATAACAATGACGCCAATGCTAACGCTAACCCCGTACAGTAGTTGGTGAACTTACTGGCCGGAGCAATTAACAATCAACCTCAAGCTCCACTGAATACAACGTTCAAGGACTTCAAGGCGATGGGACCACCAGAGTTTAAAGGCTCCACGAACCCAATAGAAGCTCAAACTTGGGTTATGGAGATGGAGAAAGTTTTTGACGTTGCTAGAGTCAGTGTGACAACCCAAAGTTTATAAGATCATAAATTATTAAAATAAAGGTTAAAGAATAAAACCTAGATGAGAATTTGAGAATTTATTTAAAATTTTTAAGAAGAACCTATATGGTTTATTATTTGAATGAGAATAAAGAAAATATGGGTTACAAAATTTCAAACCCTAGAAATGAAGTTATATGTATTTGAAGGAATATCAAGGATAAGGTATTACGATGCCTATAAATTTGATGTGAACTAAATAGTGTAAGAAATGTTATATTGATACATGTGAAAATTTTATTAAGGAAATAAGATTTCACATGAAGAGATGCTATGAGGTTAAACAAAGATGAGTATATGTATAGAAAATATATATATATATATATATATATATATATATATACACTTAGTAATATGCTATATATTTTAGCAAGAGGAATGATGAATTACGTTAGGGATATGAGAATCAAGATAAAACTATGTTAGTAATTAGCATAGCTTGAATGTTGGCATTGACTGATAAGTAAGAAGATGAATAAGTATAATGTTATTAGCTAATATGTTTAGTAATAAAAATTGAGTAAATTAGAACTCAAAATGTGAGTTAGAGATAGAATTTTGAGACACGAACTGCTCGGTTGCGTCCAGAACGTCAAGTTTAGTTAGAAAAGACAATAAACACAAAATGTGTAAGGGTTGACTTTTTGGTCAAAGTCAACAGTTGACTTTTATGGAGAAAAATCAAAATCGGATTTAAGAGTTGAATATGTTATGATTTATGTGAATTATGTATATGATTAAATAAATATACATTATATAATGTGTATACATTTATTTTGTATATAAAAGAATTAAGAATAAAGTTATGTAACCTAATATATATATTAGGTATGATAATTAAATAATCTAAGGGGTTATAATATAAGAGAATGTTAGTATATAAAAATATATACTAACCCTAAGATATTTATTTCATACATCTCACTTAATTAATAACCTAAGTATTTTAATAATCAAGGAAATTGATTTGAGGTATTAAACCCTAATTACATACTCAATAAACTTGAATACGACAAGTCTAATTGGGTTATGTAAGTGAATTAATATTATTGATGAATAATAATATAGAAATATCAAGAATGATGAGCATTAGTTCAAGTGAATTAGAATTATTGGACTAAGGAAGATATATTATTTAAACGAGCCCAATTATTTAATTAAGCATGAGACTTGTAGAATAAATTGATTTAAGGGCAATTAAATTATTAAACTAACCCAATATATCATGTATAGGACAAGTATTATAATGGTATAACTAAATTATGGATGGAAGCCCAAGTTCATTTTGTTAGTAAGCAAAATAAGAAGAAAAAAAATGCTAGCCCAAAAGAAATTAGCAAAAAGCCCAAGTTTAGCCCAAATTGGGGAGGGGTATAATAGTCATTAGAGGAAATATTTAATAAAATAAAAGTGGGATGATAATATGGCCAAGTGGCCGAATTTTTGTGGAGAAGAGAAAGGAGGAGGAATATAATGATGGGCTTTAGCTTTAGTTTAATTCACCTTTTTAGGTGCTGAATTTTGTATGGGCCAACACTTTCTTTTTTCTTGCAAGCAACTCTTGTAATAATTAGAAAGAGAGAGAATAAGGATTATGTGGGAGAAGAGATGGCCACTTGGCCAGATAAGAGAAAAAGAAAAAGAAAAGGAAGAGAAAAGAGGATAAGAAATAAAAAGAAAAAGAAAGGAAGAGAGAGAAAGCAAAACAAAAGAAAGGAGCAAGCAATTAGAGAGAGAAAAGAAGAGATGGGCGGCAGCCCTTAGGGGGAGGAAGGAGAGAAAAAAAAATCTCCATGGGAGAAGAAGAAAAGGAAGCTAGGAAAACAAAGGTATAAACTATTTTCTAAGCATTGCTCTAAATTTTCTTTTAATGATTTAATAAAAAGGGGGGTTTTGATTTGAAAGTTTAAAACCCAATAATCTATGTGTTTTCCATGGATTCAAGTATGGATCTAGCTATTTCAAGTGTTAGAAAGTGGATCAAAAGGAAAGAAAGGGAACTGGGTTTCTAGAAATAGAAAATCCTAACTTTCTCTCCCTTTGATCAACTAGTATGTTAAATCTATATCTTTTTTTCGCGATCCGTCGAAAGGGGGTACTAGATATAGGTGTTTACTAGTTAACCCAAGTGGTAGAACTCAAAAATCACGTTTTTAAAAGTCATGGTGTGGGTTTTGGTGAAAACAGTCCATGTAATGGACAAAGGGTAAAAAGTGTTCTGATCAGTCTGCCACGGGGGAAATTTTGTCCACTTTTTCTATTTTAAAATTTTGGGGAAACTTTGGAGGGTTAATGTCAAAAGTTATAAAGGTCCTGTAAAAATTTGAAAATTTTTGGCCATACGGTTTGAGAGTTATGCATTTTACGGCCCAGGACTACTTTTGAAAAGTTACCCGAATAACTATCTGTGTGTAAGTCCAATACTTATGAAATTTTTACTGAAAGTACATATATATAACAGGAGCTTATCTGGAAAATTTTAGAATTTTTTGAAATAATCTCGAATTATGATAAATCTGAGAAGATTTGGCTATTATGGACTATTTAAATATAGTAAATATATTTTAAAAATTCTGAGAAAAATATATGTTCAATATGGAGCTATATCCTGCCAAATCCCAGAAAAGAAATGTTTTGGGACTGATTTGGAATTTTTCATATAAATAATGTTATATGAATAAATGAATTAAAATTGATTATGTGATGTGCAAATTATGAAGAATACGGTTTTATCTTTTGAGACCCTTAAGCATGGCTTATGCAGATTTTTGAGGAAGGTTTTGGGTCGGGTGTGAAGAGTTTTTATATTTATGGCATTTTAGAATGTTTAAAGGAATAAATTAAGGAAAGAAAAATAATTAAAATAAATTATTTATTAATGTAATAAATGACTTAAAATATTTTTACATGACTAATGATATTAGATTGAAATATTATTAGTAATATTTGACTTAAATATTATTAAAAAGTTAATAACATTAGCTTAAAATATTATTATATAATTAATAATATTCGACGGGAAATTAAAATAAGAGAATTAAGTATAGTTATTGAATTTGGTATTCAAGGAACTATATTATGCTTGTAATAGACTGAAATGAGAATTCAGGGTGCTGAAGTGGATTTTAGGTTGCTGAAATAATTTCGGTTTACTAAAACTGATTTTGAGCTGCTGAAATAATGATTTCAGGATGCTGAAATGCAACCTGGTTTATTGAAATAGTATTTTCAGTTTACTGAAATTTTATCTAGTTTACTAAGATAACATATAAAGGGAAAACTTATAAGTGTAAGTTATGACGTGATGAAAAGATTATCAAAGTATAATGATAATACTAAGACTATAATGTAATGTCTAATACTTCACTATATGACTGAATGTTAGACATTTTAATATAAGATGATAAGAACTTATAAAGTGAGTGATTAAGTAATAAGTCTAAAGTAATACAGTCGTATTCTGCAATAGTTGATGTATAGTATCTGGGCTAAACGATTCCTTCAGGGAGCGGAGGTATATACGAATTAGTAACCGATCTAACTCGCTATGAAAACAGTGTAGACGATATTGAAACTAATTTGTTGATTGTTTGTGGGAAACCACTCATTATACTATATTGAATACTATTAAAGACTCGATGTATGCTAGGTTTAGACTTGCAATGAGTATGGTGTTAAGGTTATCTACTATTTGACTATGTGTTAAATGTTAGATAGTTTACTTATAAAGTAATAGTATGATGATATAAAATATGTTATGCTAATTGAAAGATCAATCTTATAATTGATAGGTCTTTCATGAGAGATTAAATTAGATTGCTTAGCGTTAATCAGCGGTGCAGGCAAATTCCCTAACTCAAACTCGAGCTACATTTCAAAGCATGTTAATGAATGATTATTGATGATTATTCACGTCTATACTGATTATTGATTCGCACTTAGTGCATGTTGCATATGTTCATCAGGTATGAAAGGTTGATCACCTTCATAACCCTAAGGTTCAGTTAAAATTGTTCATGGTCCTTGTGACACTAAACATTATTGATTCAGTAATTCAATTATTGACATTTTGATTCATGCTCTTTCACAATTATCATATTGTTGAAAACTTGAAAGCTTATTCTTCTTTCAATCATGATATATCTTTGTTATATTTAAACTTGCTGGGCAAAGTAGTTGCTCACCCTTGCTATATCATGATAATAAATTTCAGATTAAGACGAAGGCTTGAAGAAGGACAAAGACAAGAGCAAAGTACAATAATATATTGTTATGCACGAATAACTATTTAGTTATCTTATGTAAACATTTTTAATTACTTAAGGTATGTATTTAGTTAAGGTTAACAGACCTTGCAAAATGTTATAGAATCATATGAAATAAACAATTTATGTTTATTTATTCTGCATTAGTTTATAGAATATGTATGATGATGATGTATCGTGACGCACCATGTACTAGATTTTGGGGACCCGAATTTGGGGGGGCTACATTTGGTGTCAGAGCTGTAGGTTATAAATGTAACGACCCCAAAATTCATACAAAATAATTCTCATTCTCGATCGTTAACAATACAACTTTATTCTAACTTTAGATCATATTCGATATTAAAATCACTAAAAATGCAGAATATGTAAGAACCCATATTTTTGAAGAATTATTAAAATAAGAATTAAATAAATAAAATTCTTATTAAATGATATATTGTGGGATATTATTGCATATGTGGGTAAGAACTATGCAATATGTGATGTTTATGTTAATAAATATATTAGAAGTATATATTTATTACTTGTAAATAAATTATAGGAGCAATTTATTAATGGAAATAATTAGTTAAGTATACAAATATTATGGTATACTTTAAATAAAGGATATTAAAATAAATTCTGTCATTGAATTATTTTAATAAAGAGAGAATATTATTGTAATTATATATGTGAATAAGTTGATATAAATAATTTATAATGTGAGAGAATAACATTATTATTTATTTTCTATATGTGCATGTTTGGTGTAACATGTAATTGGGAGCTAATAAATATTATATATATATATATATGTATTTATTACGCGAGGAATATAAATTTGTTATGAGCAATTTGCGTAATGTATTAAAGGAGATGATTTAAGTATATAATATTTATATATACTTTACTCAAGTGTATTAGAGTGACTTCTTATAAGGAATTATTTTAATAAATGAAGGATATTATATTTATTATAATATCTTAAGAAGGTAAATAAGTTCTTAAATGAATTGATGTTCATGAGACAAGGATATTATAATTGTTGTAATATCTTAAGTAAGCAAATAATGGTATTTGCATGGAATATTAGGTGTTGCATATTTATTTTAAAACAAATAAATATGTAGATAAGAGATATTATGTTTTATTTTATGAATATGTCATTGTATAATTATATGATTCCTATTGAGTAAAATTATTTAAGGTGGTAAATTAGTAACTTGGAATATATAATCTAGTTGCTAACTATTGGATAAATTATTTATTCAATAAAGGGATTAAAAGTTTAAGTGGTTGAGGTAATTAATTAAGCAAATGGGTTAATTTTTAGTTCACTCAACTTACTATTACAAACTTAATATCCAAGCTATTCCATTTCTTTGTCTTGGCGTGAGTTAGAGGAGATAATGAAGAGTGAAGGCTACTCATTATCAAGCTTGGGCACCAAGTTAAGTTGACTAATAATTTAGGAGAAGTCTCCCTCATTCTTTCTTCTTCCTTCCCCATGTCCGAAGTCTCTCTCTCCCATATTGTTGAGATTTTGTAATTTTCCAAAAATAAAAGGTGAAGGAATTGTATTGTTTGAGGGAGCATGGACAAATTGGAATAAGAGATTAGAGAATTTGAGAGGATTTCAAGCTTGGAATAATAGAAGATTGTGAGCATAAGGTATTATTCCTTATGTAATTTCTTTGAATTTTATCAAACTTATATGATATATAATTTTATTGCTATACTTGGGATTTTGGAAGTTTAGTAAGTTAGATAGAATTCTTAATGGAATTTCTTTGTAGTAAATCAATATTTGATTTATGTATATGAAATATAGAGTTGAAGTTAATTTTGAATCAAGAGAATCAAAATTTGATGTTATTAGTAAACTTTAGTTTACTAACATTCATTTTAGTTTAATTTCGAGCTTGAATTATTAATGGAATGATGGGTTTTAGAGACTTGGTGGCTAGGTATGGGTTGTGGGATGTATAAGGATGGATTTGTGGCAAAAATCGCTAACGAATTGATAAGAAATCGAGTCGAACAAATAACGCACGTTATATGTTCGATGAATGGCCTTAAAGAACCAACGCGGCTAAAACTAAGAATTTAACGAAGCCGACACTTGGAACAAGTCTTATTATGTTAATAGAGATTTATTTGTAAAGAAAGTCGGGTTAGAACGGAGCGAGGCGAGTTTTGAACGTTAATTGCAAAGTTGAAAAACTAGTGCAAACAGCCTTTTTGGACGCATTATTTGAATAGCTTAAAATACCTAAATATCAGTGGTGATATTTTTTAAAAATACTTTGATATGCCAAGTATAACATATCCAAAAATCAGATTAATCCGATAAACGAGCAGCGCGTACGAAAATCACGAAGTGGCTGCGTTGATAAGAAGTCGAGCAGATTTCAGCACGCCGCCGTGCGCAGCAGCGCTCGCTCGCGCGCGCCCGCTGGCTGCAGCGCGGCACTGGGCTGGAAAAGTGTTCTGACATCATTTTTAAGCGAGGTTTTGACGAGCTTTCGTGATCCGTTTTCAAAGTTTGATTTTTTTCTAAAATACTATGACATGAGGTCTATAACATGCCCGAAAAATTTCTGTTATACGACTTATGATTTGAAAATTAAAAATGAGCGAACATGCATGTCAGAACTTAAAATTTGGGCGACGCCGAGCGTTAACGCGCTGAGCGATTTTGACGTTCGACGTTTCGAATTGCGTTCCGGCGGAATAATAAGTCATAATAAATCTAATAAAGTCCTACGGGACAAGATTTGACTATAAATGATATTTTATGCCGAGAAACATTCTTTCGGGCATAAATAATGCAATAAAAATATGTAATAAATATAAATTTATATATTTAAGCGAAATAAAAATCAAGATTGCCTATAAAATTATTTTATGGTGCAACGAAGAGCGAGAGACTTGTAAAAATTTATATTAATCATAAAAATGATATTTTCAGATTTTCAGAGTTCAAAATGAGATTTTTGAGCTAAATTTTATATAGTGGTATATATATATATATATGTATATTTAATATATATATGTATATTTAATATATATATATATATATGTATATAGTGAAAATATAAAATGAAAAGTGTGAATCCGTTAAAAATAATATAATGGTCCTAAGAATAATGAAACGAAGGTTTTCGGAATTCGAAACGAAGATTCTTGAATAAAGAATTTCCTAACGGACTTTACATATATATTTAATATATATACAAAGTGAGAATGTGAATTAATCGTGAGAATAAATACGAAGTAAATTTGTTAACGAAGTAAAATATTTGCGTATGAGGCAATGGTTTGAGCTAACTCATGAGTGGACAAAAAGTTATAAAAAATTATTTAAATCAAGAAATAATATAGTAAATTGAGTTTTTACTATAAAAGATATATAATATCTGTTTAGAACCTAAATTCGCAAATAAAGGCAAAAGATATTCCTAAAGTGGAATATAAATGATTTAAGCTTCGATATGTAATATAGTTACATATGAAAATGTGAGGGACCTTTATTTAGCATAAAAAGGTTATAAAAAGAATTATGTTTTTAAATAAACTACTATTCTTTTTGAGTTAGAATAAATAATATTAGTTTGTGTAAACTAATAATTATTATTAATAAATATACATGCATGTTTCGATTACATAAATGGTTACCTAATATGTGTGTATATGTAAACACGACTGTGTAGGAATTGTGGAGAAACTAAAGTTAAATTTTAGCGGTAATCTCCAATCAAGGTAAGTTTTTCAGTTCTGTTATGTTTGTGGATTGTATGTGATTATATGGTGGGTTGTATACCATGTTTATTAAATTGTTAAAGTCAAAATATGACTAAGTCAATTGGGTTATGGAACTCAATTGTTTTATGTGATTTGTGATAGCATGTTTTGTGAGAGAATGTAATAAATGTATTGCATGAAATTATAGAACTGTGATATGTCTAGTAAAAGATTTATTGATGCATGTAAAATATGCATAGTAAAGAAAGTATGTTGCACATAGAGTTGTGTGTTATGTGAAACATGATAGACTGTTAAATTTGCTGGGCCGTCGAGCTCAATCTTGCAAACATAAATATTTTGCAGGTTAACGATGTTAAGCAATATTACTTGTTGTATAGATGATGAAGATTGATGGATGTGCGAAATGGATACACTTCCTTACATTAGAAATGGTAGAAACCTATGACTGATGGTTTAATATATGTAATCAACAGCAATGTATAGTTTAAAATATTCAATAAAGAATATTTTTTTAGATGTGTTGCAATGAATACTTTATAAAAAATAAAGTGATATAGTAACATTACTATATAAGAAAGAATTAATATTGAGTTATATATATTAATATAACTCTGATAAGAGAAATCATTAAATAAATATGATTTCATTATAAAAGAGAATCGTAAAGGTTGAGATTCAGGGAACGAATGATTGGAATAAAAGAAAAAAAATAATTTATTCCCCATTTTTAGCTATTTTTAACATTAAACAATGTTTTAAAATCTAGAACAAGATAATATTAACACACAAGATCGGGAAGATAAATATTCCTGATTTTGGGGTCGTTACAGAGTATTTAAAACTTTTATATATTTTTTTCTTTATTGCCCTAAATCTCAACCTTTATCATTACATGTCTTTGATTCAAATTTATTACATGAATCGCTACATCGAAGTTACTACACAAAGTCTTAAATCACAAAGCAATATTCACTATACATCAGATAGCTCAACTTACAATTCCACAATTATGTTACAATCAAAACATTAAATGCATTTCTCATCTAACATAAGTAATCTTCTTGAATATTGATCTCTATAATTCAAATAGCACGTATCATTACCTTGAAACCCTGACCTGCAAAAATAGTTATTTGCAAGAGCGAGCTCGACAGCTCAGCAAGATCTAACAGCTTTTATGCATCACATAGCACATAAATAACATGCTCATCTTATACATCATAATCGTTAGACTAACATATCATATATGCTTTAATTCATATAACAAGTATAAAGATTAAGTTCCTTACTCAATCAACATTCTTTACTCAATCAATGAAGTCATAAATTGACTTTATCATTTCATACTTACAATATATATAACATATCATGCTCTTTAAAATACAATTTAAAATAATTCGTCATTCAAGTTCAAATAGCAAATAAGAACTGAAAGACTTGTCTGGCTCGTAGATTACCAATTAACGAAAAACAGCTTATAATAATATGCACTTCAAGAATCCTACACAACGTATTATCATACACATCAACTATTAGTCACATAGCAACGCTTAGCAATCGTTTAAGTAAATTATACTTTACATTTCATAATTTTCTCCCATTTATTTTTTTAACACACACTGTCAAATTAAATGTATAATTAATAATATAAATTAATTATCATATATCTAATTTTTATAATTAGTTAACCCATTTAGGTTAACTCATTCCTCTTTAATTATTAAGTTAATAATTAATTAACACATAATTAATCACATCACATAATCATATTATATTTTCACATAACTAATCAATTAATAATTACGTACTCATATTAATTAAATTATAATTAAAATAAATTATAATTTAAATTACACATTCTCTTTAATTATAATTAATCAAATTATAATTGCATTTTATATTAATTAAATCATAATTAAACAAATTATAATTTAAATAAAGCATTTATTTTGATTAAACTCCATTTATGCATTAAATCATAATTAAACCAACTATAATTTAAATTAAACAATTATTATGATTATAATTAATCAATTTCAATTCATGCACTCATTAAATTATAATTAAATAAATTATAATTTAAATTACACATTCATCTTAATTATAATTATTCTAAATTATAATTACATATTAAATTATAATTAAATAATTTATAATTTAAATTAAACCTTTTCTTTAATTATAATTATTCAAATTTTAATTACTCATTATATATTTTATTAATATAACTAATTACTATTATTAAGCATTTTAATGTATACTTCAATTCATAAAATTTACCACATTAAGTTAACTTTCATAAAACAAACAATACTTTCACAAAAAGTAACTTCTTTCTTTTCTGCATAACCCCCTCCCGGGCGGGGGTTTTTTGGCCTTGCAAGGCCCGCCGGGGCGGGCCCTTTGCAGCGGCTCAATTTTTGTTTGCGAACTATGCAAAGAAAAAGCTAATTTGACTTATTTCTCCACACTAAATTTTGATTCCAGTCAACATAATTCATATCAATTTTATAGAAAACATAAATTCTAAGTTTTTAACATGTTTTAATATATTTAATCATCAAAACACATAATCAAAACTCTTAATTTTGAAAATTTTGTATAAAAACTATTTTCTAGTGTTCTTGATAAAATTGAACACTATAAGTTTATTTCTCAATCAAAACATATAATTCCAATCACATTGAATTCGTTTCTTGACAAATAACAAGAATCCAAAATCAATTTGTACAAAAATTAACAATTAAACTTGAATTTTTGATTTTTAAAGAAAACTATATATTTTCAAAAATATTTTTACTCTAACTTTTGATGAACATGAATTCTTCATGTTCATCATGTCTTCATGAATTAGACAACTCAATTATGCATACAATTCCATTATAAGCATATATTAACACAATTCACATATAAAATTTCATGTTTACACTAACTTCATAAAACTCAATTTATAGAGAAAGAAATAATGAAGAACATAAAACATAGTTTAAAATACAAGGGTTAAAATTATACTCTTGATGCTTAGTGAGGAAGATGATGATGAGGTTTAGCAATAATTCTCTCAAAGCCTTCCTCCTTTCCTCTTCTTTTCTCTCTAACTTCTCTTCTCTTTTCTATGTATTTTTCTCTTCTTGTTGTTCTAACTGACTAACACTTAGCTAATTCTAACTAACGTAGTTTAAACATATAACTAATATGATATATATTATATGTATAATTATATAATATATATAACTCCCAAGTATTTAAACCACCCAATTAATACCATAATTGTAATTAATATATATACGTTACAATGTTTGAATTTTTAAAAGCCCTAAGGCTTGTTTGACAAAATAACTTATTTTAAAGACATGTTTTTAGTAGTTAAGGCCCTGTTTGGCAAAATAGATTTAAAACAGTGCAAGAACCTTGTTTGGGAAAAACGATTTTAAAAACTCTTTTAATTCTTTTAATAAATCCTTTAACACATATTTTTAATGTTACACTTTAATTAATTAAATCTTAACATTATAATTTAATTATATAAAAGTTAACATCAATTAATCACATAAAAATTATCACATAACAATTATAATTACTCGCTAATTATAATTTCATATAACAATTACCACATAACTTCATCTGATTTAATTATCCCAATTAAATTAGAACTATAACGTAAAATTATTACATATATATTACACTTAATTAAATCACTTCACAACAATCGCATAAATTATTTATTTAACTCAATAAATAATTTAATTAAAATATTTATTTAATTCAATATATGTTAAAATTAATATATAAATTCTCTTCACACCAAATCACATATTTTACAATATATAACTCATATACCCATACTCAAACTCAAAACATCTCATAATAAGAATTTTATTTATTAAATTCTCATTTATTAATTCTTAAAAATCTGGATTGTCACATCTTTCCCTCCTTATAAGGATTCCGTCCTCGGAATCAACGAAACCTCTATTACTCGGTTTTCACAAAATCTCTTTCAAATTTTTATTGTTGAATAACTTCAACACATTATCTCAACAAAAGTTTTATATATATACTACTCCATTCATTCCTTCAACAAGTTTTAGATTTTATTACATAACCTTCAATTAAACACAATTATATCAAATATTATATGTTCTACTCGTAGAATTCATATACTCCATAATTCACTATCTCGTAAGTATTCGGGTTATCACATTCAACCATTCTTCTAAGAATTTCGTCCTCGAAATTTTTAATCATTAATCTTCGTATATCAATCTATCAAAATAGATTTTACGTTAATCTTTATTCACTAGATTGTTGCGTTCCACAACTATTTCTTTCTAAGGAATATCCCTCTTGCCACATTCTTCTTCAAAATAATAAGAATTTTTCACAATTGCTCAATAATTGGGAAGCGATAAAAATAACTCAAGAATTTAAAAGATTCTCAAATCATGTTGAGGGGTCATAAGACCTTGAACTCATCTCTAGGTTTAACAGTGCTTCACTCCCGGTACTTCACACTATAAATCGCTTTAACAAAATGTTTAACAATCACACAGACTATAAACATCCTGCATCGGTGCTCTAGGTGATCAAACTATCGCACCACTACGTCGTGCACAAACGTAGTAAATCGTAACGACTATATGCGTTACACTCGAAACTATTGTCTCCGATAACATGTCCCCTTTTATAGGGTTGTTCACCTCAGCTTCTTAACATCTAAATCCGCACCAAAATAATTTGGTTTGGCATAGTTTGACCAAGAATGCTCGAATTTCATAAACATCTTTCCATACTTGTCTAGCTGAATCAAGTAGCATAGACTTCTAGCAACAATTCGGACATCAATCGAAATATATATATATATATATATATATATATATATAACCAACTCGATAATTTTTTTATATATAGTATAAGGAAACTAAAAATAAATAAATTTTTTTACAATATCCTAATACCATACCGTAGTAATGGTGCATTGAGGATTTCGTCATTACTTGACGTCGTCATACTACATCATACCATAGTGGGTTAACGATCCTACGATAACATCCAATACTAGGTTTAACCGCATTGATTACTTTCTCGATTATTATTCCTACATCATATCAAATGATGCATAGAATATATAAAATACATTTTAAAATTTTCAAATCATTTTTGTCTAGCTGAAGCAATTAGCATAGACATGTGAATAATAGCACTATTTTAAAAATCCATTGGTTCCATCATTTGATCTAATGTTTTTCAAGAAAATAAAAGTGCAACATCAGTATGATGTCAATAAATTTCGAAAATCTAGCAAATCTAGGAGATTTAGAATATAAAAAATTTTCTCCATCAATTTAAATCTTTACTCCATCGTTTCATTACTTAATCATTCTATCAATCTTCAACAACATCAATGTTTTCTATATCATAACCTTTCTATACCCAGTATTGTTCATCAAACTTACCACAATTTGGAAGTTCAGGAACTTGCCACAATAATACGGGTTTAGGAACTTGTCCTAGTAATACGTAGTCCAAGAATTGATCAAGGATTGTCCATAAGCTTAGGGGTTCAAAAATATACATACGATTATGAGTTAATAACTCACCATAAGTATGAGTTTTAAGAACTCACACCTAACCTTAATATCATCTAATCTAATCTTAATATCACCTCTAACTATCAACTATAAATATGGGACAAGAATCACCTTCTCACCATATATATATCGATAGCGCGACACCACATTTTAATGATTATCCCTGTGATAAACCAAGTGTAAGCACAAAATCCATGCCCATACAAAGGTTTGTACAACTCAACCACCACATGAGCTCTTAGTAGAAATTTTATTTAACTCTATCTTGCTCATAATTTGCTCTATGCTCGATACAGATTTCCTGTATCTCATCATTTATAACTCCTCGTTTGTTTATCTCGTACTATATCATAGTACATACTCGTTATAACATCAAACTATAACTATTCAATCATTACCGACCATCTGTCTTTTACAACTTTAAAAGATCACACTGTGATCTTATTCTATAATCATCTCCCTTATGATTCTTTTCTTATCTCATGATCGTTTTGTTTTACAATCTTCTTATCTTTACCTATTCATCACATCATATTATGATTCCATTATGATTTTAATCTTATAGACTTTGTCTATTCATCATTATTCGTCATCTTTATTATTGGAGTTAGGCAACTCCATATTCTTATCTTTATCTCTCTCCAAGATTCATCTTTGAATCTTCTTGTTCATTTATTAATTCTTCTTTTATGAATTTCTAATTTCATTCATGCTAGTCAATATTTTATTCGAGTTTTATTCCTCGTCATTCTCATCTTCTTCTTATAATATTTCTAGGACTTAACTCATCCTATACATCTACATATGTGAAAAAAATCACCTTTTTATCATACGTAACTTAAACTTAACTTCTTATAACCTAATGTCATAGTCTAAGGTACTCTTACTTAAGGTGTATAACCTATCAGCTCTGATACCAACTGTAACGACCCCAAAATTCATACAAAATAATTCTCATTCTCGATCGTTAACAATACAACTTTATTCTAATTTTACATCATTATTCGATATTAAAATCACTAAAAATGCGGAATATTTAAAACTTTTATATATTTCTTTCTTTATTTCCCTGAATCTCAACCTTTGTCATTACATCTCAACCTTTATCATTACATGTCTTTGATTCAAATTTATTACATGAATCGCTACATCGAATTACTATACAAAGTCTTACATCACAAAGCAATATTCACTATACATCAGATAGCTCAACTTATAATTCCACAATTATGTTACAATCAAAACATTAAATGCATTTCTCATCTAACATAAGTAATCTTCTTGAATATTGATCTCTATAATTCAAATAGCACGTATCATTACCTTGAAACCTTGACCTGCAAAAATAGTTATTTGCAAGAGTGAGCTCGACAGCTCAGCAAGATCTAACAGCTTTCATTCATCACGTAGCACATAAATAACATGCTCATCTTATACATCATAATCGTTAGACTAACATATCATGCATGCTATAATTCATATAATAAGTATAAAGATTGAGTTCCTTACTCAATCAACATCCTTTACTCAATCAATGAAGTCATAAATTGACTTTATCATTTCATACTTACAACATATATAACATATCATGCTCTTTGAAATACAATTTAAAATAATTCGTCATCAAATTCTTATAGTAAATAGGAACTGAAAGACATGTCTGGCTCGTAGATTACCAATTAACGAAAAACAGCTTATAATAATCTGCACTTCATGAATCCTACACAACGTATTACCATACACATCAACTATTAGTCACATAGCAACGCTTAGCAATCTCTTAAGTAAACTCTACTTTACATTTTATAATTCTCTCCCATTTATTTGTTTAACACACATTGTCAAATTATATGTATAATTAATAATATAAATTAATTATCACATATCTAATTCTTATAATTAGTTAACCCATTTAGGTTAACTCATTCCTCTTTAATTATTAAGTTAATAATTAATTAACACATAATTAATCACATCACATAATCATATTATATTTTCACATAACTAATCAACTAATAATTACGTACTCATATTAATTAAATTATAATTAAAATAAATTATAATTTAAATTACACATTCTCCTCAATTATAATTAATCAAAATATAATTACATTTTATATTAATTGAATCATAATTAAACAAATTATAATTTAAATTAAGCATTTATTTTAATTAAACTCCATTTATGCATTAAATCATAATTAAACCAATTATAATTTAAATTAACAATTATTATGATTATAATTAATCAATTTCAATTCATGCACTCATTAAATTATAATTTAAATTACACATTCAACTTAATTATAATTATTTCAAATTATAATTACATATTAAATTATAATTAAACAATTTATAATTTAAATTAAACTTTTACTTTAATTATAATTATTCAAATTATAATTACTCATTATATATTTTATTAATATAACTCATTACTATTATTAAGCATTTTAATGTATGCTTTAATTCATAAAATTTACCACATTAAGTTAACTTTCATGATACAAACAAAACTTTCACAAAAAGTAACTTCTTTCTTTTTTGCATACCCCCCCGCTGGGGCGGGGGTTTTTTGACCTTCTATGGCCGGCCGAGGCGGGCCCCTTTTAGCAGCTCAATTTTTGTTCGCGAACTGTGCAGAGAAAAAATCGATTTGGCTTATTTCTCGACACCAAATTTCGATTCCAGTCAACATAATTCATATCAATTTTATATAAAACATAAATTCTAAGTTTCTAACATGTTTTAATATATTTAATCATCAAAACACATAATCAAAACTCTTAATTTTAAAAATTTTGTATAAAAACTATTTTTCAGTGTTCTTGATAAAATTGAATACTGTAAGTTTATTTTTCAATCAAAACATACAATTCCAATCACATTGAATTCCGTTTCTTGACAAATAACAAGAATCCAAAAACAATTTGTACAAAAATTAACAATTAAAATTGACTTTTTGATTTTTAAAGAAAACTATATATTTTCAAAAATATTTTCACTGTAACTTTTGATGAACATGAATTCTTTATGTTCATCACGTCTTTATGAATTAGACAACTCAATTATGCATACAATTCCATTATAAGCATATATTAACACAATTCACATATAAAATTTCATGTTTACACTAACTTCATAAAACTCAATTTACAGAGAAAGAAATAATGAAGAACATAAAACATAGTTTAAAATACAAGGGTTAGAATTATACCCTTGATGCTTAGTGAGGAAAATGATGATGAGATTTAGCAATGATTCTCGCAAAGCCTTCCAACTTTCCTCTTCTTCTTCTTTCTTCTTTTCTCTCTAACTTCTCTTCTCTTTTCTCTGTATTTTTCTCTTCTTGTTGTTCTAACTGACTAACACTTAGCTAATTCTAACTAACGTAATTTTAACATATAACTAATATGATATAAATTATATGTATAATTATATAATATATATAACTCCCAAGTATTTAAACCACCCAATTAATACCATAATTATAATTAATATATATAAGTTACAATATTTAAATTTTTAAAAGCCCTAACGCTTGTTTGGCAAAATAACTTATTTTAAAGACAGATTTTTAGTAGTTAAGGTCCCGTTTGACAAAACGAATTTAAAACAGTGCAAGAGCCTTGTTCGGAAAAACGGTTTTAAAAACTCTTTTAATTCTTTTAATAAATCCTTTAACACATATTTTTAATGTTACACTTTAATTAATTAAATCTTAACATTTTAATTTAATTAATTAAAAATTAACATCAATTAATCACATAATAATTATAATTACTCGCTAATTATAATTTCATGTAACAATTATCACATAATTTCATCTAATTTAAATATCCCAATTAAATTAGAACTATAGCATAAAATCATTACATATATATTACACTTAATTAAATCACTTCACAACAATCTCATAAATTATTTATTTAACTCAATAAATAATTTAATTAAAATATTTATTTAATTTAATATATATTAAAATTAATATATAAATTTTTTTCACACCAAATCACATATTTCATAATATATAACACATATACCCATACTCAAACTCGAAACACCTTATAATAAAAAATTTATTTATTAAATTCTCATTTATTAATTCTTAAAAATTCGGTTTGTCATAATAAACCTTAGGTATGGTTACCTTAAGCTATAACCACAGAGATGAGGAATAGGAATAAACTCAAATAGAGTTTAAGTGATAAGAGATGAATTCAGAAAATTCATTATTAAGATAAGAAGATCATAAAATAAAACGATCATAAGATAGGAAAGAATCGTAATATAACACGAATATAAGAAGAGATCACAACGTGATCTGATGAGGTCATAGGAGGACATATGATCAATCATTTGATTGAAAATTTTATAGCAGAATTGTTGTACGACTATTGTACTATGAAAACTTGGGAAAGAGTTGTAGAATTATAGATACGGATTAAATGAAATTCGTATTGAGTAAAGAAGGAGCTAGGATTATATGGGATTTCAGTTGAGGACTCATATGATAGCTGAGATGTACAAACCTTTGTATGGACGGGAGTTTTATGCTTGGTCTAACGACTACTTAGTTTATCACATTGATATACATTGAAATATTGGTGTTGTAATACCCGAGAATTTTCTAATATTATTAAATAAATATATTATTAGAAATGAGAATTTATTTAATATAAATAATTTTGTGTTATGAGATGAATTAATTCAATTATATAAAATTAAATAATATTAATAATTGAGAAATTTATGGAGTTTACGATAAACTCGTTGATAGCCTTGTGTGGCACAGTGATGAAGATTATTAATGATTATATTAATTAACGAATGAATTATTAAGTGAACAATTAATATATATTAATTTTTAATTGTTATTAGAGAATATTAATTAATTATTATAGAATATTAATGATAATTAATTGATGATGTGGGGATTATTATTATCGCAATAATATAATAATAATACGCAATGTGCATATAAATATAATAAGATTTATATTCATTTAATGTGATATTTAATCATATAAGTGTTAATCGATTATTATGAAAATTAATGATCAATGAGGAATAGATTAATTAATATTATTGTTAATTAATCAATGAGATAAATAAATTATTTATTTGACATTATGAATAATAAAACAAATAAGTAAGTTATTAATATAATAAGATTATATTAATCGATATGTGCAAATGTGCAATACTTGAATATATAAAGTATATGGAATACAACTATATTAAATAGTGTAGAGAGACACTTAAGTGTGACCATGCATGCATATATAAACTATGTTATATAATGCAATGTGAATATATTATACATAGAGACCATGTATTAGGATTGATTGAAATATATGAGCTACATGTTTATGCTAGTGTGACAATATGTATGCAAGTATACATTAACATAATATGAATATATTGTAATCAACTGTTGATTGTAGAATTTAATAATGTGGTAATATTTGATTTGAATTATATCCGGTAAAACAAATGTACATGAATTTTATGTGTGTGGATTATACTTACTACATTATGTGAATAACATGATTATTGGGATTACATTGTAATTCTAATTGTAATCTACATATATAGTATATATATATATATATGTATATATATATATATATATATATATGATAACTTAAGTATACATATATGCCTAAGTGCATATAAAATGTGTATGTATTGGGTTATTTTAATTTACTGCATTGTTTCATATTGCTAAGCCTTGCTTGTCCCTAAATGCTAGTCTCATTCTCCTTCACGTGTTTGAAAAAAATTCTAAGGCCTATTCTCCCCATTCTTCTCCCAAGCTTAGCTATCATGATGAACAAGGGAGTGGGAATTATGATTACATTCAACAACCATTACCTAATCTCTATTAACCATCAAGCAAATATAAAATCTCGTTGGTTTAATTTGGTGTGTATAAACAATGTCTGGACAATTTTTTTTCTATATATATGGCTTTCCTCCTCTCTAATTCATTTGCTGATAAATTGCTTAAGTTAAGTTGAGAATAATACACATAGTAGTATAATAGCATTGTGAAGTAACAGCAAGTTCAATTATCTAGCAGAGGTATAATTCCATGATTCTTGTTCTTCATTTTGTCTCTGTCAAAATTTTTATTCTTGAAATTCTTAATTCTTGATCATGTTGAATTGGGTTGCAATTGAAGTATGAATTGCTTAGTTAGTTGATATATAGACATATAAGTATGTTGGTATTGCAATGTAGTTATGTAGAATCGAAATTGTGAAGTAATTTTGTGATTTGGGCTTGATATCTGCCGAGGCTGGAACTCTCTGGACTGGAACGGGAGCCGCGCGGTCGCGCGTCTCCCTAGTACAATTTGGGCGTTGCCGTGAGCCACTGCAGAATTTGTTGATAATTTCTTTTATATCTTCTGATGTATTGAACATGTTGTACTAGGTGAGTATGCTTATAACTCACATTAACATATAGAATAAGGTTACTAGGTTATAAAAATCCATGCTAGTTGTTTTAGTTGAGTATTTCAAAGAAAACTTAAAGTTATGAAAAGAGGAACTTTGATATATAAATACCATAATAGTATTCTGACTTTTGAGACACGTTTGTATGACCTAGAAACACATGGAATGCATATTGACTTAAGTATATATGTATCGTGATATAATATGAACATGTGAACCCAACTAGTGCACCTTTCTAACAAAAATACAAGTTTTAAAGGTTGATATTGACATGTAAAGACCATATATACATTCTGACTTTTCGAGCATGTTTATAGGGCCTTGAAATGCATGTTGACTTGCTTATATATGTTTCATAATATGACATGAGCATGTGGGCTTCAATTGTGAACTTTACTAAGTGAAAGTGTAAGTTCGAAACGTAAATCTTGATATGTTATATCGAAGCCTAAATTTTGAAAATTTTGGACATGTTTGGTAGTGCTCATAACTTCATTCAAATGTCATAAACATACACATGCCATGTTTGATGTCATGAGAACTAGTTAGGCACAAGTGAAGCATGAATTAAGTTGTAACGGTGCTAGTTATAGGTGTATAACATAGATTCTTGCAAGCATGCTTAGAACAAGTTATGTGATCACCTCGTATAACAAATTATGATAGGCTTTGTGAATTCCATGACCTTGAATGACCGTAAATTATTGAAAGGGTTAACTTAGAAGCTATATCACATATGTTTGGAACGAGGGAAAGGTTATACAAACATAAAAGTATTCTTTAAACATGTATACATACTACGTGATATTATATGATGTTACTTGAACCCGATTTTGATGGTTAACTTATGAGAATGCCATAACTTGATAAAATGAAATACATATAGTATTAATTATGGTTTTATGTGATATTAATAATATGAGAGCATGTTTGCTAATTGTTGCGATCTTATATGACATGAGAATGTGTTTAAACTAAAAAGGAGGAACGTTAAGGATAGACATTATATTCTATATAACTGTGTAGCTAGGTTAAGACTTAGCTTATGTGTTAATCGTATATACGAGATGAGGTATAATGTTAAACTATATGACTAATGGATATCATATATATACGTAACTATATTACGATAGAAATTCGAAAGTGTTGAATTGCTTTTCGTGGATAAACTACGCTAAAGGCAAGTTCTCTAACTTACACTCTTTTAAAGTGCAAGTTTCCTAACTTACACTCTTTTACGGTGCAAGTATCTAAACCTTATCTCTTTGGATGCAAGTATCCTAACCGACGCATTTACTTTATGCAAGTATTCTATCCTTGTATATTGCGAACTAGTTTCTTTACTTAATCGTTTGAATTAAATTAACATACTTGAACTCTTATTTCATTAAAGCTATTATTCATGTGGAACTTGGTATTGTTCTTGAATATTATGAAAGTGTCTATGCCATTTTATTCGGCTAGACTTATATTATTGAAAGGCGACCCAAATCGATTGATTAGTGCAGGATCTTGTATTTGACTGAGAAGAACAACCTTCTTTGAAGGGAATATATAATTGTCGGAGAACCGACATGCGTACTTGAGTATGATTGATTGTTATGCATAACGATGGTACTTTAGGCTGATCACCTGTTGTACCTGTTTTTGATTTGGGTTATCAGTTTAATACTGTTAATTCTAGTAGAAGTTCATAGTCCTTAGTGACGGCTCAGTATTCAGTTATCTTGAAATCTTGAATTGGTTTATTATTGAATCACATTGATATTATTCTGTCCTTAGCGACTGTTATTAAAAACTGTTGATATTCTTGTTATCCTTGAACTATCAAACCTTGCTATACCCTTTCAAGAATTGAGAATTATATTACAAACTCTTATTGTATATTACTTGCTGGGCAAATTATGCTCATTCTTGCTTTCCCTAAAAACATTTCAGTTAAGACCGAGCAGTGCGGACCTTCGGGCACAGATAAGGGCAAGGGAAAGGCTATTGAGTAGCTTAAATTATGTAGGACTTATGATTGTAATAAAGAACTTTTGATATTATGTACTAGTTAAGGTTATTTATGCTTAAGATATGTCTAAGCTATGTAATCACTGTTTAAGTTACGAGACCTTGGGAAGTGAATAAATTATATTATTTAAATGCAATCTATTCGGCACTAGTTGTGTATTATTCCGCTGTGCGATGCGACATTTAGTCGTATTATTATTGTGATGTATTACCATGAGCACGTGACGAACCGAATTCGAGAAACTAAGTGCCGGAGGATTTGGGGGCGTCACAGGTTGGTATCAGAATTGTAGTTATAAACCTTAGGAACGAGTGTCCTTAGACTATAACTTAGGCGAACTTAGAAGTTGGAAAGGAGATAAAACTCACATAAAGTTTTCCCTAGAACGAGACTTAGTGTGTTATGAAATGTAATTTCATTCTATACAATGAACTTATGTTTTATTTAACATTCTAATGGAGTTGCTATTTGTTTGTCTTGTGTTTGTGATTGTAGGATGACAGACACAGGTGTACCTAGTAGAGTGGCCATAGGAGGAGCCCAGGGATATACATGTAGTATACGAGGCACCTCTAGAGGCTACACCAGTGCAGGCTGTTGTGCCGTTCGAGTCTAACGACGAGGATGAAATTGAGATAGAGTCTGATCCAGAGGAGGAGCCGATAGAGGATGAGCCAGTAGAGGACTCTGATGAGGCTACTGTAGAGGAGCAGATGCTAGGAGAGTATGAGGAGCGGATCCTAGAGTTAGACTGCAGGGTCCAGGAGTTGGAGGCAGAGGCCCAAGAGAGAGAGTTTGAGTTCTAGAAGCTGAGGGACGAAGACCACCAGAGGAAGCTGGCCATGCAGGAGTTAGAGGTAGAGATCGCTTACCGCAGGGAGGCAGGGATCCAGATGGGAACCTTATTCCACAGGTCGGTGGCGAGAAATGTAGATATAGCAGGGAAGCTGGAAGAAGTAGAACAAAGAGAATTGAGTGAGAAGACTGAGAAAGAGGCACTCTGTACTCAGCTAAAGTTAGGAGGTGATGGATAGGTAACACTTCGAGGAGAAGTGGGAAGCGGCCAATGAGAGAGCTGACGACCTAGAGGACGAGGTCAGGTGTAAGAAGAGGAAGATGAACAAGATGGGGTATGTGTTCCGCTCAGCTTTTGAGAGGGTGATTAATGGTGTGTACCACTACCCGACAGAGCAGGGACAGACTCTACATACTTTGAGTCGAGAGCTGGTTGCGTATATAGCGCAGATGGAGTATAAGAGCACTGTGGAGCGTGGGATGATGTGATGAGATTTCCTTAAATGGTCTAGTAGTAGTTAGTAGCATTTATCTTTATGTGTTATACATTCTATGTTGTAATCCCTATCTTTTGTGTAAGATGTGGGATAGTGATGTAAACCCCGTGTAAGCTTTTGTTAGAGGGGTAGTATGGTAGTAGGTTGGTATATTCCCTATCTTTTGTGATATTAGGGGATATATGTGATAACATTTATAGCAGTATGCTAGGATAATCATGTAATGAAACAATTTGGCATATGAATATAAATGAAGTTTATTTCAAAAATGTGTTATAAATTTATTCCTTTGGTATTAAAAGAAATACTTAAGTAATATACATGAATAATAATAAAATGAAAACTTGTGATGCAGATAATGCCGCCCAGACGTAGATTGACTGCACCCGAAGAATTTGTTAATAACGAGAGGGAACAAGTTGACCCGATCCAAAAACTAGGTAGACTTGTTAGGAGAAGCCTTATAGGGAAGGAACAATGAACCCGTTCGCCCAAACCCTCAGACTGTGCCAGTAACAACCTTTAAAGACTTTAAGAGTGTAGGATCCCCCGGAGTTCGAGGGAACTACCGACCCAATCGTCGCACAAACGTGGATCAAGGAGATCAAAAAAGCTTTCACTATAGCTCACATAGGCGAAGATCAGAAGAAGATATTTGCCACATACATGATGAGGGGAGAAGCGAACTACTGGTGGGAGGTTAATCAGCAAAGAGCTGGAGAAGGGATAATAGCTTGGGATAAGTTTAAGACGTTGTTCTTCAAAAATTACTTCCCGAAGAGTATGAAGAATCGGATGGAGGTGAAGTTCTTAGAATTAAAATAAGGTGACATGACGGTGGCGCAGTACGCAACTAAGTTTAATGAACTAGTGCGATTTACGAAACACCAAGTTGGAGATGAAGAGAGGAAGGCTAGACGCTTCGAACAAGGGTTGAAGCCGTGGCTGTTCAATAAGGTATTAGTTCTTCAAATTGATTCCTTTGCAACATTACTGGAGAAGGCAATCATTGCGGAAGGTGGCAGTGAGGCCTTAAGTCTATATAACAAGGAGAAGAAAGGAAAGAATATTGGAGGAGAGAACCGTACGTGAGGAAGCAGTAGCAGGAGGAAGCAACTTGGGAAAGAGAAAATGGGAGAATAACAACAACAACAACAAATACAACAATAATCAATCAGGGAATTTTTGTGGAGGTTTCAAGAAGAGGGATGAAGGATGCTCAAAGTGTGGGAAGAATCACCAGGGCGAGTGCTGGAAGGGACGTGGACACTTGCTACAACTGCGGACAGGAAGGGCACATCTCGCCCAACTACTCGAAGCCAAAGAAGATCCAAGGGTGTTTTGCTTGCGGCTCAACTGAGCACCGTATTAAGGATTGCCCAAAGAAGGGAAGTGGCGGGGGTAGTAATCAGCAAAGAGGCAACAAGCTGATGATCAGCGGGCCGACACAATCCAACCGCCCAACCGCTAGAACCTTTAACATGACCGTCCAGGACGCCGTGGCTGCGAAGGACAGTGGTGTCAGGTATAATCCCAATCAATGATATAAATGCTTATGTATTATTTGATTCGGGTGCCACCTATTCTTTTATATCTGAAGAATTTGCTAGTAAACTTAGTACACCTCGAGAACGATTAGAAAATCCTTTGATCATAGAAGTTGCTAATAAGGAAGTGATCCCTGTAGAATACGTTTATCGAGATTATCGCGTAAACATTAGAGAACATGAACTGAGCGTAGACTTGATTCCTATTAGACTGGGAGAATTTGACGTAATACTGGGGATGGATTGGTTGTATAATATGCTGCGATTATTGACTGTCAGAACAAGTGTCTGAACCATCAGACTCCGAATAAGTCTAAGGTAGTGTTTTATGGTAGCTCATCGCTTAAGAAATCGTGTTGCGTTACGATGATGCAGGCCAAGAAATTGTTAAGGAAAGGATGTGTAGGTTATTTAGCTTACATCGTTGATACTCAGAAAAAGGGAGTAGAAATTAAGGATATATCCGTAGTGAATGAATTTCAAGATGTGTCTCGGGACGATCTGCCTGGTCTTCCGCCAGACAGAGAAATTGAATTAGTAATAGACTTAGCACCAGGAACGGCACCTATTTTGAAAGCTCCATATCGTATGGCACCAGTAGAAATGAAGGAATTGATGATACAATTGCAAGAATTATTGGATAAGGGTTACATTCGACCGAGTGTTTCTCCTTGGGGAGCACCAGTACTATTCGTTAAGAAGAAGGACGGATCGATGAGGCTCTGTATCGATTATCGAGAATTGAACAGAGTAACGATCAAGAACCGATATCCGCTACCGAGGATAGACGACTTGTTTGATCAACTGAAGGGAGCAAAGTGTTTCTCAAAAATTGACCTGTAAATAGGATATCATCAACTGAAAGTGAGGAATGAGGACATACCAAAGACTGCGTTTCAAACCCGTTATGGACACTACGAGTTTTTGGTAATGTCATTTGGATTGACTAATGCTCCGGCAGTATTTATGGACTTGATGAACCGAGTTTTCAAGCCATACTTGGATAAATTTATAGTGGTTTTTATCGACGACATTTTAATCTACTCGAAGACAGAGGAAGAACACGCCAAACATCTGAAGATTATTTTGGAGGCACTAAGGAAGGAGAAGATGTATGCGAAATTTTCTAAGTGCGAATTTTGGATGGAGAAGGTTCAATTCTTAGGCCACGTGGTGGATAGGAATGGAATCTTTGTAGACCCTGCGAAGGTTGAAGCAGTAAGTAATTGGGAACAACTAAGAACACCGACGGAGGTGAGAATCTTTTTAGGGTTAGCTGGGTACTACCGAAGATTTATCCAAGATTTTTCTATGATAGCAACCCCGTTGACCAATTTGACTAGAAAGACGGTGAAATTTGTACGGACCGACAAATGCAAAGAAAGTTTTCAGGAACTGAAAAGGAGATTAAGCGAAGCACCTGTGTTATCATTATCAGATGATGCGGGAAATTTTGTGGTGTATAATAATGCATCACATAAGGGACTTGGCTGTGTGCTTATGTAGAACTGGCAAAGTCATTGCGTATGCATCACGACAATTGAAGGATTACGAAAAGTGATACCCTACTCATGACTTAGAGTTAGCGGCAGTAGTTTTTGCGTTAAAGATATGGAGGCATTATTTGTATGGGGAAAAATGTGAGATATACACGGACCACAAAAGTCTGAAATATATCTTTACACAGAAGGAGTTGAACTTGCAGCAGAGAAGGTGGTTAGAATTAATCAAAGACTATAACTGTGATATTCTTTATCACCCGGGAAAGGCAAACGTGGTTGCCGACGCTCTGAGCAGAAAAGGAAGGGAAAAGTTGTTTAATTTAACGACTTAGGAAGAATTGATAAAAGAGATGGAGAAATTGGAGATAGAAGTGAAAGGACCAGAAAAGTCTGGTGAGAAGTTAATTGTAATGGAAGCTTGTCCGACGTTGTTGGATAGAGTGAAAGAATCCCATGAAAAGGATGAAGAGTGTGGGGAAATTCGAAAGAGGATCACAGAAAATGAGGAAGAGAAATTCCGAATGAATAAAGACTGTATCTTAAGATTCGAAGGAAGAGTGTAGGTACCAGCGGTAACTGAGTTGAGGGAAGAGATTTTGCACGAGGCACACAATACGACATATTCCGTTTATCCGGGAGGCACGAAGATGTACCGAGATATAAGACAACATTTTTGGTGGCCCAATTTGAAACGAGAAGTCGCAGAGTGCGTCAGTAGATGTTTGACTTGCCAACGCATTAAAGCAAAGCATCAACGGCTGAGTGGTTTACTACAACCGTTAGAAATACCAGAGTGGAAATGGGAGCATATTACCATGGACTTCGTGGTAGGACTTCCAGTTACATAGAAAGGTTATGATGCTATTTGGGTTATCGTGGATCAACTAACGAAGACCGCACATTTTCTACCAATCAAGATCCGCTACAAGTTTGAATTAGTTAGTGAGTCTATACGTAAAGGAGATTGTTGCACGACATGGAGTGCCGGTGTTAATTATCTCTGATCGAGATCCGCGCTTCACGTCCAATTTTTAGAAGAGTTTGCAAGAAAGAATGGAACACAGTTGAGGTTGAGTACGACTTACCATCCTCAGACAGACAGACAGAGTGAGCGAACAATACAAACGTTGGAGGACATGCTTAGAACTTGCGTGATGGATTTCAAGGAAAATTGGGACGACCACCTACCCTTAGTAGAATTTGCATATAATAATAGCTACCATGCGAGTATCGGCAAGCCACTGTACAAAGATCTTTACCAAAGAAAGTGCAGAACGCCATTATGTTGGGACGAAGTCGGAGAACGACGAATACTCGGGCCAGAGCTAGTACAACAAACCCCAGACGTGGTGACAGCGATAAGAGCAAGATTAGTAGCAGCTCAAGATCGCCAGAAGAAATACGCAGATTTACATCTGCAGGACCGAGACTTCAAAGTCGGCAGTTTTGTATTCTTGAAGGTATCTCTATGGAAGGGAAAAATTCGTTTCGACAAGAAAGGAAAATTGAGTCCAAGATTCATACGACTGTTCGAGATACTGAAGCGAGTGGGCGAAGTGGCATACAAAGTTGCGTTACCACCTGAGTTGGAGCACATCCACAACGTGTTTCACATTTCCGTGTTGCGACCGTACAAGGCCGACTACAAGCACGTGATTTCTTACGAGCCCATTCAAGTGGAGAAGAACTTGGCGTATGAAGAAATTCCTGTCCAAATACTAGATAGGAAAGAGCAAGCCTTGAGAAATAAAATTATATCTTCTGTAAAAGTACTTTGGCGTAACCACGATGTCGAGGAGGCAGCGTGGGAGTTAGAAGATAGGATGATGAGGGATTATCCCCATTTATTTGTGTAACCTTGTAGCAATTCCGAGACGGAATTTTTATAAGGGGGGAGGATGTAATACCCAAGAATTTTCTAATATTATTAAATAAATATATTATTGGAAATGAGAATTTATTTAATATAAATGATTTTGTGTTATGAGATGAATTAATTCAATTATATAAAATTGAATAATTATAATAACTTAGAAATTTATGGAGTTTGCGATAAACTTGTTGATAGCCTTGTGTGGCACAGTGATGAGGATTATTAATGATTATATTAATTAACGAATGAATTATTAAGTGAACAATTAATCTATATTAATTGTTAATTGTTATTAGAGAATATTAATTAATTATTATAGAATATTAATGATAATTAATTGATGATGTGGGAATTATTATTATCGCAATAATATAATAATAATACGCAATGTGTTTATAAATATAATAAGATTTATATTCATTTAATGTGATATCTAATCATATAAGTGTTAATCGATTATTATGAAAGTTAATGATCAATGAGGAATAGATTAATTAATATTATTGTTAATTAATCAATGAGATAAATAAATTATTTATTTGACATTATGAATAATAAAACAAATAAGTAAGTTGTTAATATAATAAGATTATATTAATCGATATGTGCAAATGTGCAATACTTGAATATATAAAGTATATGGAATACAATTATATTATATAGTATAGAGAGACACTTAAGTGTGACCATGCATGCATACATAAACTATGTTATATAATGCAATGTGTAATATAATGTGAATATATTACACATAAAGACCATGTATTAGGATTGATTGAAATATATAAGCTACATGTTTATGCTAGTGTGACAATATGTATGCAAGTATACATTAACATAATATGAATATATTGTAATCAACTGTTGATTGTAGAATTTAATAATGTGGTAATATTTGATTTGAATTATATCCGGTAAAACAAATGTACATGGATTTTATGTGTGTGGATTATACTTACTACATTATGTGAATAACATGATTATTAGGATTACATTGTAATTCTAATTGTAATCTAAATATATAGTATGTATATATATATATATATATATGATAACTTAAGTATACATATATGCCTAAGTGCATATAAAATGTGTATGTATTGGGTTATTTTAATTTACTGCATTGTTTCATATTGCTGAGCCTTGCTTGTCCCTAAATGCTAGTCTCATTCTCCTTCACGTGTTTGACAAAAAGGCTAAGGCCTATTCTCCCCATTCTTCTCCTAAGCTTAGCTATCATGATGAACAAGGGAGTGGGAATTATGATTACATTCAGCAACCATTACCTAATCTCTATTAACCATCAAGCAAATCTAAAATCTCGTTGGTTTAATTTGGTGTGTATAAGCAATGTCTGGACAATTGTTTTTCTATATATATGGCTCTCCTCCTCTTTAATTCATTTGCTGATAAATTGCTTAAGTTAAGTTGAGAATAATACACATAGTAGTATAATAGCATTGTGAAGTAACAGCAAGTTCAATTATCTAGCAGAGGTATAATTCCATGATTCTTGTTCTTCATTTTGTCTATGTCAAAATTTTTATTCTTGAAATTCTTAATTCTTGATCATGTTGAATTGGGTTGCAATTGAAGTATGAATTGCTTAGTTAGTTGATATATAGACATATAAGTATGTTGGTATTGCAATGTAGTTATGTAGAATCAAAATTGTGAAGTAATTTTGTGATTTGGGCTTGATATCTGCCTAGGCTGGAACTCTCTGGGCTTGAACGGGAGCCGCGCGGCCGCGCGTCTCCCTAGTACAATTTGGGCACGGCCGCGCGCCGCTGCAGAATTTGTTGATAATTTCTTTTTTATCTTCTGATGTATTGAATATGTTGTACTAGTAGAGTATGCTTATAACTCACATTAACATATGGAATAAGGTTACTAGGTTATAGCAATCCATGCTAGTTGTTTTAGTTGAGTATTTCAAAGAAAACTTAAAGTTATGAAAGGAGGAACTTTGATATATAAATACCATAATAGTATTCTGACTTTTGAGACACGTTTGTATGACCTAGAAATACATAGAATGCATATTGACTTAAGTATATATGTATCGTGATATAATATGAACATGTTAACCCAACTAGTGCACCTTTCTAATGAAAATACAAGTTTTGAAGGTTGATATTGACATGTAAAGACCATATATACATTCTGACTTTTCGAGCATGTTTATAGGGCCTTGAAATGCATAAAAAGCATGTTGACTTACTTATATATGTTTCATAATATGACATGAGCATGTGGGCTTCAATTGTGAACTTTACTAAGTGAAAGTGTAAGTTCGAAACGTAAATCTTGACATGTTATATCGAAGCCTAAATTCTGAAAATTTTGGACATGTTTGGTAGTGCTCATAACCTCATTAAAATGTCATAAATATACACATGCCATGTTTGATGCCATGAGAACTAGTTAGGCACAAGTGAAGCATGAATTAAGTTGTAACGGTGCTAGTTATAGGTGTATAATATAGATTCTTGCAAGCATGCTTAGAACAAGTTATGTGATCACCTCGTATAACAAAGCATGATAGGCTTTGTGAATTCTATGACCTTAAATGACCGTAAATTATTGAAAGGGTTAACTTAGAAGCTATATCACATATGTTTGGAATGAGGGAAGGCTATACAAACATTAAAGTATTCTTTAAACATGTATACATGCTACGTGATATTATATGACGTTACTTGAACCTGATTTTGACGGTTAACTTATGAGAATGCCATAACTTGCTAAAATAAAATACATTTAGTATTAATTGTGGTCTTATGTGATATTAATAATATGAGAGCATGTTTGCTAATTGTTGCGATCTTATATGATATGAGAATGTGTTTAAACTCAAAAGGAGAACGTTAAGGATAGACATTATATTCTATATAACTGCGTAGCTAGGTTAAGACTTAGTTTATGTGTTAATCGTATATACGAGATGAGGTATAATGTTAAACTATATGACTAATGGATATCATATATATACGTAACTATATTACGATAGGAATTCGAAAGTGTTGAATTGCTTTTCGTGGATAAACTATGCTAAAGGCAAGTTCTCTAACTTACACTCTTTTAAAGTGCAAGTTTCCTAACTTACACTCTTTTACGGTGCAAGTATCTAAACCTTATCTCTTTGGATGCAAGTATCCTAACCGACGCATTTACTTTATGCAAGTATTCTATCCTTGTATATTGCGAACTAGTTTCTTTACTTAATCGTTTGAATTGAATTAGCATACTTGAACTCTTATTTCATTAAAGCTATTATTCATGTGGAACTTGGTATTATTCTTGAATATTGTGAAAGTGTCTATGCCATTTAATTTGGCTAGATTAATATTATTGAAAGGCGACCCAAAACGATTGATTGGTGAGGGATCTTGTATTTGTCTGAGAAGAACAAACTTCTTTGAAGGGAATATATAATTGTCGAAGAACCGACGTGCGCACTTGAGTATGATTGATTGTTATGCATAACGATGGTACTTTAGGCTGATCACCTGTTGTACCTGTTTTTGATTTGGGTTATCAGTTTAATACTGTTAATTCTAGTAGAAGTTCATAGTCCTTAGTGACGGCTCAGTATTCAGTTATCTTGAAATCTTGAATTGGTTTATTATTGAATCACATTGATATTATTCTGTCCTTAGCGACTGTTATTGAAAACTGTTGATATTCTTGTTATCCTTGAACTATCAAACCTCGCTATACCCTTTCGAGAATTGATTATTATATTACAAACTCTTATTGTATATTACTTGCTGGGCAAATTGTGCTCATTCTTGCTTTCCCTAAAAATATTTCAGTTAAGGCCGAGCAGTGCGGACCTTCGGGCATAGATAAGGGCAAGGGAAAGGCTACTGAGTAGCTTAAATTATGTAGGAATTATGATTGTAATAAAGAACTTATGATATTATGTAATAGTTAAGGTTATTTATGCTTAAGATATGTCTAAGCTATGTAATCACTGTTTAAGTTATGAGACCTTGGGACGTGAATAAATTATATTATTTAAATGTAATCTCTTTGGCATTAACTGTGTATTATTCCGTTGTGCGATGCGATATTTAGTCGTATTATTATTGTGATGTATTACCATGAGCACGTGACGAACTGAATTCGAGAGACCAAGTGACGGTCCCGAATTTGGGGGCGTCACAGGTGTCGCGCTATTCGCTATATGTATGTTGAGAAGGTGATTCTTTTCCCATGTGTATAACGGATAGGTAGAGAATATAAGATTATGTGCGAGTTCTTAAAACTCATACTTATGGTAAGTTTGTAACTCATAATTGTATGGTATGTTTTTGAACCCCTATACGTATGGACAGTTCCTGATTGGTTCTTGAACTGCGTATTGCTAGGATAAGTTCCTAAACTTATATTATTGCGGAATGTTCCTGAACTCCTAACGTGTGGTATGTTTGATGAACTATACTAGGGTATAGAAAAGTTATGAATGAAGAATTGAGGATTTTTAATAGATAGAATTATTAAGAAATTGATCATTAGAGTAATTGAAGTTGAAGATGGAAGTATAGGTGTTCCAAATCTTCTAGCTGTGCTAGACTTCAAATTTTTTTACATCAAGCTAAATTCGCACTGATGTGCCTTTTAAAAAAAATTAAAACTGAATTTTTGTTATCAACAACACATGGTTACAATTGTGTAGACGTGGGCTTCGAACCACTAACACATCGTTACCTATTGCGGCATGATAATACCAAAAATAAATTTTCAATGGTATTGAACTGTTTAAAGAAGAGTCTACGCTAATTATTTCGGCTAGACAAAAATAATTTGAGATATCAAAATGTATTTTATATATCATCGATGCCTCATGAAACCTAGTGCAAAGATGATAAAAATGATAGAGTTATCAATGTAGAATTACCTAGTGTTGGATGTGATCTAAGGATCGTCAGCCCACTATGGTACGATGTAGTATGACAAAGTCATAAAATGTTAAAATCCTCAAACGGACTGTAAATACAGTGCGGTATCATGACGTCATAAAATGATTTTCAAAATTTTAAAAAATTAAATTTGGTCAGACACATGTTTCGATTGATATTCGAAGTATTGGTATACATCTAAGCTAATTAATTCAGCTACACGATTGTTTATGAAAAAATTCAAGTATCTCTTTGAGAATTTATTTTGAACCAAATTATTTTTGTGCGGAATCTTATGCTAAGTCTGAGGTGAACAACCCCGAAAAATGGGGATATACTGGTTGAATGATATATTCCAATCTTTGAAAGCATACAACCATTTTAAGAACTAAGGTACAATAGATTGATCACCTAACGTACCCGTATTGGTAGTTTACCTTCTTCGTGATTGTAAATATACCTACTACATCATGTTTTAGATTTGGTTACGGTGAATACCGTTAAACCTGAGAGTTCAAGGTCTATATGACCCCTCAGCCTGATATGAAAAGTTTTAACTTCTTAAGGAGAAGTCATGGAAGAATGTGATGGTAGCAGAGCTCCTCATAGAAGGAAGCAAGGCGTACTCATTAAATTGAGCATGAAGTCAGGTAAAGGTTAACTTGAAAACCTAATTTTGATGAATAAAAGGAGTAGAGATTAGTATGCTGTAATTTCGAGGACTAAATTCTTAGAAGAAGGGGTGAATGTGATAACCAAAAAATTTATAAGATCTTAAATGATTAAAATAAAGGTTAAAAAATAAAACCTAGATGAGAATTTGAGGATTTATTTAAAAATTTTAAGAAGAACCTATATGGTTTACTATTTAAATGAGAATAAAGAAAATATGGGTTATAAAATTTCAAACCCTAGAAATGAAGTTATATGTATTTGAAGGAATATCAACGATAAGGTATTACGATGCCTATAAATTTGATGTGAACTGAATAGTGTAAGAAATGTTATATTGATACATGTGAAAATTTTATTAAGGAAATAAGATTTCACATGAAGAGATGATATGAGTAGAGCTGCAAACGAACCGAACCGAACCGAACTCGATCACTTTTAGTCAAACTCGAACATGTTCGAGTAACTCGATCAAACCAATAATTATGTACGAGTTCGGATCGTTTGGTGTTCGCGAACATGATCGAGTTAGCGAATAGTTCGCGAACAAGTCGAACATAAGCTTGTTAGCGAACACAAACTATGTTCACGAACACCAAACTTGTTCACGAACACAAACTTATTCGCGAACACAAACTTGCTCACGAACACAAACTTGTTCACGAACACAAACTTGTTCACGAACACAAATTCGTTCACGAACACAAATTTGTTCACGAAGACAAACTTAGAATTCTAAAGCAAACTATAGTTAAATAATTACAAAAAATGTATTCTCTAAGAGTAAGTATTCAATCAAAAATTAGACCAAATATTATAATCATCATTCATCCAAAAAGACCAAAACCAAAAAATAATTACGTAGAACTTAAAAGTTATAATTAACTTAAAAGTTAACGAGTACTTAAAAATTTTTAATTTACAAATATCAACAATCAAATATTAATATCGAAAAACCTTTCAACTCTTCAAGGTCCAATCCCTTCAAGCAGAGTTTACAAACAAATGATTATCAAAAACTCACAATTTAATAGTAGTAATGTATTTCTTTTGTTGTCATTTTTAATTAATATTCAAATTTTTTATAATTTTTAAATTTAATATCTAGTTTTTATTTTCGATCTTCAAATTTATATATAATTTTTTAAAGTTTCAAAATTATTCAATAAATAATTTGATGATTATTACTCTATTACCGAAGTTTCGATAAGTATATTGAAGACTTGATTTCTCTATTTTCTATCTCGATTTGACAATTTCAATAACTGATGTACATGTAAGCAACTGTATTGTATCATTCTTTAATTAATGTCAAATTATCATTGCACGATGATTAATGACTTTATTTATGTGCATTATGACATGGGTTATAATTTATTAAATTATTTGAGATGTAAATTATAATAATCCAATAATCATTGTTCAAAATTTTATGAAAATATGAAAATAATTTTAATTAAATTAGAATTTAGAGGTGAAGAAGTACACATTATTATTTATTAAAAAAGTTTACTTATAATAAATTATTAAAAAAACAAAAAGATGTTTAGGTAATAAAAAAAATAACTTCAAATTTAACAATTATTAATAAGACAAATTTTTGAATTTAATATGAAATGAAATAACCAATTATTTGTATTTATAATTTTAGAAATAATTTAAACATGTAATTAAGAAATCGAACTACTCGAACCGATCTCGAACCGAACTCGAACTTATCGAACCGAACCCGAACTTACCGAACCGAACCGAACTCGAACTGTTCGCGAACAAAGACGAACCGAACCACATGGTTCGCGAACATGTTTGATAGAGCAATCGAACCGCACACTCTGTGCGAACTCGACACGACTAGGCGAGCAAGTCAAACTCGAATCGAACCGAACTCGAACCTAACCGAATCGGTTCGCGAACAGTTCGGTTCGTTTGCAGCCCTAGCTATGAGGTTAAACAAAGATGAGTATATGTATAAATATATATATATATATATATATATACTTAATAATATGCTATATATTTTAGCAAGAGCAATGATGAATTACGTTAGGGATATGAGAATCAAAATAAAACTATGTTAGTAATTAGCATAGCTTGAATGTTGGCATTGACTGACAAGTAAGAAGATGAATAAGTATAAAATTATTAGCTAATATATTTAGTAATAAAAATGGAGTAAGTTAAAACTCAAAATGTGAGTTAGAGATAGATTTTTGAGACACGGACTGCTCGATTGCGTTCAGAACGTTAAGTTTAGTTAGAAAAGACAATAAACACAAAATGTGTAATGGTTGACTTTTTGGTCAAAGTAAATAGTTGACTTTTATGGAAAAAAGTCAAAATCAGAGTTAAGAGTTAAATATGTTATGATTTGTGTAAATTATGTATATGATTAAATAAATATACATTATATAATGTGTATACATTTATTTTGTATATAAAAGAATTAAGAATAAAGTTATGTAACCTAATATATATATTAGGTATGATAATTAAATAACCTAATGGGTTATAATATGAGAGAATGTTAGTATATAAAAATATATACTAACCCTAAGAGATTTATTTCATACATCTCACTTAATTAATAACCTAAGTATTTTAATAATCAAGGAAATTGATTTGAGGTATTAAACCCTTAATTACATACTCAATAAACTTGAATACGACAAGTCTAATTGAGTTATGTAAGTGAATTAATATTATTGATGGATAATAATATAGAAATATCAAGAATGATGAGCATTAGTTCAAGTGAATTAGATTTATTAGACTAAGAAAGATATATTATTTAAACGAGCCCAATTATTTAATTAAGCATGTGACTTGTAGATAAATTGATTTAAGGGTAATTAAATTATTAAACTAGCCCAATATATCATGTATGAGACAAGTATTATAATGGTATAATTTAATTACTTGTGGAAGCCCAAGTTCATTTTGTTAGTAAGCAAAATAAGAAAAAAAAATGCTAGTCCAAAAGAAATTAGCAAAAGTCCAAGTTTAGCCTAAATTGGGGAGGGGTATAATAGTCATTAGAGGCAATACTTAATAAAACAAAAGTGGGATGATAATATGGCCAAGTGGATGAATTTTTGTGGAGAGGAGAAAGGAGGAAGAATATAATGATGGATTTTAACTTTAGTTGGTAATTCACCTTTTTAGGTGTTGAATTTTGTATGGGCCAACACTTTCTCTTTTTTTGCAAGCAACTCTTGTAATAATTAGAAAGAGAAAGAATAAGGATTATGTGGGAGAAGAGATGGCCACTTGGCTGGATAAGAGAAAAAGAAAAAGAAAAGGAAAAGAAAAGAGGATAAGAAATAAAAAGAAAAAGAAAGGAAGAGAGAGAAAGTAAAACAAAAGAAAGGAGCAAGCAATTAGAGAGAGAGAAAAAAAGAGGGGCGGTAGCCCTTAAAGGGAGGAAGGAGAGAAAATAAATTCTCCATGGGAGAAGAAGAAGAAGATGCTAGGAAAACAAAGGTATAACCTATTTTCTAAGTTTTGCTCTAAATTTTCTTTTAGTGATTTAATAAAAAGGGGGTTTTTCATTTGAAAGTTTAAAATCCTATAATCTATGTGTTTTCCATGGATTCAAGTATGGATCTAGCTATTTCAAGTGTTAGAAAGTGGATCAAAAGGAAAGAAAGGGAACTAGGTTTCTAGAAATAAAAAAACCCTAGCTTTCTCTCCCTTTGATCAACTAGTATGTTAAATTTAAATCTTCTTTTTGCGATTCATCAAAAATGGGTGCTAGATATAGGTGTTTACTAGTTAACCCAAGTGGTAGAACTCAAAAATCACGTTTCTAAAAGTCGTGGTGTGGGTTTTGGGGAAAACAGTTCATGTAATGGACAAAGGGTAAAAAGTGTTCTAATCAGTCTGCCTTGGGGGCATTTTCATCAACTTTTTCTATTTTAAAAATTTGGAGAAAATTTGGAGGTTTAATATCAGAAGTTATGAAGGTATTGTAAAAATTTTAGAATTTTTGGCCATACGGTTTGAGACTTATGCATGCATTTTATGGTCGAGGACTACTTTTGAAAAGCTACCCGAATAACTCTCTGCGTATAAGTCTAAAAATTATAAAATATTTACTGAAAGTACATATATATAACAGAAGCTTATCTGGAAAATTTCAGAAGTTTTGGAAATAATCTCGATTTATGATAAATCTGAGAAGATTTGGCTATTATGGACTATTTAAATATAGTAAATATATTTTAAAAATTCTGGAAAAAATATATGTTCAATATGGAACTATATACTGCCAAATCTCAGAAAAGAAATGTTTTTGGGATTGATTTGGTATTTTTCATATAAATGATGTTATATGGATAAATGAATTAAAATTGATTATATGATGTCGAAATTATGGAGAATACGGTTTTATGTCTTGAGACTCTTAAGCATGGCTTCTGCAGATTTTTGAGAAAGGTTTTAGGTCAGGTGTGAGGAGTTTTTATGTTTATGGTATTGTAGAAAGTTTAAAGGAGTTAATTAAGGAAAGGAAAACAATTAAAATAAATTATTTATTAATGTAATAAATGACTTCAAATATTTTTACATGACTAATGATATTAGATTGAAATATTATTAGTAATGTTTGACTTAAATATTATTAAAAAGTTAATAACATTAGCTTAAAATATTATTACATAATTAATAATATTCGACGTGAAATTAAAACAAGAGAATTAAATATAGTTGTTGAATTTGGTGTCGACGTTAGTTTAAAAAATCAGCGGGTCAGGTCACAACCCAGATCTTTTAATCTCTTTTCCTAAGTTCTCTCTACCCTCACTCTTTTTATTTAGAAAAAAGGTTTTGAATAGTTTTTTAGGAGAAATGCCAACACATCATGTCGACGATTTGAAAGTTTTACAGAGTCGCCAGTTGGTAGATTTGAAATGGTTGTACCAACTCAACCGAGTTCTGTTTGAAAGAGGCCCAATTGCTGGACACTGTCGAAACTTGATCTTTAAAAATAAAGTTTTGAGCTCGGGGGCTTGGTTAAGTGTGGGGAAGGTGTTAGGCACCCCACGACTCCCGTGTAAACACGGTACCCCATGTTTTCAATATTTCCATTTCAAACTGGAATGCGTGAGTGAATGCTGTTTAAAAATTGGGCCTATTGATTTAATTGATTGAAAGTAATGCTTTGCTTCGTTAAACCTATATACGAAGGGTTTGATTTGATTTGAAAATCAGTCTTTGATTTGATTTGTAAAAGCATTTAATTTGATTTTCTTTGAAAAGCGTTTCTTTTGATTGATTTGAAAATGATGTTTTGAAAGCTGGTTTATCAAACCCTTACGCTGCTATTGGAATTGAAGCTTGTTGATACTTCTAATTTTATCTTTATAGCTTTAAGGCTGCATGTGAATGGTGATTTATCGGGCTGCGAAGCATCCTCAACCACAGAATATACAAGTGTCAGTCTCCTCATGGGTATGAAAACCATCGGAGGGACGCTGACACGATAATCGATATTTTTTCATTACCTTGAGACCTTAAATCCGGATAACAGTTTTAAGGTCTGTTTACATGTACATTTTTGCAGAAAAACTGGCAGGGTACATTTGTAAACCGAAGTTTGTCCATCGTGGGAATCAGATTTCGATCTTTTTGATCGTGAATCCCATGATTCCTAGGCTCACATATGAGTAGCCAAAACCTGTACAGTTCAAATTTGTATAGAAACTGATAAATATCTCAATATTGTCAGAACCGAGGATTCATTCAGTAAATACTGGTCCGCATGGCTGAAGCATCTCGTTCCCACTAGATAGCGATCTAAGGGACGCGAGGTTGCTTTTAAAGCTAAAACTAGAAAGAAAGCTGGATTTAAGGAAATCTCAGCCATTCTAGCTTCCTGATTCAGTCTAGAGGTTTTGAACCGTTTGAAAACTAGAATTGGAGAGATTTAAATAAATCTAGTCCGCCTGCAGATATGTCAATGCCAATTCATATAAAATGAATATTTAAAGCAGCAGTTGGATAGAAAGCTAGTAAAACAATATATATATATATATATATATATATATATAAATATAATATAAAAATTGTAAAGGGCGATGGATTTTCACGCCGGTGCCCGGACTAGAATTGAAATATATATATATATTGACAGAAACGTAGTCAACCAAAATTGGAAAGAGGACCAGTGATGGTGAAGGCTGCTTATATATGCATAAATATATATAAAAGCAGTAAAAAGGCCACAGAATGGTCCAGGACCGAACTGGAATGTAAATGTACATAAAAGTAGTCAACCAGGGACTGGGAAGATAACCCAGTAATGGTGAAGTGTGCAAAAATAGTATAAAAGCCACGAAATAGTCCAAGGCAGACTTGAATGCAAATTATAGAAAAGTAGTCAACCAGTGACTGGGGAGACCACAGTATGGCGACGAGTGCAAAAGCAGTATAAAGGGCGATGGGTTTTCACGCCGGTGCCCGAACTGAATTGAAATATATAGATATATTGATAGAAATGTAGTCAACCAAGACTGGTACGAGAACCAGTGATGGTGAAAATCACTTATATATGCGTATATATATATATATAACAGCGGTAAACTACCTCGGATTTGACATCCGGGCTTGACAAAATTGAAATGTTAGTATATATACAGTTAAATATATACAAAAAAGGGTCAAACCCGAACTGGGAAGATAACCCTAGTCCGGCAAAGTTGCTAGAACGTGTGTGCTAGTGCATTAAAGCTGCTGGAGTTGACGGATCATCAATCCGAGTTGTAGAAATGCCAGGAAATTAGTTTATGTACAAAAATGTACCAAATTTTGACGAAAACGGCCACGGAACTAAGTTTTGGGGATTTTTAGAAAAGGAAACTTAACGTGTAAGTGTATAAAAATACGAAGAAGTAATATTCACTTTTTGATCGTGAAAATACTTATAATGGACTGCTACACGAGCTTTTTGCCAAATCGTAGGCTCTATACGTCCAAATCTACTGGTTATTTTCTGATATGTGGTAGTATATGGGTATATCTACTAGTTAGAGTGAAAATATTTGGGTTTGGAAGAGGTGTAAAAGTCAGAAAATTGAAACAAGTCCCTCTTGACTCAATGGTAAAATAACTACTTATAAGGCTTTAAGTCCAAGAGGTCTTGGGATCCATTCCTGCCCAAGGCAAGAATGTTAAGATTTCAGCTTGAATTAGCAAAAAAAAAAAGAAAAAAGAAAAAAGAAAATTGAACTGGCAGAGCTTCGCTGCGTTTCGAGATTCCTGAAAATGAAGGGGAGCACCTTTATTTATAGGCCAGGGAGCCTCCACTCTACCTACTACTACCGCAGGTAGAGGTGCGGCTCCCCTGCTGGGGCTCGCAGTGTTGAGTTCAGTCATCTCGAAGTACGTGCACTTCGGACAACGTGTAGTCGAAGTCAAAACTTTCTAACTTTTTATAAGAGCATCCGTTTGAGGCGGGCGATACCTTTTCGGAAAGCCCTCATCGAGAGTGTCCCAATGACAAGGGATAAAACATTTTTCGGGTCCAGGAAGATGGGTTCATAACCAGGTCGATTCCCCGCAGTTTGTCCGTTAAGCTGTCTTGCGCTGTTTGCACTCGGGATCGTCGTTATGGTTCATTCTGACTTTGATGGCATAAATTTGTCTTAAGTTTAATTGAATCAACTGAGAGTTGATAAAATGACCATTTTGCCCCTCCCGGGGTGGTCCTTGAGGGATCTGGCTTCCTAGGGTTATCTCAGGGGCTGAGCTGCACTTCCCGGATTGATGTCAAAGCTAATCTGTACTACCCGGGCTATCGGGGGATGATTTTACACATCTTAGGTCGATGTCAAGGTTGATTTGTACCTCCCAGGTTAATGCCGGGGCTGACTTGACGGCCCGATATTGAGATTGGGATTGATCGGTATCTCCCGGGTTACTGCCCGGGCTGATCTGTACATCTCGGGTTGCTGCCGAGGTTGATTTGAAGGCCCGATATTGAGATCGGGGTTTAGACTTAGTGGTATAATCAGAGATCAGGGTTGATATGATAGCCCGATATTAAGATCGGGGTTGACATAACGATTCGATTGGTGATGGGAGCTGGATAGACGGTCCGATTGGAGATCGAAACTGGATAGACGATCCGATTGGAGATCGGAGCTGGATAGACGGTTTGATTGGAGATCGGAGCTTTATTGTTGGTCCGATTGGAGATTGGAGCTGGATAAACAGTCCGATTAGAGATCGGGGTTGGATTCACTGTCCGATTGGAGATCAGAGCTAGATAGATGGTCTGATTGGAGATCGAAGCTGGATAAACGGTCCTATTAGAGATCGGAGCTGGATAGACGGTCTGATTAGAGATTAGAGCTGGATAGACGGTCCGATTGGAGATCATAGATGAATAGATGGTCCGATTGGAGATCGAAGCTGGATAAACTGTCCGATTAGATATCAGAGCTGGATAGATGGTTCGATTGGAGATCGGAGCTGGATTGAAAGTTTGGTTAGAGATCAGAGCTGGATAGACGGTTCGATTGGAGATTGGAGCTAGATTAACGGTTCGATTTGAGATCGGAGCTGGATAGACGATCTGATTGGAGATTGAAGCTGCATGGACGGTCCGATTGGAGATCAGAGCTGGATAGACGGTTCGATTGAAGATTAGATCTAGATAGATGGTCCGATTGGAGCTGGATTGACTCTTTGATTGGAGATCAAAGCTGGATAGACGGTCTGATTGGAGATCAGAGCTGGATAAACTGTCCGATTGGAGATAAAAGATGGATAGACGGACCAATTGGAGATCAAAGCTGGATTGAAGGTCCAATTGGAGATCGGAGCTGGATAGACGGTCTGATTGACGATCGAAGTTGTATTGACTCCGATTGGAGATCGGATCTGGATTGACGGTTTGATTAGGAGATCGAATCTGGATTGACGATTTGATTGGAGATCGGAGCTGGATTGACTGTTCGATTGACGATCGGAGCTGGATAGACGGTCCAATTGGAGATCGAATTTGAATAGACGGTCTGATTGATGATCGTAGCTGGATTGACGGTTCGATTAACGATCAGAGCTGGATTAACTGTCCAATTGGAGATCGAAGCTGGATAGACGGTCTGATTGGATATCGAATTTGAATAGACAATCTGATTGATGATCTGAGCTGGATTGATGGTTCGATTGATGATCGGAGCTGGATTGACGGTCCGATTGATGATCGGAGCTGGTTAGACAGTCCGATTAGAGATCGGAGCTAGATAGCCGGTCTGATTGGAGATCGGAGCTGGATTGACGGTCCGATTGGAGATCGAATTTGAATAGACGGTCTGATTGACGATCGAAGCTAGATTAACGGTCTGATTGAAGATCGGAGCTGGATAATGGTCCGATTGGAGATCGGATTTGAATGGAGTATCAATATTAGTGATCAAATTTGACTAGAGTACCGATATTGGTGATCGAATTTGAGTTTATCGGCATTGGTGGTCGAATTTAGGTTTACCGGCATTGGTGACCGAATTTAGGATTGGAAGCCTGGTATCCGTACCGGGATTGGCTTGATTGACGGTTTTGTCCTCCCACAGTGTTTGTATTGGGGTAAGGAAAATTTTGAGTGTCTATAGATGCCCCTCTTTATCATGTCCATCCAATGGAGTGGAATGGACAAGATAAAGATTAGTAGACACTGGAAATAAGACAAATGCCAGAGTTGCTACGAAGGCTGGGTGTCTTTGAGTGGAACGGGGCTGCTCTTGGCTGCTTACGTCATCTATCTGCTGGGGATAACGTTATTATGGACATCCCTTGATGTTATTGCTAGGTTATCGTGAACTATTCTTGTCATTTTTTGATGGGGATGACGTTATTCAAGGTAGCCTATTTAACTCTGATGGGGATGCTATTATGTTGATGTTACCATGGTTTGAAACTCATGGTTTCCCGCATCTGTCAGCATTCTCAGGGGGCAGATTTCCTCTCTTGGCTGATGCAGTTTGTGTGTTTTGGAAGGCTCCTCTGACAAGGTTGTCCCTCAAGTAACGAGTCACCTTGCTGGGATCTTCCGATGTTGTTGGGTAAAATCTAATTACACACAACATGCAAGTATACGTGGTTAATAAGCAATAAAGTAAAAGTAGAGTATTGCTCACACGAGGAATTATTTAATAAGAATCACCAAGTACTAACCCGTAACCAACTCAATCTTATTTAAACGAATGAATTTCAAATATATAATTGAACTACTACTAAACACCACTAGTTAATTAACCACCCACTTATCATTGGCCATCAAATTCCATCAAAACATTGCCCAAGTAAATACTAAACATGATAAATACCCCCAAACTTAAAAAAAACATTGTCCTCAATGGCTAAAATAAAACAAAAAGTAAAGTAGAGGACTTCCCCGAAAATATAGCAATTTCCTTCCTTGTCTGCTAAGCCTGAAGAATAGGCTAGGCACATTGGAATGAATCGGCCACCACACTTGAATTGGACTTGACTAAACTGTGAACATGATAGAAGCAAGTTTATTAAATCCTAAAAAAAATGAAAAATCTAAAAAATAATATAAAACCTAAAAAAAAACTAAAAATAAAAATTAAACTTGGGTTGCCTCCCAATAAGCGCTTGATTTATAGTCCTTCAGCCGAACTTTGTCTTGTCAACGCTATCCAATTTCTCTTTCACAGTTGAGGAACCCTCCATCCATCAGTAGCAAATAATCCTTTGGGAGGTTCCTACACGCGATGGCCAGTGCATTAAAGTCACCTAGCATGCTTTGATTAGGTATGATCTCCATGAAAAAGGTCCAACAGCTAGGTGTTGTCTCCATTGTGTATGTGATCACTTTGGGGCATGGAAGCTTATCATAAACAATGGGCTCTTTGTCTATCTTCTCTTTCTCTTCCCACCATGGCTTCAAAATTGTACTCGCTCTTATGTCATAAAGAGCTTCGCCGACGACATGACTACCAAGCGGGCATGGTTTTGTAAATCTGACTGACTCTTTGATCTTTGGTGGAGACCCCTTTAGATCTTTGTCGACCTCTATATCATTATCCCCATTTGTCTCCTCACTTTCGATATCATGTGGCTCATCCAGTCGCATATTTGATTCGGGTTCTCCATTAGTTTCGTCATCCATGTCATAAAGCCCAGTGTTTGGAGGACGGTTGTTTGAGGCGTTGTTCATTTGCTCTATCTGGTTCTCAAGATTTTGAATAGAACCCTCTTGATTCGATGCTATGAACTTGGACCACAATTCCCCTGGTCGTGAATTATCTTTTTGATTTTTGGAATCCATGTAATTAGGACCATTTGTTGGGGTAGTGATGAGTTTCGGAACCCCCCTCTCCTCTAGGTCTGCTATGATCTTCAACATTTCTTTCCTCAACTTCGACTTTTTTTCTTGTGGCGGTGGAGGTGGACATGAAAATTTCGGTGTGTATGATGGATTTGGAGCGTAGTATTGGTCTTCGTAATTGTAGCTCCATGAAGAATCCGGGTGCTACCCCCAATCTTGGTGATAGTTAGGATCCGCATAGTTGTTGAGGTAATCACCACTATATTGTACCGGTTCAAAAATGACGGTGCATTGATGACTTTGATGGTTACCAGCACAATAATTACACGTAATGGTTATCCTTCGACTCCGTTGGGCTGCAATAACGTCCAACGTCCTTGAAAGTTCTTCAATCTGTGCTGATATTGTAGAAAATATATTAAGTTCATCAATTCCTGTTTCCCTTAGTTGAGTCATGTTCGTGTATGGCCATTGATAATTAAATCCTGCCATGGTACCTGAAAAAAGAGTAAGATATGAAGAGAATTAAAAAAAAGAGTTTAAATTAAGACTAATTTGATTAAAATTAATATTAGTAAATATTTATTAAATTAATTCCCCGACAACAGCGCCAAAAACTTGTTGGGTAAAATCTAATTACGCATAACACGGAACTATACGTGGTCAACAAGTAATAAAGTGAAAGTAGAGTATCGTTTCCATGAGAAATTATTTAATAAGAATCACCAAGTACTAACCCATAACCAACTCAATCTTATTTAAACGAATGAATTTCTAATATATAATTAAACTACTACTAAACACCGCTAGTTAATTAAGATTACGGATATTTAAGATCACAACTTCACTTATTGCTTCATTTAAGTTAACACACTTCTCATCAATTATTCTCACTATTCTGAATTGTTAATCAAGAACACTAACGCAGATATAACCACCTCTCGATGCATTATACCCATACTCACTTGCATCCACAGATGATATAATTAAGCAAGATATCCTAATTAACTAATCCACTATATCTCTATGTGATTTACAATTAAAAAGGATTTCACGCACAAGTTCTTTATCATATTACATATGGCGTAAAGGCATATCTCTATCCTAAACACGAATCATGAATTCTATCTCCACAGAAATCGCAAACACATGCTACTATGATCAGATCTAAATCTATACTCCTCTCTCGATTTCATATGGATTATCACGGTAATTGATAATTAGACAATTAAGTAGTTAAGTCCAAATCACAATAGACAATTCACAAAGATAGATCAGAATAATTGATAGAGAAATATATTAAAACAAACTACACAATAAGATCCATTGTAATCTTAAACAAATAATTAGTCCATTGATATTGAATTAAAACTAAGAATCCACACTTGAATACACATTAAAAGATAATAATAAGATTAAGGAAAAGAATTGAATCTGTCGTCAGTCCACAAATTCTCGCTCTTGATCTGGATCTCCAATGGCCTCCAAGTGTATCAATCTCCAAATCCCCTTTCAACTAGGGTTTTATTATTTTTATTGAAAACTAAACTAATCTAATTTATCTAATATTAAGTACTAAGGTAATATTCTAATTTAATATATATAAGCTAATGGAATGCCCTCCTAAGCTAATATATCTAATATAATATATATATACTCCGCGTACTAAACTATATAATATCTGATATATTAATAAAACTAAGCTATGGCATCGTCCTTTTTTCGTCCACTTCAAGTCCCTTTACAACTCTTATAATCGTGGCCTTCCATCACCTCTCCTTGCACCAATCCGTGTAAAAGAAGAAAACGTATTCAGCCCCACTTCATATCATATTTGCAGCCCACTTTATTTCTAATCCGAGTCACAATAGAAATGCCAGCTGCTTGCTGATCTTGTTACTTCCGCGAAGGAAAAGGAGAACAAATCTGCTGCCGCCTCCCCGCCCCAGCGGGGATTCCCTTAGGCCAAGGCCCCACCTTAGCGGGGCTCTATACTATCCAGCTGCTTATATTGCATTGAACCTGCTGCCCACATGCTACCATAATGCCCACATGCTACCCACGGGATGACTTGAATGCTAGGAATTCGGTATAACCTCATCAAATGCATAAAAGGCCTTGCATGTATGAGCTGCTAGTTCACTTAATCACTGGCCCACATTTATGCCGAATTATTTTGAGTTCGTGAGCTGCTAGGATCCAGGCCCACTTTTGCACCCATTTTGTTACCTGTACATAAACGTATAAACCCAGTGAAATGCTAGGAAAATTATTCGAAAACATTTAGAATCAAGCTATAACGACTACCGATTCGTACGGATAAAACCCACTCATCAGATGTTTTATTTGGATGATAGGTTTCATTTGGCAGCTAGCAGTAGGGAGCTGAATATCCAATCTTTTACCTCATTCTCTTTTGAGGATGTGTATAACAGATTCCATCATTGGCGATGGATTATTATAATTGCCTTTGTCATCGGATCACTCCCGAAGCTTTGATAGGGCTGAGCAACCTATTAAACTTTATCAGTCAGTACCCGACTTTTCGTTGGGGTTGTGCCAACGACTGAACTGTCATCGGTCAGTACCCGACGCTTCGTTAAGGTTGTGCCAACGGTTGAAATTGACTTCGGTCTGTACCCAAACTTCACTGGGATGGAACTAATGGTTGAAATTGACTTCGGTCTGTACCCGAACTTCTCTGGGATGGAACCAACGGTTGAAATTGACTTCGGTCTATACCCGAACTTTGCTGGGGTAGAACCAACGGTTGAAATTAACTCTTATCTATACCCAAACTTTGCTGGGGTAGAACCAACGGTTGAAACTGCTTCGGTCTGTACCCGACCTTTGCTGGGGTTGTGCCAACGGCTAAACTGTCATCGGTCAGTACCCGACGCTTCGATGGGGTTGTGCCAACGGTTGAAATTGACTTCGGTCTGTACCCGAACTTCGTTGGGATGGAACCAACGGATGAAATTAACTTCGGTATGTACCCGAACTTCGCTGGGATGGAACCAACGGTTGAAATTAACTTCGGTCTGTACCCAACTTCGCTGGGGTAGAACCAACGGTTGAAATTCACTTCAGTCTGTACCCGAACTTCGCTGGGTAGAACCAACGGTTAAAACTGCTTCGGTCTGTACCCAAACTTTGCTAGGGTTGTGCCAACGGCTATACTGTCATCGGTCAGTATCCAACGCTTCGCTGGGGTTGTGCCAACGGTTGAAATTGTCATCGGTCAATACCCGACGCTTCACTAGGGTTGTGCCAACTGTTGAACTGGACTTCGTTCAGTACTCAAACTTTGCTGAGGTTGTACCAACGACTAAGCTGGACTTCGGTCAGTACCCGAACTTCGTTGGGGTTGTGCCAACGGCTGAAATCGGCTTCGACCTGCACCCGACGCTCGGAAAGTGGCAGTTTTTGACAGTTTTATGCAGTTTTTCTGCATTTTAATTTGTTGATCCCCGGACATGGCTTCGAGATAAATACCAAGGGTCTCTGTGGGGTTTCCCTTTCTGTCAGATTCCTGCTGCTTGAATGCAGATTTTCATGACAAACCGCTCAATCGCGTAGCGAATTTTCTTCAGATTTGACTCGGCAACACAAAAGAACTCTGTTTCGACCCGAATTGGACTGAGCCTGTGGGAGTGGGACCCACCCTGGGGTGCCGCAGGTGGAGGTGCGGCATCCGTAGGTGGGTACGCTTCCACCTGGGCTATTTAATGGGCTACGGGATTTTCATTTTTCAAGTTTCAGTTTTGATTTCCAAACGGATTCCGATCTTCTTTTTCAGATCTACGGAGCTTGGACAACTGTTTTCTGAATCCGTCAGTTCCTACGCGATCAGCGCAACGCAGGTACGTTTGACGTCCTTTTTTTGTAAGTTTTGACCGTTAAAAGTATGCGAACCACTCAGGGGCATTTCAAACGCAATGTATGAAAAATGTATGCCTATATGACCTGTTAAATTTTTTTGACTACATATTTATGTATATCTTACTGTAATGCACGTTTGGATGTAAGAAAATCTAGGTTCTGAGACAGTACTATTTTGCACTTTTTGATTAGTTTAGTCATCCTTTTTTGAGTCCTAGTGAGCCTGGATTTTCAACTAAAATGTCCATGATAATTTGGCTACCATGTGAGGTTGACTTTTGATTTTTTTTATAAATATGAATTGTTTCTATTTTTGGATAGGTGTACTATTGAATGGCTACCTAGATATGCCTGCGTGTATGTGGATAATCCATTTTACAAAGGAGACTCTGGCAAAAAATTTCCAAAATCTTAGGCGTTGAAAAACATGCATTTTTGACTATACTGGGGATTTTTGACTGACCCATGCAGGTTTTTAGCTTCTAGGTTTTGAAAATATATAATTTTGACTTTACTGAGTATTTTTGACCGACCCATGCATGTCTTAGGACCTAGAGATATATGCTGGACTGATTGAAAATGATAAGCCACAGGTTTTAGGCTTACCACACCCTTTCTGAGGTGATTTGGAGTATTGGTGTATGTGATGGATCGCGATAGACCCGGCAGTTCCAGCAGGGTGTCCTCAGGTATCAGACGGAGGAGGGCTTTTGATGTTCCTCAACCTCGTCCGGCTCGAACGCTTCGTAGACTGGTAGAGGCGGTGATTCGTCCAGTACAGGACGAGCAGCCACTTGACATTGATGATGAGGAGGCTCCTTTTGTTGTTCCTGTTCCCGCTCAGGCTCCACGTGTGGAGGTCCCTAGCATTGTTGAGTAGACGCAGGAGTTGTTGGGCGACTTGAGTTGCCATCCTTTGAGATATCTTCACGCCAACGAGGTGACTTGAAGTTTCCTTCTCTCTGGATTTTTTTCTTCCTTTTTGCCATTCTCGGGGCTCAGGTTTTTTTTTTGACATGGGTTGGTTTTTGATGCAGGTTCTCAGCTTTACAGAGCCTCGAGGGAACTATTTTATCATGCATTCCCTGTATCACACTCTGCATGAAGATTACAGGGATATCGTAGATGGATGGGGCTTTTATATATTGTCCTCGATCCTTCCCCGTCGTTGCCCCTGGGGGTATATGAGGGTTTTATCTGAGCGCTGGTTCCACCAGACTCAATCCCTTCATCTGCTAGATTGCGAGGTGATGATGACTCCTATGGATTGGATATTTATGATCGGCATTGAGTTTGAGGGTGAGCCAGTGCCTGTCGTGGCTGATATTATGCCCATTGTCGTCCGATCCCTGCTGGGAGTCCCTACGACAACATTCAAGGGTCAGAAGATCCAATCTGGTCCCTTGAGTATAGATGCCCAGGATGGGATTTTATAAGAGCCCCCGCCTGATGATCAAAGGGCTAGAGATCACATTCTGAGGCGATTATTTTTGTCGATCATCAGGGGCTATTTTGTGGCGGACAACTTGTCTACTATGTCCTTCACCTTGATTAGCGCCACTCGACATGTAGAGCGCCTCAGTGACTATGATTGGGGCTCCTATACCTTTGTCCATTTTCTCCGTGGCATGCATATACTTTCGGAGGGTATGATGAAGGCTTAGTTAGGATTTTACCCATTTCTGTTAGTGAGTACATCTTTCTGTACCTTTTTGATTTCAGCATTCATTTTTGTCAGTTTTGGTCACTAAGGACTTTCGATATTTGCATGATCAGATTTGGGCATTTGACATGATTCATTGCCTACGGCCCGCTTCTGTCCTAGGTCTGGGGACCTATCCTCGAGGACGGAGATGACATCACTCCACTTTGACGAAGGTCCCGATTGCTGAGGGATTCACTCACGCTCGTTTGCAGTTGGAGCTTTTGACGGCGGGTTCGATCACCTGGATGCCGTATACCTCTGAGTTTTTGACTATTGGATTTGAGGGAGGCGTCCCTACAGGTCGGGAGTTTGTTTTATCGACCCGCAGAGTCCCTTTGTTGACGGTAGGAGGCTGGAAGCTCTATCTTAGAGAGCGTGCCATTAGGAGCTTTACGGGGGAGATCCGCATTCCTATTGCTCCTCTTGCTTGGCATCATTGGCTATTGACCATGCCATTGACAGATATCCCTACGGAGGGCATAGATGGCCTTGCCTTATCAGAGGGCTCGTACAACGAGGAGGCCTTTAGCAGTTGGTGGAATCCTCGCACTATTGGAGCTCAGACTTGTGCCACTCAGTTAATGGCAGACATGGTGCCAGGGTCCGTGATGATGACGGACTGGATAGCTTGTGTTGTGCCGTTTTGGTGTTAACAAAACGGGCACAAATGCGTTCAAGCATACACGGTCGATAAGTAATAAATGTCATAAGTAGAGATCGTTCCCACGGAGAAAAGAAATTAGATTTAAACTATCATGCAACAATTCTATAGTTATCTTCAGCTGCTCAAATGAGTATCAAAGTGTGAATTAATAACTAGACTGATTTTAAATCTAAATTAACTAATTAACAGACGGAGGATTCAAATTAGAGAAATATGGGATCCTAACTTCACATATTGCATCATATAGATTACACAACTCATGTTAAGTATAATTGATTAATTAGGAATGCTAGCCGAGAGCATGAATGTGAGAAATGGCTATCTTTCAATAAACCAAATCCATATCATATAAAATCCACAAAAGAGATAGAATCCATATGAACACCAATAAAACCAAAATCACTATAAGTCTATGTGATTTACAAGCTATATCGGTTTAAGCGCAGGCTCCCTATTGGCTACATATGGAAAGCCGGTATATTTTTATCTGGATTACGAATCATAAAATTCATCCAATGCAAATTTCATGAACATATACTGGCATGGAAAAATCTAAGTTTATACTTCCTCTTTCAATTCTATATAAACTATTACAGTAGATGGTGATTAAGCATCTATATATTCAATACAACCATGCTAGGTAAACCATACAAAATCAAGTATACATATCAATGAGGCATATAAAGCTAGACTAAGCAATAAGATTCATTAGAATCCTATAATGGTAGTTAGTTTATCTCTGAACCAATAACCATTATGGGATTTGAACAAAGCATGACAAGCAAATATGGAAGTAAGAGATTAAGAGAGATAGAAAATGCAAATCTGAGTATCCCCTTTCAATAGAAGCCTTCAATGCCAAGTTCAGATCACAAACAAACCCAAAGTGAAACCCTAGAATGGAAATCTACTAGAACTAGAAGAGGAGAAGAGTTAGTCTCTTAAGCTCTCTAGCTCTCTAACCCTAAAAAATAGGAAAACTTGAATGCTTCTAATAAATTGTTAGGTCTGAATGATAAATCCCTTTTCATTCATGCCAATACACATATATATCCAATACACTTCAGCAGAAAAGATAAGTAAAAGGTCATCAGCCTTGACCTGCGCAGCCGTGCGGCCCCGTAGTATATTTGGGGCGCGGCTGTGCGCTTCCCCAGATAAGTCTCTGGACTCTGCATATTGGCGCGGGCGCGCGGCTGTCTTATGTAATCCTAGCGCGGTCGCGCGATCCTGAAAATTCTGTTGGTGCATCTGGTGTATTGCTGCTTCCTTTGCTGCTTTTCTCCTTGCTTCTTACTCCTTCACTTCTGATGCCTTAAGGCCCTTTGCACATGTCTTTTGCCATCTCCTCAGCCCAAGCCCGTCTTCATGCCATTCCACCTTTGCCTTTTGCCATTTAATGCCCAACCATGCCATTTCTTTGCCAAAAGAGTTTCCTGACTAAAATATGCAGAACAAAGATAAAACACATTAAAAGACACTAAAATGCTTGAGTTTAATCCATAATCACAACAAGTTGATATTCAATAAGTAGGTATAAAACCTACTTATCAGCTTGTATTTGAGAGCCTACTCATGCAGGCCAGATAGCAGATCTGACCAGGGAGTTGGAGCAGGCCCTTTTCTTTATCAGGCATCTTGGCCGAGATCCGTTAGAGGCATCTTCTTTTTACCCATCTAGCTCAGGAGTGGGTCCCTCTTCCGGTCCATTTAGCAGTAGCTATGTAGGGGCAGATCCTCCCTTATACCGCCCAGATATGCCTGATAGCAGCGATTTTGTATCCACCGAGGAGATGGAGCAGGTCGATCACTTTGACACTGATGTCTTCGACTTCCTCTGATAGCTATTGGAGCAATATTTTTGGTCAGTCATTGTTTTGGCTATTTGGCGGTTGTGCCATCATTTTGATAGACCACTGTATTAGTCGGGTGGTGGTGCCCCATTTCCCTGTATTTTCCTTTCTGCTTTGTATTATCAGATAGGGATGATGTCCTACAGTAGATAGTTTGTTATAGATATTCATGATCTTTTCTATTTATCGCATCATGTATATATTTGTCATCATGCATATATTATGTCATGTGTGTGAATTTAGACAGCTGCGACTTGACTTGACCTTTGGATGGTCTTGTGGTACGGTGCTACAGATGACGTCGTCTGTGGTCAACCGTATTGAGCATTCACCACCGTCTGAGGTGGCCACATCATTGAGGTCATGGTATGAGAGCATGCCCTACCCAGTCAGAGGGATAGTGGACCATATGCTGGGGCATTCGTTGGCCCATGCAGATTTTTTGGTGCCTTTTGGATTTGTTGATGGCATTTTACCCTTCTGGATACCTGAGAGACAGGTGTTCTGCTTCGGGCGGCATAAGTTGACGTCGACTCTCGAGGAGTATGAGCAATTTACTAGGTTGGCTCTGGATCTGCCATGTGCTCGTACGGCTATTAGTGATATAAGGAGACCATTTATCCGTATGTCCGGTCTCCGTCAGAGCTTGATCAGGGATGAGATTGTATCTGGACACGTGATCTCGATTGATTTCCTAATCGATCGATTTGGCGAGCTCGACAGCTATGATCGCCATGTCAGAGATTTTATTATTTCAGCAAGGGCATGGCATCTGGCCAGAGTAGACATTCTGCTAATGTGTATTGTGGCATACATCTATATGCCGCTTCGCTTGGATCATTTGGACGTGGGATTAGTAGTTGTGGTTCGGGCCCTTGGACAGGGTAGCACCATCATCCCGATGATATTGGCTGAGACATTTAGATCTGCCACACATTGTAGTACCCATCTAGAGGGGTTTTTAAGGGGCAGCTCGGTCTTGCTGTATATATGGATGATGTCCCATATACGACCAATTGGATTCTTTAGGCCTCGGGGTTTTTGCTTCACTCATGAGACATCTACAGTTTACTCCTTTCAGTCTGCGGAGTGCATTGATGCAGAGTCATGGTTGGCATTTTTGTCGGATATTGAGCATCCGTTCTTGATCTTTCCATGCTCAGGGCTAGCGTCCCCATATTGCTTTATCACCCATGTATCTGGCCTGGATTATTTTCCCCTAGCGGGTTTGAGGTGAGTGACTACCTATCATCCCCTAGCAGCCATGTGTTAGTTTGATCAGCTGCAGAGTTTGCACCATTTTGAGGGGTCTGCTGATAAGAGGACGTCGGCTTCTTCTATATCATCCACCGACTTGGTTAGAGTATATGAGTGTTGGACTCATCGAGAGAGGGCTGATTTCTCTAGTAGCCATCCGGGTCATTCTTCAGAGTATTCCACATGGTTGGAGGTAGAGACAGCAGTTGCAGCAGAGCCTCATTTATCTTCGATAGTGGACTCCTACGAGGAGGAGCCTATGGAGGATCCAGATTCTCCTACTGAGGATGACCTGTTCACGGGTTTGATAGCGGCTCTAGTGAGTGATCCGTCGGTTATTCCTTCAGAGACGAATCCGATTTTAGCGGACTCACTATTCATGATGACCTTTGAGCGAGATTCATCTAGAGCACAGATGTTGGCTGCCTTGTCTAGCAGAGATTTAGCTTTTACTGAGAGAGATGGACTTAGGGTCGCTCTAGATGCTGGATTGATTGAGCGAGAGGAGCTCCGATCTGCCAGAGATACAGCTGTTGTAGAGCGAGACGAGATTCGCTCAGCTAGAGACGCAGCATATGTTGAGATCGAGGAGACTTTGATTGCTCGAGACGCAGCTTTTACGAAGAGGGATGAGGCTATAGCTTCTCATGATTTCCACATTGCTGATAGTACTACTCTTCGATCTTACACCCATGGTTTGGTCACCGAGATGAGTGCGTATATAGATGACCACAGTGCCACCTTGCAGATGATCGTGGAGGTATTGAGACGTATGAAGGCTGGGTGGACTACACTTATAGCTGCTTCCCCATCTTCAGAGAGAGATGCCATGTTGGCATTGCTGACCCGCTTATCCTTGGGTCCATAGACTAGCTTTATTTTTCTTGCACAGACTAGATCAGCCATTTTTGTCATGTACAAGGCATTATGTATATATTAAATAGTGTTATATATCAGAGAAATATAGTTTTGATTCACTTCCTTGATTGGATATGTACTGTCATTGCTGAGTGATTACCACTTCATTCATGACTCGCAGTTGTAGATGTATCTTGAGCTTCTTCTTAATGAACTGACAGTTGAGATGTCAGAGAGTATCTCAGATGGGCCTGTTGACCAGGGTAGATTGCTAGAGTTTAGGTTTCACCAGTTTTCGGTGTCTTGGGACTGGTCTTTTATTGATTTTCTTGAAGGTCAAACCGCGCCATAAATGGCTGCCTACATACTCCCGGGTGTAGGGAGATTAGGTCATTCGTAGTTCAGGCTATTTGGTTGGAAAGAGGTTTGTTTTTGGATTTTTTGATTCTTTTGATTTTTGGATTTTTCTTAGTTTGACCGCACCAGAAATGGCTGCCTACATACTCCCGGGAGTAGGGGAGATCAGGTCATTAGTAGTTCCGGCTGTTTGCTGGAATGGTTTGATTTTTGGATTTTTTTTCCTTAGTTTGACCGCACCAGAAATGGCTGCCTACGTACTCCCGGGTTGGGGAGATCAGGTCATTCGTAGCTCCGGCTTTCTAGGGAAAAACCGAACTTGATTTTATTCGTAGGACCCAGATGCGGGTATGCATATGTCTCAGACGTAGTATCTCTTGATGGTGTCTGAATTAATGAGTTGGGGAAATTCATTCCTATCCATTTCTTGTAGTCTGATAGCTCCCCCTGTCAACACCTCCTTGACAATGAAAGGGCCTTTCCAATTTGGGGCAAACTTTCCTTTGGCTTCATCTTGATTGGCCAGGACTTTCTTCAGCACCAAGTTGTTTTCTTTGAATTGCCGGATTTGGACCTTTTTGTTGTAGGATCTGGTGATCCTTTGCTGGTATAACTGTCCGTGGAAAATAGTTGTAGCCCTCTTTTCATCTATCAAGGAGAGTTGATGATACCGGTCTTGCAACCACCGATCCTCGTCTATCTGAGCATCGATCAATACTCGCAAGGATTCCATCTCTACCTCTATGGGAAGGACTGCCTCCATGCCATAGACCAACGAATAGGGGGTAGCCCTAGTAGCGGTGCGCATTGACGTCATGTATGCTAACAGGGTTAGAGGCAGTAGGTCAGGCCATTCCTTGTGATTGGCAGACATTTTTTGCATGATCTTCTTGATGTTTTTATTGGCCGCTTCGATCGCAACTTTCATCTTAGGCTGCTAGATGACGAAATTGAGATGTTTGATGTGGAACTTACTGCACAATTCTTTCATCATTTGGTTGTTTAGGTTTTTGGCATTGTCTGATACGATCACCTCCGGTTGTCCATATCGACAGACGACATTATTTCTGATGAAACTAGTGATGACCTCTTTTGTGACTTTGGGAAAGGAGGCTGCTTCAACCCATTTGGTGAAGTAATCGATCATGGTAAAAATGAATCGATGACCATTGCTGGCTTTTGGTTCCACTGGACCTATCACATCCATTCCCCACACGGAGAAAGGCCATAGTGAACTCATGTTGTGCAGCTTATTTGGAGGAGCGTGGATGGCATTTCCATGTATTTAGCATTGAAAACATCTCTTAACGTGATTTTCGCAGTCAGCCTTAAGAGAGATCCAATAATGGCCTATTCTGATTATCTTCTTGGCCAGCAGATGACCGCTTATGTGTGGACCACAGACTCCACCGTGGATTTCATCCATAAGTTTTTGGGCTTGCTCTTTGTAGAGGCATCTTAACAGGCTTATTCCAGCATCCCTTTTGTACAGTGCATCTCCGCTCAAATAGAATTTCATGGCCATTTTGTGAATCCACTTTCGATCAGATTGACTTACCTCAGCGGGTGTGGATCCATCACGGAGATATTCCTTGATGTCTTGATACCAAGGCTGCTTGTCGGGAGGTATTTCATCTGATACTTCTCCAATGTAATTCCCATATGTCGGGGCTTTCTGAATTATAAACTTGATGTTGGGCAATCCACTCTTATCGGATATGCGAATTAATGAAGCCATCGTTGCCAATGCATCAACGATGTCATTCCGACCCCGAGGAATATGAACGAAGGTTATGTCTTCGAATTCACGGGATATTTTGAGGACCTGTCGATGATAGGGCAGCAAATGTAGTTCTTTGGTGAGATACGCGCTGGTGGTTTGTCTGATGACTAGCTCATAATCTCCAAAGACGATGGTGTTTGATAGACGTGGATTGGGCTAATTTAAACCCCATTATACAGCCTTCATACTCGGCCGTGTTGTTGGTGTTGCCAAATTGATGTTTGGTAGCCATAGGATACTGCTTTCCTGCACCAGAGATGAGGACTGCCCCAGCTCCGACATCTTCCATGTTTATCGCTCCGTCGAAATACATTTTCCATGGTTGGACTGTATTCTCTGACTGGAGTTGTTGAATTGTCATGATCCCATCATCTGGGAAATATGTCTCCAGGGGCTCGAACCCTCTTGAAGGTGCTTCAGCTAATTGATCTGCAATGCCTTGACCCTTGATTGACTTCTGAGTCACGTAGACAATGTCGAATTGCTGTAGGATCAACTGCCATTTGGACAGTCGACAATTCAGCATTGGTTTGTTGAATACGTATTTGAGTGGATCCATGCAGGATATGAGGTATGTCGTATGCCCATGCAAATAGTGTTTCAACCTCATGGCGACCCATGCTAATGCACAACATGTCTTCTCGATCAAGGTGTATTTCTGTTCACCACTGCTAAATCTTTTGCTGATGTAGTAGATAGGTCTTTCTTTGCTACTATCATCCTTCTGTCCTAACATGCAGCCCATTGCATTGTTATTGACGGATAGGTACATGAACAAGGGAACTCCATCCCTTGGGGTTACCAAAGTAGGAGCTTCAGTCAGCTGCTTCTTGATGGCAAGGAAGGCTTGTTGACAATCCTCATTCCATTTGGTGGAGGAATTCTTCCTTAACAACTTGAAAATGGGTTCATAGGTTATTGTGAGTTGGGAAATCAATCGGCTTATGAAGTTGATCCTTCCTAGGAATCCCCGTATCTTCTTCTCTGTACGAGGTACGGGCATTTCAGTAATGGCTTTGATCTTGGCAGGGTCGAGCTCGATGCCCCGATTACTTACCAGGAATCCTAACAGCTTGCCTGCTTTGACGCCAAAAGCATATTTGGCGGGATTGAGCTTGAGGTTATACTTACGTAACCTGTTGAACAGCTTTTTGAGATGGTCGATGTGATCATCCTCCCTCCGGGATTTGATGATGATGTCATCCATATAAACTTCGATCTCTTTGTGCATCATGTCATGAAAGAGGGCCATCATGGCTCGCTGATACGTGGCTCCGGCATTGATAAGGTCGAAGGATAGTCGTCTATAGCAGAAAGTTCCCCAGGGAGTGATAAAAGCTATTTTCTCCCGGTCCTCTTCAGCAACCATTATTTGATGATAACCAATAAGCAATCCATGAAGGAATACATGCCATACTGCACAATATTGTCGATCAGGATGTGGATGAATGGTACTGGGAAATTGTCCTTGAGGCAGGCTTTGTTCAAACCCCAGTAATCCATGCAGACTCGTACCTTCCCTCCGGGCTTAGGCACGGGAACTATGTTTGACAGCCATTCTAGGTATGTTGATACCATGATGATTCTGGCTTTGAATTGTTTACCAATTTCTTCTTTAACTTTCAGCCTCCATTCAGGTTTCAATCGCTTGAGCTTTTGCTTGACTGGTTTGAATCCATCTTTGATGGGCATTCGATGGATGACAATATCAGTGGATAAGCTAATCATGTCTTCATGTGACCATGAAAATACATCCTGGTACTGTTTTAGGAGTTTGATCAGGTCGGCTTTTTGATTGGGTATGAGGTCTGAACCTATTTGGATTTCTTTGATGTTCTCGGAGGTTCCTATGTTGATGGTGATGGTTTGGTCGAGGTTTGTTTTGGGTTTGTCTTCGACCCATTCTTTGATCTCCTCGGGCACCTCATAGTCATCTTCCTCCTCTTGATCAATATCCATCAAGTCGAAGTTTAGTTCTACATTAAAGTCGTAGTCATTTTGATAGGTTGGCATCTCATCAGCAGAGACACACACATCCAATGCTTGGGTCCTGAAAACAAAAATGCTTTCATTAATATATACAACTGCCTAAACATACATGGCATTTGTGAAGCATGACAAAAGTTACTTCTATAGCTGTGCAAGCAAAAGTAAGTAGTAAATAAAAGCATGATTAAAGGGCAAATGTACTTTCTGCCCCTTTACCCTTTTCGACTGAGGCAAGGGACACTGCTCCAACTGTCCAAGGTCAGATCCTCATGAACCGGGAGGATCAGGGATTTGTGATTATCTGTCTCGTCTTGGATGATGACCAAGACATCCTTTATAATAGGGCTAGGCTCTTCTTTGAACAGCTCCCTTTTCCCTTCTTGATGCGAGGAATTTGGGCATGACCCTCATCGTCGCTGTCTGGGAGTTTCGTCATTCATGCCCTCGTAGTTGATAATGACCTTTATGTTAGCGAATGGGTCACGTCCTTCGTACAGGATCTTTTCTTTTCCCTTTTCGCTGTATGCCTCAGTCTTGAGGGCTTTTCTTTCATGGACATGTATGATTGAAGGAAATAGCATGACTGATATCGCAGTCGAGATTTTTCTCATAGGTTTCACCTATCCGGCATTTGTGAGGTTTGACAACAGAATTATAGAGGCATGAGCCTTGGGATGTTTATGTGGGTTCCGGCAGCTTGACCCGGATGAATATCCCAATCCTGCTCTCCCAGTCTGACTTGGGATTTGGACTGACATCTTGATACCTTGCTTATCCTTTCCCCTTCTCCAGGGTGGAAACCCGAAAATACCATTTCTTGCCCTATTGTCATTACTTCGGTGGAGACTTTAGGTTTGAGGGCTGGTGCCCCGATAGGTAGATACTGAGTATCGCTCACCTCTAGAGCTTGAAAACTAGCAGGTTCAATCCTCGCATCCAGGCTAATCACTAGCATATCCCCATGTATGTAAGTAGGGTATTCTGGTTCGACATTCACTGTAACGAGGGTACCGTTGATAATGTACTTGATTTGTTGATGGAGGGTGGATGGCACTGCCCCTGCCATGTGGATCCAGGGTCTGCCCAGCAATAAGTTGTATTTGGTGGCGATGTTAAGCACCTGGAAAGATACGTAAAAAGTGTGTGGGCCAATCTCTAGAGGTAGCTCTATTTCCCCCATAGCCTGTCGGCGAGATCCATCGAAGGCCCGGATGACCATATAACTGGTTTTGATCCGATTCGGATTGATCTTCATCCTTTCTAAAGTATCGTATGGACAAATATTGAGGGATGATCCTCCATCGATGAGCACACCTCCGATCACATATTCGGAGGACATTACAGCTATATGCAGGGACTTATGGTGGCCCATTCCTTCTGCCTGGATATCATCGTCAGTGAAAGATATCACATTGCTGTTGAAGATGTGGTCTATCATGTGACGAAATTTCTCAGTTTCCACTGTATGTGGTAACTGAGCTTCTTCTAGTACTTTCACCAGAATGTTGCGATGATCCTTTGAGGATAGGACCAAGTCAAGGATGGACACTTGAATAGGTGCGTCCTCCAATCTTTGCACTATTTTGATTTCATTGTGTTCCATTTTGTTGAGGAACTCTTTGATTTTCTCTTTAGCCACCTTCTCTTTTGCTTTGATGACTAGTTTGATTACCCGCTGAGGTAGGTATAATGGATTGTCCTTTGGTACAATGGTAACGTTGTTTGAAGTGGAGCCTTCATTGTCCTCGTAGTTCCATGGGACACACTTCAGACTGATGATTGGATACTGAGGTCTGAAGGGTAAGATTAGAGGCTGAGGTGCAGCCACCTTCACAGGATCTAGTAGTTCTTGAACCCCTTTCCCGGGCAGTACTAAGGGTTTGAGAGTCGACTCCCCATCGTAGGATATAACAGCCACTGTGTTCTGGTTCCATACAGTGGGGATCCAAAGAGTGTCATTGTCTGGGAGATCGAGGATTTGATTTCCCCTTATCAGGTCCCCCTTTTCAATCATGTCTTGAATCAGGTTACAAAGTGCCCAGCAATCCTCAGTATCATGGCCTGGTGAATTGGAATGGTATTGACATATTTGGTCAGGTTTAAATTTTCTGGCTCGAGGGTTCAATGGAGGGAACAAGTTTGCAACCATTCCTTTGTTGATTAGCATTTGAAGGATTTCTTCCATTGATTGATTTAGGTTGGTGAAGTTCCTCTGAAATAGGAATTTCCCATCCGCTCAGAGATTCTCTTCTTCGGCCACCCTATTGGCCCAAAGATCATTCTCATTAGACTGGTATTGATTTCTTGGGGAAGTGATCTCTGGTGTGGGAGGATTATTGACAATGGACTGGTTGATTTGTTTCACCATACTCCTGGTGATCTGATGATGATAAACGACCAGTTCTGTTAACTGCTCGATTTGTTCCTTGAGAGAATTTATTTCTTTCTCTATCAAGAATCGCTTTTCAAAAACTTCCCAACTTTCTGGGCTGGTGTTGTTGGATTGAATTGATTCTCCCACATAACGGAGGTAATTGGATCCTTCTCCATTTCTGGTGCTGATCATGTTGATATTCTCCTCTTTATGTTGTGGCAGAGGATTGTCCTGCACATGGGGTTGCTCAGACTTTGTGACAACATTCTCTCCGTTGTCAATCAAGTCTTCTATTTTGTGCTTGAGAGACCAACAGTCTTGGGTGTCATGGCCTGGAGATCCAGAGTGATAAGCACACTTCTTGCTTGAGTCAAAATTTCGACCATTAATGTTGGTTGGTGGAAGGAGTTGGACAATCTTCTTCTGGGCTGCCAGAAGTTTGAATACGTTCTCAACTGAATCCCCTAGAGAGGTGAAAGTTCTTCGACGCCTGACCTCCATATTTTTCTGAAATGGAGGATTTGAAGGTTGTGCTGGATTTTGAAAAGAGGTATAATTCCTCCTTTGGATGGGCATACTGTTTAACTCGCCCCTTGGATTTTGTCCTTGTAACACTAAGGAGACTTCTTCATCTTTTTTCTTGTGGACCCTACCGGGATTACTTCCGTAATTTTTGGACTGGATATGCTCAGCGACAGCTTTGAGGGCGGTTAGATCTTTTATCTTCCCGAATTTGAGCCCTAATTCGGCCATTTCGCCATGTTTGATCATTTCAGAGAATGGTTTTCCTATGCCTGCTAGGACCCTCTTATAATGAGGCGCTTCTTGGATGTCGATGAAGGTCATGACTATTTTAGATTCAGTCATGGCTGGGGTGACTTGTGCTGCGACCCGTCTCCATCGCTGAGCATATTCTCTGAATGATTCAGTGTTATTCTTCCTGATCTTGGTAATTTGGTATCTGTCTGGAACCAGTTGAGATTAGAAGCTGTATTGGCCGAGAAAAGCGTGGGCTAGTTCTTCCTGACTATGGATTTTGGAGTTGTCCAGACGGGCATACCATGCTCTCGCCTCTCCAGTTAGACTCTTTTGAAATAGTTGCATTTGAAGCTTCTCGTCCTCTACATAGGATCCGAGTTCTCCAATGAATACTTTTAAGTGTGTGTAAGGATCTCCCGTTCCATCATACTTCTCGAAGTCAGGAGTTTTAAATTTTTTGGGATAATGAGCCCCGGGGAATATACAGAGGTCAGAGTAATTAACACTACCGAATGCCCCAATTCCTTTGATTGATCAGAGAGCTTCCTCCATTTGTTGTACTTTCTTCATAATGTCACTAGCTTCCTGTTCTTTGACAAGGGGGTGATTTCAGGGGTTTTGTTGGTCGTGTCCTGGTTTTGTGGTCCAGGAATCTGAGTTTCGACCTTTTCAATCTCTTGACCGCCATCACTACCACCAGATGCTCCCTGTTCTGTGTGAGCTTGAGATTATTTCCCTTTAAGGGCCCTGCTTTGTTCTCGTAGAAAATCGGCTAACTCGGCTATTTAATTTTTCAGTCCTTCGAACTCTTCCCGGGATACCGGGGCGGATTCTGGTTGAGCACTAGAAGCCATGTCCGTGGATAGACTGGGTGCTTTAGATTTAGACCTAGTAACAGGACCAATTTTTATCTACAACAAAACGTAGGTGTGTCAATTTCCTGATGTAGGTAAGGAAAGGATGCATGATGTGTTTTTTAGATTTTATCCTGCAAAATCGAGGTTAGTTGTTTTGATGACAGGATGACATGGTATTTTGACAGGGAAAGTAAATCTTTCATTATGATATTTACATGGTGCTCCTTGATAATTGGAGACTTAACATGGAATTGAAAGAGGAAGACATGAAGAAGCTTCCCTTCAAATTTGGTTAATCAGAGGCTGACCTATCTTAGGTTACTCTCAAGGCTTTTGTTTCGGCATGAAGGTTCCCAGATCATCGCAATCTACAAGAGGGGAAATTAATCCAATCTTTCAACTGGAGCGAATCTGGGTGGTACATTTTCATGAGCCCCAGAGACTTAGTCGTCCCCAGAGACATTACTTATCACCGACCGGGTTTTCCTCCTTGTGAGAGGGACACACAACATACATTCACATACATCGTGCCTCACCGTTGTGCACATGATGACATGGGTGCGAAGCACTAAAAAGCAGGAAAGCATTTATTCACATTCATTCAATGTAAAGATGCAACATTCACTCATTCATTGACTATGGAGATGCAGAATTTCACGCATTCAATAGTTTTGAAAAGGAAATGTTTGAAAAGATTTGAAAGCGACCTAAGCCCTCTACTGTCCCCAGCAGAGTCGCCACCTGTCGACGTTGGTTTAAAAAATCAGCGGGTCGGGTCACAAACCAGATCTTTTAATCTCTTTTCCTAAGTTCTCTCTACCCTCACTCTTTTTATTTAGGAAAAAGGTTTTGAAGGGTTTTTTAGGAGAAAGGCCAACATGTATCATGTCGGCGATTTGAACGTTTTACAGAGTCGTCAGCTGGTAGATTTGAAATGGTTGTACCAACTCAACCAAATTTTGTTTGAAAGAGGCCCAATTGCTGGACACTGTCGAAACTTGATCTTTGAAAATAAAGTTTTGAGCTCGGGGACTTGGTTAAGTGTGGGGAAGGTGTTAGGCACCCCATGACTTCCGTGTAAACACTGGTACCGCCTCTTTTCAATATTTCCCTTTAAAACTGGAATGCGTGAGTGAATGCTGTTTGAAAATTGGGCCTATTGATTTGATTGATTGAAAGTAATGCTTTGCTTCGTTGAACCTATATACGAAGGGTTTGATTTGATTTAAAAATCAGTCTTTGATTTGATTTGCAAAAGCATTTAATTTGATTTTCTTTGAAAAGCTTTTCTTTTGATTGATTTTGAAAATGATGTTTTGAAAGCTGGTTTATCAAACCCTTACGCTGCCATAGGAATTGAAGCCTATTGATACTTCAAATTTTATCTTTTAGCCTTAAGGCTGCATGTGAATGGTGATTTTTCGGGCTGTGAAGCATCCTCGACCACAAAATTTACAAGTGTCGGTCTCCTCATGGGTATGAAAACCATCGGAGGGACGCTGACACGATAATTAACATTTTTTCATTATCTTGAGATCTTAAATCCGGATAACCGTTTTAAGGTTGGTTTACATGTACATTTTTGAAACAAAACTGGCAGGGTATATTTGTAAACCGGAGTTTGTCCATCCTGGGAATCATATTCCGATCGTTTTGATCGTGAATCCCACGATTCCTAGGCTCACATATGAGTAGCCAAAACCTGCATAGTTTAAATTTGTACAAAAATAGATAAATATCCCAATATTGTCATAATCGAGGATTTATTTAGTAAATCCTAGTCCGCATGGCTGAAGCATCTCGTTCCCACTAGATAGCGATCTATGGGACGCGAGGTTGCTTTTGAAGCTGAAACTAGAAATAAAGCTAGATTTAAGGAAATCTCAGCCATTCTAGCTTCCCGATTCAGTTTGGAGGTTTTGAGCCGTTTGAAAACTAGAATTGACGAGATTTAAATAAATCTAGTCCGCCTGCAGATATGTCAATGTCAATTCATATAAAATTAATATTAAAAGCAGCAGTTGAATAGAAAGCGAGTAAAGAAATATATATATATATATATATATATAAGATGTAAAGGGCGATGGGTTTTCACGCCGGTGCCCGGACTGGAATTGAAATATATATATATATATATATATATATATATATATATATATATATATATATATATATATATATATTGACAGAAACGTAGTCAACCAAGACTGGGAAGAGGACCAGTGATGGTGAAGGCTGCTTATATATGCATAAATATATATAAAAGCAGTAAAAAGGCCACAGAATGTTCAAGGCCGAACTGGAATGTAAATGTACAAAAAAGTAGTTAACCAAGGACTGGGAAGATAACCCAGTAATGGTTAAGTGTGCAAAAATAGTATAAAGGCCACGAAATAGTCCAGGCCAGACTGGAATGTAAATTATAGAAAACTAGTCAACCAGTGATTAGGGAGAGAACCCAGTATGGCGAAGAGTGCAAAAGTAGTATAAAGGGCGATGGGTTTTCACGCCGGTGCCCGGACTGAATTGAAATATATAGGTATATTGATAGAAATGTAGTCAACCAAGACTGGTACAAGAACCAGTGATGGTGAAAATCGCTTCTATATGCGTAAATATATATAAAAGCAATAAAAGTACGAAGAAGTAATATTCACTTTCTAATCGTGAAAATACTTATAATGGACTGCTACACGGGCTTTTTACCAAATCGTAGGCTCTATACGTCCAAATCTACCTGATTATTTTTTGATATGTGGTAGTATATGGGTATATCTATGAGTTAGAGTGAAAATATTTGGGTTTGGAAGAGGTGTAAAAGTCGAAAAATTGAACTGGTAGAGCTTCGCTGCGTTTTGAGATTCATAAAAATGAAGGGGGAACCTTTATTTATAGGCTAGGGAGCTTCCACTCTACCTGCTGTTGCCATAGGTAGAGGTGCGGTTCCCCTGGTGGGGCCTGCGATGTCGAGTTCTGTCATCTCAAAGTACGTGCACTCCAGAGAACGCGCAGTCGAAGTCAAAATTTTCTAACTTTTGATCGGAGCGTCCGTTTGAAGCGGGCGATACCTTTTCGGAAAGCCCTCGCCGAGAGTGTCACAATGACATGGGATCAAACATTTTTTGGTTCCAAGAATATGGTTTCAAAAATAGGTCTTTGATTCCCCGTAGTTTGTCCGTTGAGCTGTCTTGCGCTGTTTGCACTCAGGATCGTCGTTATGGTTCATTCTGACTTCGATGGCATAAATTCAGCTTAAGTTTGACCGAATCAACTTAGAGTTGATGAAATGACCATTTTTGCCCCTCCCGGGGTGGTCCTTAGTGGATCTGGCTTCCTAGGGTTATCTCTGAGGCTGAACTGCACTTCCCCGATTGAGGCTGAGACTGATCTGTACTTCCCGGGCTGAGACCGGGGGATGATTTGACACATCCTAGGTCGATGTCAAGGTTGACTTGTACCTCCTGGGTTGATGCTGGGGCTGACTTGATGACCAGATATTGAGATCGGGATTGATCGGTATCTCCCGGGTTGCTGCCGGGGCTGATCTGTACCTCTCGGGTTGCTGTCGAGGCTGATTTGAAGGCCCAATATTGAGATCGGGGTTTGAACTAATGGTATGATCATAGATCAGGGTTGATATGATAGCCCGATATTGAGATCGAGGTTGACCTGACGATTCAATTAGAGATCGGAGCTGGATAGACGGTTCGATTGGAGATCAGAACTGGATAGACTGTCCGATTGGAGATCAGAGCTGGATAGACGGTCTGATTGGAGATCCGAGCTGGATTGACGGTCTGATTAGAGATTGGAGCTAGATAGACGGTCCGATTGGAGATCGAAGCTAGATTGATGGTTCAATTAGAGATCGGAGCTGGATAGACGATCCGATTGGAGATCGAAGCTGGATAGACGGTCCGATTAGAGATCGAAGCTAGATAGGCGGTCCAATTGGAGATCAGAGCTGGATAGACGATCCGATTGGAGATCGGAGCTGAATAGGCGGTCCAATTGGAGATCGGACCTGGATTAACGATCCGATTAGAGATCGGAGATGGATTGACTGTTCGATTAGAGATCGGAGCTGGATAGACGGTTCGATTTAAGATAAGAGCTAGATTGACGGTCCGATTGGAGATCAGAGCTGGATAGACTATCCGATTGGAGATCAGAGCTGGATAGACTGCCTGATTGGAGATCGGATCTGGATAGATGGTCCGATCAGAGTTGGATTGACCGTTCGATTGGAGATTAAAGTTGGATAGACTGTCCGATTGGAGATCGGAGATGGATAGACGGTCCGATTGGAGATCGGAGCTAGATTGACGGTCTGATTGGAGATTGGAGCTGGATTGACGATCCGATTGGAGATCAGGAGCTGGATAGATGGTCTGATTGACGATCAGAGTTCGATTAACTGTTCGATTGGAGATTGGACCTGGACTGATGGTCCGATTGGAGATCTGAGCTGGATTGACGGTCCGATTGATGATCGGAGCTGGATAGACGGTCCGATTGGAGATCGAATTTGAATAGACGGTCCGATTGATGATCGAAGTTGGATTGACGGATCGATTGATGATTGGAGCTGGATAGATGGTCCGATTGGAGATCGGGGCTGGATAAACGGTTCGATTAGAGATTGGATTTGAATAGACGGTTTGATTAACGATCGGAGCTGGATTGAAGGTCCGATTAACAATCGGAGCTGGATTGAAGGTCTGATTGATGATCGGAGTTGGATAGACAGTCCGATTAGAGATCAAAGCTGGATAGACGGTTCGATTGAAGATCGGTGCTGAATTGACGGTCTGATTGGAGATCGGATTTTAATAGACGGTCTGATTGACGATCGAAGCTGGATAGACGGTCTGATTGGAGATCGAATTTGACTGGAATACCGATATTGGTGATCGAATTTGACTGGAGTATCGATATTAGTGATCGGATTTGACTGGAGTACCGATATTGGTTATCGAATTTGAGTTTACCGGCATTGGTGGTCGGATTTAGGTTTACCGGCATTGGTGGCCGAATTTCAACTGAATGACCGGCATTGGTGGCCGAATTTGGATTGGAAGCCTGGTATTGGTACCAGGATTGGCTTGATTGACAGTTTATCCTCCCACAGTGTTCGTATTAGGGTAAAGAAAATTTCGAGTGTCTACATTTGATATTCGAGGAACTATATTATGCTTGTAATAAACTGAAATGAGAATTCAGGGTGCTGAAGTGGATTTTAGGTTGCTGAAATGATTTTGGTTTACTAAAACTAATTTCGGGTTGCTGAAATAATGATTTCAGGACGCTGAAATGCAACCTGATTTACTGAAATAGAATTTTCAGTTTACTAAAATGTTATCTAGTTTACTAAGATAACATATAAAGGAAAAACTTATAAGTGTAAGTTATGACGTGATGAAAAGATTATCAAAGTATAATGATAATACTGAGACTATAATGTAATATCTAATACTTCACTATATGACTGAATGTTAGATAATTTAATATAAGATGATAACAACTTATAAAGTGAGTGATTAAGTATTAAGTCTAAAGTAATACAGTCGTATTATGCAATAGTTGATGTATAGTATCTGGGCTAAACAATTCCCCCAGGGAGCGAAGGTATATACGAATTAGTAACCGATCTAACTCGCTGTGAAAATAGTGTAGACGAGACGAAAACTAATTTGTTGGTTGTTTGTGGGAAACCACTTAGTATACTATATTGAATAATATTAAAGACTCGATGTATGCTAGGTTTAGATTTGCAATGAGTATGGTGTTAAGGTTATCTAATATTTGACTATATGTTAAATGTTAGATAGTTTACTTATAAAGTAATAGTATGATGGTATAAAGTATGTTATGCTAATTGAAAGATCAATCTTATAATTGATAGGTCTTTCATGAGAGATTAAATTAGATTACTTAGAGGTAATCAGCGGTACAGGCAAGTTTCCTAACTCAAACTCGAGTTACATTTCAAAGCATGTTAGTGAATGATTATTGATGATTATTCACGTCTATACTGATTATTGATTCGCACTTAGTGCGTGTTGCATATGTTCATCAAGTATAAAAGACTGATCACCTTCATTACCCTAAGGTCCAGTTAAAGTTGTTTATGGTCCTTGTGACATTAAACATTATTGATTCAGTCATTCAATTATTGACATTTTAATTCATGCTCTTTCATAATTATCATATTGTTGAAAACTTGAAAGCTTATTCTTCTTTCAATCATGATATATCTTTGTTAAATTTAAACTTGTTGGGCAAAGTCTCACCCTTGCTATATCATGATAATAAATTTTAGATTAAGACAAAGGCTTGAAGAAGGACAAAGACAAGAGCAAAGTACAATAATATATTGTTATGCACGAATAACTATTTAGTTATCTTATGTAAACCTTTTTAATTACTTAAGGTATGTATTCAGTTAAGGTTAACAGACTTTAGAAAATGTTATAGAATCATGTGAAATGAACAATTTATATTTATTTGGTCCACATTAGTTTATAGAATATGTATGATGATGATGTATTGTGACGCACTATGTCCGAGGTTTTGGGGACCCGAATTTGGGGGCGCTACATTTGGTATCAGAGCTGTAGGTTATAAACCTTAGGTAGGGTTACCTTAGGCTATAACCGCAAAGATGAGGAATAGGAATAAACTTAAATAGACTTTAGGTGATAAGAAATGAATTCAGGAAATTCATTATTAAGATAAGAAGATCGTAAAATAAAACGATCATAAGATAGGAAAGAATCGTAATATAACACGATTATAAGAAGAGATCACAACGTGATCTGATGAGGTCATAGGAGGGCATATGATCAATCATTTGATTGAAAATTTTATAGCAGAATTGTTGTATGACTATTGTACTATGAAAACTCAGGAAAGAGTTCTAGAATTATAGATACGGATTAAATAAAATTCGTATTGAGTAAAGAGGGAGCTAGGATTATGTGGGATTTAAGTTGAGGACTCATGTGATAGCTGAGTTGTACAAACCTTTGTATGGGCGGAGGTTTTGTACTTGGTCTAACGACTACTTAGTTTATCACATTGATAATCATTAAAATGTTGGTGTCGCGCTATTCACTATATGTATGTTGAGAATGTGATTCTTTTCTCATGTGTATAACGAATAGGTAGAGAATATAAGATTAGGTGTGAGTTCTTTAAACTCATACGTATGGTAAGTTTGTGACTCATAATTGTATGGTATGTTTTTGAACCCCTAAGAGTATGGACAGTTCTTGATTGGTTCTTGAACTACGTATTGCTAGGATAAGTTCCTAAACTCATATTATTGTGGAAAGTTCTTGAACTTCTAACGTGTGGTATGTTTAATAAACTATACTGGGGTATAGAAAAGTTATAAATGAAGAATTGAGAATTTTAATAGATAGAATTATTAAGCAATTGATCATTAGAGCAATTGAAGTTGATGATGGAAGCATAGGTGTTCCAAATCTTCTAGTTGTGCTAGACTTCAATTTTTTTTACATCAAGCTAAATTCGCACTGATGTGCCTTTTAAAAAAAATAAAACTAAATTTTTGTTATCAGCAACACATGGTTACAATTGTGTAGACGTGAGCTTCGAACCACTAACACATCGTTACCTGTTGCGGTATGATAATACCAAAAATGAATTTTCAATGGTTTTGAACTGTTTAAAGAAGAGTATACGCTAATTTTTTGGCTAGACAAAAATAATTTGAGATGTCAAAATATATTTTATATATCATCGATACATCATGAAACCTGGTGCAGAGATGATAAAAATGATGGAGTTATCAATGCAGAATTACCTAGTGTTGGATGTGATCTGTAATGGGATGAAATTTTAATTGAACCGTGATTCTAGGGACAGAATCCTTTTAAGGGGTAAAGATGTGACGAACGAGATTTTATAATATAATTTGAATATTTATTGAATTAAATAAATATTTTTTTGATGATTTAATTATTGAATTAAATAATTAATTGATGAATTCGTGGTAGATTAATTTAATTATCTGTGTTACATTGATTAAATTAATGTGGAGAATTTTATTATTCCAAGTATGTATTTAATTGAGCTTATTTGATTAAACGAATTATTTAATAAGCAGAATGTTATTCTAATTAATTTAATAATTAATTAGAGATTTAATGATTTGACATAATTAATAAACGAGAATTTTAATTATGTGACTATATGATTTATTGTGAAATTATTCTAATTTATTTAATTAATTTAAATAATATTATATGATTAATTGGGTGTGACATTATTAAACTATATAATAAGAGTTTATTAAAATAAATGGAAAGGAGTATAAAAAGAGCTAGCCAAACATGGCTCTAAGAGAGGTTGGGGCAGTTAACCCATTATGGGGTTAACTGACCATTACTATGTCAGTTGTTATACATATATTGTATATGTATATTATAACTTATATTAGCCTTATTTAATATATCAGTTTGTATCACATAGTTTCCTTCAGAGAAAAATAAAGAGAGAAACACAGAGAGAGATTGAGAGTTAAGGAAGAGGGGTTGAAGAATTAAAGACGAAGAAGAGTCTTTGAATCATATACACAAAACTAGCAAGGGTAATCTCTGAGCCCAAACTTTACTTTACGTTCTTATAATTTCTATGAAAAACTATTTCAAAGTTCTCTGTGATTGAAGAAATTGACAATTTTTGAGTATATGATGATATGTCTACAATATGGTTTATATCATGTATTCATGTGTTAGAGTAACCGATTTTATATAAACATGCTATAATCAGAGTTTTCCATTAACGACTATTTTGAGTTCTCTGTAAAACAACTATTTTGTGATCAATGCTCGAATTGATAATTTATGTGTATATACGTGTTAATATATAATCATAACATGTTTTCAACGACATATATATGTTTTCAAACCATCAATTTTATGTAATTATGTTTTAATTGGGTTTTTCAAAAGTTAAAGAGTATAAAAGTTGTATATATGGCCCTTATGGCCCTTACGAACAATTGTATGGCATGAATTGTTTGTTTAACTTAAATTTGTCAGTAAATTATGCTAATACATGTTAAAGCAAAGAAAACAAACTTTGAACGGACGGATTCGGAGTTATAACAAATCCGTGACGTCAAATTTCGTGTTTTTCTTCAAAACCGTCAAGAACACCAAGAACGGTGAAATTTCATGATTTGATTCGAGTAATTGCATGATTTAATATGTTAAAAACATGTTAGTAACATGGTATGATGTTTCTATGAAGGTTATACTTCATAGAAATCACGGTACTAGTTTAATTTGTATTTAATTAGAATTAATTGGGCCAACGAACTGTCAAAATCACGAACCAGAGTTCCACCAGCATGGGGCCCTACCCCAACGGGGCTGTGTAGGCTTAAATCCCCTCCCCATCGGGGGTGGGTGCTGTCCGGAGTGAAAAAAATGTAAATCGAGACTGTTTTGACCTCCTGTAGTAAAATAAGCATAACTTCTTCATACGAACTTCGATTAAGACGATTCAAAATGATTCGAAAAGCTAACGAGTAGACGTACAACTTTCATTCTTTAAGTTTTTCAATTTGAAGTAGTTAAAAGGGGTCAAAATGGCCATCTTTGAGACTAATGCGTATTCGGAGGCAATCGGAGGGCGTCGGACATGCCCGTACGCAAGTGATAGTGCTCTCGACGATAAAAGATTTTGTTATAAGTTATAAAATGTGAATATTATGAAAATATAATGATGTTTAACATTAATCAATGATGTTTTAAACAAATTGCATGAGCATGTTAAGCGTACGCAAGAGGGACGAGTCGCGCGTGCGACGAATGAACGTCGAAACGTTGTGCCAAGTGTAATATTATACTATAACATACTTGAGGACTTGATGAACATGTAATGCTATTCTATAACATGTTATTAACACATAGTTAATAAAAAGAAAAATAAATAAAATAAATTGTGTATTAATGTGATTAATGACTTAAAATATTTTTACATGACTAATAGTATTAGATTAATATATTATTAGCAATATTTGACTTGAATGTTATTTAAAGGTTAATAACATTAGTTTGAAATATTATTAAATAATTAATAATATTCTACAGGTAATTAAAATAAGAGATTTAAGTTATTTTTCAATATAGTGTTGAATTTGGTATTCAAGGAATTATAGTATGTATGTGATATGTTGGAAAGAAGAGTTCAAGGTATTGAAATTGATTTCAAATTACTGAAATAGTTTCAGTCTGCTGAAATGTTTTATGGTATGCTGAAATGAACAGTTCAAGGTGCTGAAATGGAAACTGAAATGTTAGGAAGAGAAGTTAGTTTAGTTTCAGCTTGTTGAAATGGAGACTGAAAAGGTTAGGAAGGGAAGACAGTTTGGTTTCAGTTTACTGAAATGATATATTAAGTCTTCTGAATTCATTAATAGTTTACTGAGTTATAATAATAACTTATAAATGAACGAGTAAGTGTTAAGTCTAAAGTAGTGCAATCGTACCCTTTAATGGTTGAAGTATAGTAGCTGGGCTAAACGACTCCTTTATATGGGAAATGTATCTACGAATTACTAGCCGATCTAACTCACTGTGAAAATAGTGTAGACGAGATGGAAACTAATTTGTTAGTTGTTTGTGGGAAACCACTCAGTATACTATATTGAATACTATTAAAGACTCGATGTGTGCTAGGTTTAGACTTATAAATATATATGGTATTGAGGATATCTAATATTTGACTATGTGGTTAAGTGTTAGATGGTTTACTTTTAAAGTAATAATATTATGGAATAATATGTTATACTAATTGAAAGATCAATCTTATAACTGATAGGTCTTTTATAATAAAGCGATTATATTATATTACGTAGCAGTAATCGAAGGTACATGCAAGTTTTTCTCTAACTCAACTTTGAGTTATATTTCAAAGCATGTTCGTGAATAATTATTGTTAATTATTCACATCTATATTGATTATTGATTGGCACTTAATGCATGTTGCATATGTTCATCAGGTATGAAAGGCTGATCACCTTCATTACCATTTGGTTCAGTTAAATTTGTTCATGCTTATTGTTGGTCATTCTTCATTATTGACTCGGTCATCCAGTTATAAAAATTGATTTATATCCTTTCACAATTATTTATATTGTTGAAAGTTTGTCAACTTATTATTCTTTTCAATCATGATATATATTCATGTGAACTTAAACTTGCTGGGAAAACTTGTTGCTCACCCTTGCTATATCATGATAAACATTTCAGATTTAGACGAAACTTTGGATACAGGCAAAGACAAATACAAACTCCAGAATTGGATTTAGATGTAAGTTGAACTTGTAATAGTATTGAATACAAATGACATGGTATGTCGTATAGGATATTGAAGGCAGTTATTAAGTTAAGGTTACAGACCTTGGGGATTATGTTGTAATAAGTTATTGTATAAACAATTTATGTTTACATCTTCTGCAATAGTTATAAAAATGATGTATCATAATGTACCAGGTCCGAGGTTCTGGGGACCCGAATGTGGGGGCTACAGTTGGTATCAGAGCTGTTGGTTATAAACCTTAGGTAGGGCTACCTTAGGCTATAACCGCAGGGATGAGGATAAGGAATAAACTCAAATAGAGTTTTAAATTTAAGCGGTGAATTTGGGCAAGGTATTGGTAAGTCAATAAGATTCAAAGAAGAATCCTGGCAAGTAATAAAGATCTAGAGTTACCTAACTCTGATAATAAAGATGAACAGTAGTAATGAATAGATAGAGTCTAAAAGACTAAAAGTATAAAGTGAAAGAAGATCGTAAAATAAAATGATCAAAACATAGAAAAGAATCGTGAAATAACACGATTATAATATGAGATCACAACGTGATCTGATGAGGTCATAGGAGGATAGATGATCAATCGTTTGATTGTAAACTTTATAGCAAAATTGCTATACGAATATGGTACTATGAAATAGTAGGAGTTAAACTCAGGAAAAGTTGTAGTATTATAGATACAGATTAAATGAAATTCGTATCAAGTAAAGAGGGAGCTAGGATTATGTGGGATTTCAATTGAGGACTCATGTGATAGCTGAGTTGTACAAACCTTTGTATGGGCGGGGGTTTTGTGCTTGGTCTAACGACTACTTAGTTTATCACATTGATAAGCATTGAAATGTTGGTGTCGCGCTATTCGCTATATGTATGTTGAGAAGGTGATTCTTTTCTCATATATATAACGGATAGGTAGAGAATATAAGATTAGGTGTGAGTTCTTTAAACTCATACGTATGGTAAGTTCGTGACTCATAATCGTATGGTGGAACCCCTCAGCGAATGGACGACTTTGGTCTGACTAGGATAAGTTCCTAAACCCATATGATTGTGGTAAGTTCCTGAACTTATAACATGTGGTATGTTTGATGAACTATGCTGGGGTATATAAAAGTTGTGGATAGAGAATTGAGGATTTTTAGTATAATAAGCTTTAAGTATAATAGAGTAGATAGAATTATTAAGCAATTGATCATTAGAAGAATTGAAGTTGATGGTGTAGGCATAGGTATTCCAAATCTTCTAGCTATGCTAGACTTCAAAATTTTTGACATCAAGCTAAATTCGCACTGATGTGCCTTTTTCGAATTGAAAAGAATTTTTGGTTATCTTCAAAACACGGTGACAAGGGTGTGGAGATGGACTTCGAGGCATTATCACATCGTTACCTGTTGCGACATGATAACACCAAAAATAATTTTTTTTATCCTCAAAACATGGTGACAAGTGTGTATCTGTGGACTTCGGGACCCTGACACATCGTTACCTGTTGAGGTATGACAACACTAAAACTGATTTTCAAAGATTTTTGAACCGTTTAAAAGAAAAGTCTATGCTAATTGTTTCGGCTAGACAAAAATTATTTAAAATATCAAAATATATTTTATATATCACCAATGCATCATGGAACCTGGTGCAAAGATGATAAAAATGATGGAGTAACTAATGCAGTCTTAACTAGTGTCGGATGTGATCTAAAGATCATCAGCCCACTATAGTATATTGTTTTATGACAAAGTCACAAAAATAACTGAATCTTCAACAGACTGTAAATACAATGCGATATAATGACGTCATAAAAATAATTTTCAAAATTTTAAAGAAAAGTCAAGTGCCAATTGAATTTGGCCAGACACATGTTTTGATTGATGTTCGAATTATTGGTATATGTCTAAAGCTATTTGATTCAGCTAGATAAATGTTTATGAAAATTCAAGTATCTCTTTGAGAACTTATCCTGAACTATATTGTTTTGATTCAGGACTTCCAGGCTGAGTATGAACAACCCCGAAAAAGGGGTATATACTGGTTGGATAATGTACATTCCAATCATTGAACACATACAGTCGTTCAGATAATTAAGGCCAGCAATAGTTTACCTTCTTCGTGATTGTAAACATGCGTACTATTTGGTTACGGTGAATACCGTTAAACCCGAGAGTTCATGGTCTATATGGCCACTCAGCATGATTTGAAAAGTTTTTTTTTAACTCCTTAGAGAGAAGTCTGGGTAGAATGTGATGATTGAATAGTTCCTCATTGAAGGAAGCCGTATGTATTCATTAAATTGAGCATGAAATCAGATAAATGTTAAGTTAAAAACTTAATTTTGATGAATAAAAGGAGTAGGGATTAGTAGGCTGTAATTTCGAGAACGAAATTCTTAGAAGAAGGGGTGAATGTGACAACCCGAAAATTTATAAGATTTTAAATGATTTAAATAAAGGTTAAAAGAATAAAACCTAGATGGAAATTTGAGGAATAATTTAAATTTTTTAAGAAGAACCTATAAAGTTTACTATTTAAATAAGAATAAAGAAATATAACCTAATATATATATTAGGTAGGGTAATTAAATACTCTAAGAGATTTATTTTGTACATTTTAAATAATTAATTTTATAATTTAATTATAGCAAGTCTAATTGGGTTATGGAATTAAAGATTTATGAGTAAGAGATTTATTTATAAAGGTGTGTAATGGAACCCTAATTAAATGATGGGAAATGGATAAAAATTAAGGGTATGGAATTAAGTTAATTTTATGGCCCAAGAAATTATTTGAGTAACCCAATAATTATTTAAGCATTGGACTTATAGATAATTTTATTTAATAGCACTTAAATTATTAAGCTAGTCCAATATATCATGTATGAGACAAGTATAGTGATGACCCAATTTAATTATGGGTGAAAGCTCAAGTTAGTTTTTGTTAGTAAGCAAAATAATTAGAAAAGATTGCAAGCTCAAAGGAATTTAATTAAAAGCCTAAGCTAAAGCCCATTTAAAAAAAAAATGGGCATGATAGTAATTGGGTAAGTATTTAATAAAATAAAATAAATTTGGAAGATATCATGAGCCATGTGGCCGAAATAGAGAGGAGGAGGGAAGATATTGGATAAGATTTTTGTTAGAGATAAGATAAGAAAGAGAAAAGATAAGATTAGAAAAAAAAATAGATAAGAAAGAGAGAGAAAAAGAAGAAAGGTGAGAAGAGGGAGAGAAAAAGGGAAGGGGGTGGCAGCCCTAGGGAGAAAAGAGGGAGGGAAATCTCCATGGGAGAAGAGAAGAAGAAGAAGAAGAAGAAGAAGAAGAAGAAGAAGAAGATCAAAAGAAAGGTATAATCCTAACTTTTTAGTTGGATTTTTCTAAATCCAAAACTTGAATCTATGTTTCTAAACTCAAAAACTTTGGCTTTTCTAGTTGATGAGTGTTTTATGTTTTGATTTACCCATATTGGGTATTGATTTATTTGGAAATCAAAAGAAAAGGAAAACAATTTTTCTTGTTTATGAAATCCTAACTTTTAAGTGCTTTGGATGTCCACCGTTTTTGATCTACACCTTATTTTTAGGATCCGTCAAATGAGGATGCTAGATATATGTGTTGACTAATAAACCCAAATGGTAAACCTCGAAAATCATGTATTGACATGCCGTAGTGGCTGTTTTAGACTAAACAGTCCTGATTTTATGAAAAAAGAATAAACTATTTTTGGTCAGTTTGAAACAGGGGTATTTTCATCCACTTTTTTGTTTTAAAAATTCAAAAAAAAATTGGAGTGTTAATATTAGAAGTTATGAAGGTCCTGTAAACTTTGAGGATTTTTGGCCATACGGTTTGAGAGTTATGGATTTTACGGCTAAAGACTATTTTTGAAAAGCTACCCGAATAACTCTGTGTGTAAGTCCAAAAATTACGAAATGTTTACTGAAAGTATATGTGTATAACAGGAGCCTACCCTAAAAATTTTAGAATTTTTGGAGCTAATCTCGATTTATGAAAAATCTGAGAATATTTGACTATTATGGCCTATTTAAATATAGTAAATGCATTTTAAAAATTTCGAGAAAAATATATGTTCAATATGGAACTATATTCTGCCAAATTCGAGAAAAGAAATGATCTTGAAACTGATTTGGTATTTTTCATGTAGATGGTGATTTATGGATAAGTGAGTTTAATTAAATATATGATGTCCAAAAATATGAAAAATAAAGTTTTACGACTTGAGACCCTTAAGCATGGTGTGGGCAGATTTGTGAGAGAGGTTTTGGTCCGTGATGAAGGGTTATGATATTTATGGCATTTTAGAATGCTTAAACCAGTTAGTTAATAAAAAGAAAAACAAATAAAATAAATTGTGTATTAATGTGATTAATGACTTCAAATATTTTTACATGACTAATAATATTAGATTAATATATTATTAGCAATATTTGACTTGAATGTTATTTAAAGGTTAATAGCATTAGCTTGAAATATTATTAAATAATTAATAATATTCGACGGGTAATTAAAATAAGAGATTTAAGTTATTTTTCAATATAGTGTTGAATTTGGTATTCAAAGAATTATAGTATGTATGTGATATGTTGGGAAGAAGAGTTCAGGGTACTGAAATTGATTTCGGATTACTGAAATGATTTCAGTCTGGTGAAATGTTTTTATGGTCTGCTGAAATGAACAATTCAGGGTGCTGAAATGGAAACTGAATGTCAGGAAGAGAAGTTAGTTTAGTTTCAGCTTGTTGAAATGGAGACTGAAAAGGTTAGGAAGGGAAGACAGTTTGGTTTCAGTTTACTGAAATGATATATTAAGTCTTCTGAATTCATTAATAGTTTACTGAGTTATAATAATAACTTATAAATGAACGATTAAGTGTTAAGTCTAAAGTAGTGCAATCGTACCCTTTAATGGTTGAAGTATAGTAGCTGGGCTAAACGACTCCTTCATATGGGAAATGTATCTACGAATTACTAGCCGATCTAACTCACTGTGAAAATAGTGTAGACGAGATGGAAACTAATTTGTTAGTTGTTTGTGGAAAACCACTCAGTATACTATATTGAATACTATTAAAGACTCGATGTGTGCTAGGTTTAGACTTGTAAATATATATGGTATTGAGGATATCTAATATTTGACTATGTGGTTAAGTGTTAGATGGTTTAATTTTAAAGTAATAGTATTATGGAATAAATATGTTATGCTAATTGAAAGATCAATCTTATAACTGATAGGTCTTTTACAATAAAGCGATTATATTATATTGCGTAGCAGTAATCGACGGTACAGGCAAGTTTTTCTCTAACTCAACTTAGAGTTATATTTCAAAGCATGTTCGTGAATAATTATTATTAATTATTCACATCTATACTGATTATTGATTGGCACTTAGTGCATGTTGCATATGTTCATCAGGTATGAAAGGCTGATCACCTTCATTACCATTTAGTTCAGTTAAATTTGTTCATGTTTATTGTTGGCCATTTTTCATTATTGACTCGGTCATTCAGTTATTAAATTTGATTTATATCCTTTAACAATTATTTATATTGTTTAAAATTTATCAACTTATTATTATTTTTTTCAATCATGATATATATTCATTTGAACTTAAACTTGCTTGGCAAATTTGTTGCTCACCCTTACTATATTATGATAAACATTTCAGATTTAGACGAAACTTTGGATACAGGCAAAGACAAAGATAAACTCTAGAATTGGATTTGGATGCATGTTAAACTTGTAATAGTATTGAATGCAAATGATATGGTATGTCGTATAGGATATTGAAGGCAGGTATTAAGTTAAGGTTACAGACCTTGGGGAATATGTTGTAATAAGTTATTGTAAAAATAATTTATGTTTATATCTTTCACAATAGTTATAGAAATGTTGTATCGTAACGTACCAGGTCCGAGGTTCTGGGGACCCGGATTTGGTGGCGTCACAGATTGCATATGAGATATTATATTACCTTTAAAAGCATGATTCCAGTTATACAATACTTATTCGATTGTATACTCTTGAGAAGTATTATTCAATTTGAATATCGTTTATTGTTGAACCTTGTAAGGCTAGCAAACCCTTATTGATTCGACTAGTCCATAGTTGATGAGGGTTCTAAATTCTAGAACTATTATTGAGTTTATCCAAACCAAACTTCCTTTGGTGCGGATTCTGATGTCAAACTGAGATGAATAACCCTTTTGATAGGGGATTGATAATGCTTTAGCGTTGAGATATTGTGCACAGTATTGGTACTAAGGGATGATCCCCCTAAGTATGAGAAGTAAAGTCCATAGTCTATGACTGTTAAAGGTGCAAGGTAAACATACTTGACAACCTAGGACATGGTTCAAGGTCTTATGACCCTTAGATGTAATTTTAATTCTCGATTATTCATTCTTGATTCAAAAGCCGAGTTTTCTTCATTCATAAGTCTTTGATTCATTCAAATGTTATTATATTGTTATATTATTTTACTTGTGGGCAATCGTGCTCACTCTTGCGTAATAATAACATTGCATTTAAGAATGAAAGATCTGACGAGCCTTCCACTAGCAAAGGCAAGCGAAAAGTCAACAAGTGATGAAGACTTGTTTAATTGATAATATTTGTTTAAGACGTATTATTTATTTACGTTTTCTCAATAGAGATTTAAGGTTAAGTATGACCTGGGATTGATTATGTATTATTATTCAGATGTTGTAACCCCATAAGGGGAGATGATGGATTTATTTCTATCTATTGCATTGTTTGCATTTTTTATAGGTAGATAGATAAATGATATTTGTACAGTGAACACCAAATTCCATGGAATTGAAGTACCCGAATTTGGGGGTGTCACATGATCTAAGGATCGTCAGCCCACTATGGTACGATGTAGTATGACAAAGTCATAAAATGACGAAATCCTCAAACGGACTGTAAATACAGTGCGGTATCATGATGTCATAAAATGATTTTCAAAATTTTAAATAAAAGTTAAGTGTCAATTAAATTTGGTCAGACACATGTTTCGATTGATATTCGAATTATTGGTATATGTCTAAGCTAATTGATTCAGCTAGACGAATGTTTATGAAAAAATTCAAGTATCTCTTTGAGAATTTATGCCGAACCAAATTGTTTTGGTGCGGGATCTTATGCTAAGTCTGAGGTGAACAACCTCGAAAAATGGGGATATACTGGTTGGATGATATATTCTAATCTTTGAAAGCATACCGCCGTTCTGAGAACTAAGGTACAATAGATTGATCACCTAACGTACCCGTATCGGTAGTTTACCTTTTTCGTGATTGTAAACATACCTGCTACATCATGTTTTAGATTTGGTTACGATGAATACCGTTAAACCTGAGAGTTTAAGGTCTATATCACCCCTCAGCCCGATATGAAAAGTTTTAACTCCTTAGAGAGAAGTCATGCAAGAATGTGATGGTAGCAGAGCTCCTCATAGAAGGAAGCAAGACATACTCATTAAATTGAGCATGAAGTCAGGTAAAGGTTAACTTAAAAACCTAGTTTTGATGAATAAAAGGAGTAGAGATTAGTATGCTGTAATTTCGGGGATGAAATTTTTAGAAGAAGGGGTGAATGTGACAACCCAAAAATTTATAAGATCTTAAATAATTAAAATAAAGGTTAAAGAATAAAACCTAGATGAGAATTTAAGGATTTATTTAAAATTTTTAAGAATAACCTATATGGTTTACTATTTGAATGAAAATAAAGAAAATATAGGGTTACAAAATTTCAAACCCTAGAAATGAAGTTATATGTATTTGAAGGAAATATCAAAGATAAGGTATTACGATGCCTATAAATTTGATATGAACTGAATAGTGTAAGAAATGTTATATTCATACATGTGAAAATTTTATTAAGGAAATAAGATTTCACATGAAGAGATGCTATAAGGTTAAACAAAGATGAGTATATGTATAGAAATATATATATACTTAGTAATGTGCTATATATTTTAGCAAGAGGAATGATGAATTACGTTAGAGATATGAGAATCAAGATAAAACTATGTTAGTAATTAGCATAGCTTGAATGTTGGTCTTGACTGATAAGTAAGAAGATGAATAAGTATAAAGTTATTAGCTAATATGTTTAGTAATAAAAATGGAGTAAGTTAAAACTCAAAATGTGAGTTAGAGATAGAATTTTGAGACACGGACTGCTCGGTTGCGTCCATAACGTCAAGTTTATTCAGAAAAGACAATAAACACAAAATGTGTAAGGGTTGACTTTTTGGTCAAAGTCAACAGTTGACTTTTATGGAGAAAAGTCAAAATCGGAGTTAAGAGTTGAATATGTTATGATTTATGTGAATTATGTATATGATTAAATAAATATACATTATATAATGTGTATACATTTATTTTGTATATAAAAAAATTAAGAATAAAGTTATGTAACCTAATATATATATTAAGTATGATAATTAAATAACCTAAGGGGTTATAATATGTGAGAATGTAGTATATAAAAATATATACTAATCCTAAGAGATTTATTTCATACATCTCACTTAATTAATAACCTAAGTATTTTAATAATCAAAGAAATTGATTTGAGGTATTAAACCCTAATTACATACTCAATAAACTTGAATACGACAAGTCTAATTGGGTTATGTAAGTGAATTAATATTATTGATGGATAATAATATAGAAATATCAAGAATGATGAGCATTAGTTCAAGTGAATTAGATTTATTGGACTAAGGAAGATATATTATTTAAACGAGCCCAATTATTTAATTAAGCATGGGACTTGTAGATAAATTGATTTAAGGGCAATTAAATTATTAAACTAGCCCAATATATCATGTATGGGATAAGTGTTATAATGGTATAATTTAATTATGGGTAGAAGCCCAAGTTCATTTTGTTAGTAAGCAAAATAAGAAAAAAAAATGCTAGCCCAAAAGAAATGTGCAAAAAGCCCAAGTTTAGCCCAATTTGTGGAGGGGTATAATAGTCATTAGAGGAAACATTTAATAAAACAAAGGTGGGATGATAATATGGCCAAGCTGGGCGAATTTTTGTTGAGAGGAGAAAGGAGGAGGAATATAATGATGGGTTTTAGCTTTAGTTGGTAATTCACCTTTTTAGGTGTTGAATTTTGTATGGGCCAACATTTTTTTTTTCTTTCAAGCAACTCTTGTAATAATTAGAAAGAGAGAGAATAAGGATTATGTGGGAGAAGAGATGGCCACTTGGCCGGATAAGAGAAAAAGAAAAAAAAAGAAAGAGAAAAGAGGATAAGAAATAAAAAGAAAAAGAAAGGAAGAGAGAGAAAGTAAAACAAAAGAAAGGAGCAAGCAATTAGAGAGTGAAAAGAAGAGAGGGGCGGCAGCCCTTAGGGGGAGGAAGGAGAGAAAAAAAATTCTCCACGGGAAGAAGAGGAAGCTAGGAAAACAAAGGTATAACCTATTTTCTAAGCTTTGCTCTAAATTTTTTTTAATGATTTAATAAAAATGGGGTTTTTAATTTGGAATTTTAAAACCCAATAATCTATATGTTTTCCATGGATTCAAGTATGGATCTAGCTATTTCAAGTGTTAGAAAGTGGATCAAAAGGAAAGAAAGGGAACTAGCTTTTTAGAAATAGAAAACCCTAGCTTTCTCTCCCTTTGATCAACTAGTATATTAAATCTACATCTTCTTTTCGCGATCCGTCGAAATAGGGTGCTAGACATAGGTGTTGACTAGTTTACCCAAGTGGTAGCACTCAAAAATCAAGAAAGTGTTCTGATCAGTCTGCCACGGGGGCATTTTTGTCCATTTTTTCTGTTTTAAAAATTTGGGGAAATTAGGAGGGTTAATATCAGATGTTATGAAGGTCCTGTAAATATTTTAGAATTTTTGGCCATACGTTTTGAGAGTTATGCATTTTACGGCCGATGACTACTTTTAAAATGCTACCCGAATAACTCTCTGTGTATAAGTCCAAAAATTATAAATGTTTACTGGAAGTACATATATATAACAGGAGCTTATCTGGAAAATTTTAGAATTTTTGGAAATAATTTCAATTTATGATAAATCTGAGAAGATTTGGCTATTATGGACTATTTAAATATAGTAAATGTATTTTAAAAATTCTGAAAAAAAATATATGTTAAATATGGAACTATATTCTGCCAAATCCCAGAAAAGAAATGTTTTTGGGACTGATTTGGTATTTTTCATATAAATGATGTTATATGGATAAATGAATTAAAATTAATTATGTGATGTGAAAATTATGGAGAATACGGTTTTATGTCTTGAGACCCTTAAGCATGGTTTATGCAGATTTTTGAGGAATGTTTTGGATCGGGTGTGAAGAGTTTTTATGTTTATGACATTTTAGAAGGTTTAAAAGAATTAATTAAGAAAAGGAAAACAATTAAATAAATTGTTTATTAATGTAATAAATGACTTAAAATATTTTTACATGACTAATGATATTAGATTAAAATATTATTAGTAATATTTGACTTAAATGTTATTAAAAAGTAAATAACATTAGCTTAAAATATTATTATATAATTAATAATATTCAACGGGAAATTAAAATAAGTGAATTAAGTATAGTTGTTGAATTTGGTATTCAAGGAACTATATTATGCTTGTAATAGACTAAAATGAAAATTCAGGGTGCTGAAGTAGATTTTAGGTTGCTGAAATGATTTCGGTTTACTAAAACTGATTTTGGGCTGCTGAAATAATGATTTCAGGATGCTGAAACGCAACCTGATTTACTGAAATAGTATTTTCAGTTTACTGAAATATTATCTAGTTTACTAAGATAACATATAAAGGGAAAACTTATAAGTGTAAGTTATGATGTGATGAAAAGATTATCAAAGTATAATGATAATACTAAGACTATAATGTAATGTCTAATACTTCAATATATGACTGAATGTTAGATAATTTAATATAAGATGATAAGAACTTATAAAGTGAGTGATTAAGTATTAAGTCTAAAGTAATACAGTCGTATTCTGTAATAGTTGATGTATAGTATCTGGGCTAAACGATTCCTTCAGGAAGTGGAGGTATATACGAATTAGTAACCGATCTAACTCGCTGTGAAAACAGTGTAGACGGGACGAAAACTAATTTGTTGGTTGTTTGTGGGAAACCACTCAGTATATTATATTGAATACTATTAAAGACTCGATGTATGCTAGATTTAGACTTGCAATGAGTATGGTGTTAAGGTTATCTAATATTTGACTATGTGTTAAATGTTAGATAGTTTACTTATAAAGTAATAGTATGATGGTATAAAGTATGTTATTCTAATTGAAATATCAATCTTATAATTGATAGGACTTTCATGAGAGATTAAATTAGATTGCTTAGAAGTAATCAGCAGTGTATGCAAGTTCCCTAACTCAAACTCGAGCTACATTTCAAAGCATGTTAGTGAATGATTATTGATGATTATTCACGTCTATACTGATTATTGATTCTCACTTAGTGCATGTTGCATATGTTCATCAGGTATGAAAGGCTGATCACCTTCATTACCCTAAGGTTCAGTTAAAGTTGTTCATGGTCCTTGTGACATTAAACATTATTGATTCAGTCATTCAATTATTGACATTTTAATTCATGCTCTTTCACAATTATCATATTGTTGAAAACTTGAAAGCTTATTCTTTTTTCAATCATGATATATCTTTGTTATATTTAAACTTGTTGGGTAAAGTAGTTGATCACCCTTGCTATATCATGATAATAAATTTCAGATTAAGACGAAGGCTTGAAGAAGGACAAAGACGAGCAAAGTACAATAATATATTATTATGGACGAATAACTATTTAGTTATCTTATATAAACCTTTTTAATTACTTAAGGTATGTATTCAGTTAAGGTTAACAGACCTTGGGAAATGTTATTGAATCATGTGAAATAAATAATTTATGTTTATTTGTTCCACATTAGTTTATAGAATATGTATGATGATGATGTATCGGGATGCACCATATTCGAGGTTTTGGGGACTCGAATTTGGAGGCGCTACAGTCAGTGAGGACCAGAAGACCGCCTACACAACGTTCATGTTAAAATCAGAAGCCAGCTTTTGGTGGCAGGCAAATAAAGTCCGTGGAGAAGGTGTGATCACTTGGGAGAGATTCAAGGAGATGTTCTTTGAGATGTATTTCCTGACAAATTCGCAGAATCAAATGGAGGTCCATACCAGACTATGCAGCAAAATTTAACGAGTTGGCTAGGTTTGCCACGTACTAAGTACACATCGACGAAAGGAATGCAAGGAGGTTTGAACAGGGTCTAAAACCCTAGCTGTATAGCAAAGTGTCAATGTTTCAATTAAACACTTTTGCTGGAGTATTGGAGAAGGCCATCCTCGCTGAAGGTGGAAGCGATGCGGTGACCAAGTACAACTAGGATCAGAAGAAGAAGAAGAATAAAAGAGAAGGAAACATCAAGGCTAGTGGCAGCAACACGAGAGGAAATAATAATTAGAAGAGGAGGTGGACTGATAACTCGTCAACTGGAAATCAGCAAGGAGGTCAGAAGAAGAGAATTGAAGCATGTCCGATCTGCGGGAAAGCTCACCTAAGAAGGGAAAATGGGTGTGCTACAATTATGGTAAGGAAGGCCACATAGCACCTAACTGTCTTAACCCAAAGAAGGGCGCCTGCTTCACATATGGGTCGAAGGACCATTTGGCTAGGGATTTTCCCAAAAAAGGATCTGGAGGGGCAGGATCAGGAGGGATCAGAGGAGGCAGTGGTGGAAATGCTCTGACAATCACGGGACCAACCGCAACCAACCGACCGACCTCTAGGACATTCAACATGACAGTGCAGGATGCTGTGCAGTCTCGTGATGTAGTGTCAGGTATCATTCCGATCAATAAAGTTAATGCTTATGTATTATTTGATTCGGGTGCTACTTGCTCATTTATATCCTATGACTTTTCTAAGAACTTGGAATTTCCTAAGGACGAGTTAGAATACCCTATGAACATAGAGATTGCGAATAGAGAAGTGATCACTGTTAAGTATGTACACAAGAACTGTAGGGTGGATATTAAGGGTAATGTGATGAACGTAGATCTTATCCCGATTAGACTTGGGGAATTTGATGTTATCTTGGGAATGGATTGGCTATTCAATTATGGGGCGATAATTGACTGCCAGAGGAAATGTATTAACCTTATAACTCCGTCAAATGTTGTGTTTTATGACAGCATATCGCCTAGACAAGCGAGTTATCTGACGATGACGCAGACCAGGAAGTTATTGAGACAAGGCTATGTAGGATGTTTAGCCTACATAGTCGATAGTCGTAAAGAGAGCCTGAAGTTAGAGGAGATACCAGTCGTGAGGGACTTCGTAGACGTATTTCTGGATGATCTGTCAAGACTTTCGCCAGACAGAGAGGTTGAGTTTGAGATCGATTTGGCGCCAGGAATGGCTCCAATATCAAAGGCACCGTACCGGATGGCTCCGGTAGAGATGAAAGAATTGATGGTACAACTGCAAGAATTACTAGACAAGAAGTACATACAACTGAGCGTATTGTCGTGGGGAGCGCCGGTGTTATTTGTGAAGAAGAAGGAAGGGATGATGGGGCTCTACATCGACTACAGAGAATTGAATAAGGTTACGATTAAGAATAGATATCCATTACTGAGGATCGATGACTTGTTTGATCAATTGAAGGGAGCGACATACTTTTCAAAGATAGACTTGAGAAGTGGTTATCATCAGCTGAAGGTGAGGCCAGAGGATGTTCCGAAGACAGCGTTCAAGACTCGATATGGTCACTACGAATTTTTGGTGATGTCATTTGGTCTAACGAATGCTCCTGCAGCATTTATGGGCCTAATGAACGGAGTGTTCAAGCCATTTTTGGACAAATTAGTGGTGGTCTTTATCGATGACTTTTTGGTGTACTCGAAGACCAAGGAAGAACATGTAGAGCATTTGAGAGTAACATTAGAGGCATTGAGAAGAGAGAAGTTGTACGCCAAATTTTTGAAATGTGAATTTTGGATTGAAAGGGTGCAATTTCTTGGACATGTGATTGAAAATGATGAAATTTCGGTAGATCCCTCCAAAGTCGAAGCTGTGATGAACTGGAATCAGCCGAAAACACCATCAGAAGTGAGAAGTTTTCTTGAATTGGCAGGTTATTATAGAAGATTCATTCAATACTTTTTCAAGATCGCAACTCTGCTGACGAATTTGACTAGGAAATCGGTGAAATTTGTTTGGACGGAGAACTATGAGGAAAGCTTCCGAGAGCTTAAGAAGAGGTTGAGTTCGGCACTTGTGTCATCTCTTCCGGATGACACAAGAAATTTTGTGGTTTATAGTGATGCGTCGCATAAAGGACTTGGTTGTGTGCTTATGCAAAACGACAAGGCCATTGCATATGCGTCACGACAATTGAAGGACTATGAGAAGGTGTATCTGACCCACGATTTAGAATTGGCTGCAGTGATATTTGCTTTGAAGATCTGGAGACACTATCTCTATGGGGAGAAGTATGAAATATATACAGACCACAAGAGTCTGAAATATATTTTTACACAAAAGGAACAATGATTAATCACGAACATGCTTTACAATAACAACTCAAATTTGAGTTAGAGAACTTGCTCAATAAAAGAGTATAGGGACTTGCCTGTATCGTTGACTACTGCTACGCAATATAATTTAATCGCTTTATTGAAAAGACCTATCAGTTATAAGATTGATACTTCAATTAGTATAACATACTGATCTCATAATACTATTACTTTAAAAGTAATCTATCTAACACTTAACCACATAGTCAAATATTAGATAACCTTAACACCATACTAATTTACAAGTCTAAACTTAGCACACATCGAGTCTTTAATAGTATTCAATATAGTATACTGAGTGGTTTCCCACAAACAACCAATAAATTAGTTTTCGTCTCGTCTACACTGTTTTTGATAGTGAGTTAGATCTGTTACTAATTCGTATATACCTTCCCCATATGAAGGAATCATTTAGCCCAACTACTATACATCAACCATTAAAGGGTACGATTGCACTACCTTAGACTTAACACTTACTCGTTCATTTATAAGTTCTTATTATAACTTGGTAAACTATTTATGAATTTAGAAGACTTAATATAACATTTCAGTAAACTGAAACCAAACTGTCTTCCCTTCTTAACCTTTTCAGTTTCCATTTCAGCAAGCTGAAACAAAACTAACTCCTCTTCCTGACATTTCAGTTTTCATTTCAGCACCTTGAATTGATTATTTAAGGAAGCTAAAATACCTTTTTTACAAAATTACCAAAATAGCATATTATTTTTCTATCCTTTAGTCAAACATATATACATATAATCCATATACAAAAACTATTTTTCTAGAATTTTTCAACTCCTCAAGTATTTTTCAAAAATCTGTTTCTAGTTAATTCCTTAAGAAATTAGCTACCTCACGCTTAACTCCAGAAATTCCCAACTCTTGGCGGAATCTTACACATGTTAACGTGGACATCCAGTTTAAATTTTGTGGCCATCGGAGATGTACAACTTCGATTATAGCAATTTTCGTCGAAAAAATACAAATATTAAAACGGTCATAACTTCGTCAATTTAAGTCGGAATGAGCTCATTTTTGGACATAAGCTACTTTATCTCATATATTTTATGTCCCAAAAGATTGGAATTTTTTTCATAAATTTAGTTGCCGAAACAGCCCCTACAAATTATGGGCAGAATACTTTTTAGCATTTTTCAGCTTTTGCTTCCTTTACTAAATTCAGTCCACACGAAAATTTATAATTTCTTTTTCAGTGATTCCACTTGAAAAAGTTAGAAGACTTATAGATCTAACTCTAGAAATTGACCACACTAAAAAAATTCAAAATACAATAGGAGATGTGGTCATTTTAATTTCATGTTGCGTTTACCAAAAATCTAATTTTTCCATCCTTGGTGATTTTTAAGAAAACTTCTATATTCTTACCCTTTCACAAACATAACCCATCATAAAATATCATAACACAAACTAATATCAAATATACTTATGGATCTATCATGATCCATGATCTATTTCAACAAATAATCACCAAACACAAGATAAACATAATCAAGGCTAAGAAAATTTAAGTTTTCTAACTTTTGAAAAATTTATTTCCTATTTCATACTTTAGATCTAACTTTTTATCATCAAAAAATTTAGATCTAATCATGTACTACCTATACACATATATATCTAGAGGTTTGAAAACTTAGCTCTTAATCTCATCAAAAATAATTACATAAAATGAACTAAGGTAAATTTTTATATCTTCTTCTTCTTTCTCTTCTATGGAACCTTCCTCTCTCTTCCACTCCCTCTCATATCCATCCATCCCCTTTCCCTTTCTCTTTTTTGTTATTTCTTCCTTATCTCTTCTTTCTCTCTCATAGCTTTTCTTACAAAAAAATAAAGTGAGATAATGAAGTTTGCTAGCAAAAGTAATTATTAGATATTTTAATATCTATCCATCATATCTTGTATATCTAATTAAATCTTCCATCCACTCTCTCTCTCTCTCCTTATCATAATGGAAGTTGATACTTGCAAGTAATTATAAATGTGTTGGCTCCATAGTTTAAGTGACATCTAGCATTAGTGGTTGAACCACTAAAGCAAAGGTAATCATTCATGCATCTCCCACTCTTCCTTCCTTGTATATATCCGGCCAGGTGGCCCTTATATTCTTACCATATTTGTTTTATATAACTTCCTTAATGTCCATTATATCCCCTCCCACGTGGGCCAAAAGCTTGTGCTTTGATTTAATTATTTTTGGGCTTGCACTTTTTCTTAAATTGCTTCCTAACAAAATGAACTTAGGCCTTCCTCTACAAATTAATTTGGGCCATTATAATACTTGTCTCATCCATGAAATATTGGGCTAGTTTAATAACTTAATTGCTATTAAATCAAATTAGCTACAAGTCCAATGCTTAAATAAACAATTGGGCTACTTATGTAATTCTTTGGGCCATAAAATCAACTTAGTTCCATATTTTTAATTTTTATCTTACCCTAATCATTTAGTTAGGGTTTCCACTACACACCTTTGTAAATAAATTCCTTACTCATATATCTTTAATTTCATAACCCAATTAGGCTTGCTTTACTTAGGTTATAAAATTAATTATTTGTGATATAAAAAAATAAATCTCTTAGGATTACTATATATTTTTTTAAATACTAACATTCTATCATATTCTAATCCCTTTGGTTATTTAATTACCATACCTAATATATATATATTAGGTCACCAAAGTTTATAGGTATCGTAGTACCTTATCCTTAATATTCCTGCAAGTACATATAGATTCATTTCTAGGGTTTCAAAATTTTGTAACCCATATATTCTTTATTCTCATTCAAATAGTAAACCATATAGGTCCTTTTTTAAAAATTTTAAATTATTCCTCTATTTTCACTCCAGGTTTTATCCTTTAACCTTTATTATAATCATTTAAGATCTTATAAATTTTTGGGTTGTCACACTCTTTATATACAAAATAAATGTATATACATTATATAATGTATATTTATTTAATCACATACAGAGTTCACATAAATCATAACATATTCCACTTCTAACTCCAATTTTAACTTTCTTCCATAAAAGTCAACTGTTGACTTTGACCAAAAAGTTAACCCTTACACATTTTGTGTTTATTTTCTTTTCTGACTAAACTTGACGTTCTAGACGCCACCGAGTAGTTCCTGCCTCGAGATTCTATCTCTAACTCAAATTTTGAGTTTTAACTTACTCTATTTTTATTGCAAATCATATTAGCTAATAACTTTATACTTATTTATCTTCTTAATTGCCAGTCAAAGCCAACATTCAAGCTATGTTAATTACTAACATAGTTTTATCTTGATTCTCATACCATTAATGTAATTCATCATTCCTCTTGCTAAAATATATAGCACCATACTAAGTGTATATATATATATATATATATATATATATATATATACATATACTCATTTTCCTTCGAGTACATATAAATCCATTTATAGGGTTTTGAAATTTTATAACCCATATTTTCTCTATTCTCATTCAAATAATAAACCATATAGGTTTTACTTCAATTTTTTTAAATAAATCCTCAAATTCTCATCTAAGTTTTATTCTTTAACCTTTATTTTAATCATTCAAGATCTTATAAATTTTTGGGTTGTCACATTCACCCCTTCTTTTAAGAATTTCGTCCTCGAAACTACAGCATACTAATCGTTACTCCTTTTATTCATCAAAACTAGGTTTTCAAGTTATCCTTTACCTTATTTCATGCTCAATTTAATGAGTACATCTTGCTTCCTTCTATGAGGAACTCTGCTACCATCACATTCTTCCATGAATTCTCTCTAAGGAGTTAAAACTTTTTATATCGGCCTGAGGGTTCGTATAGACCATGAACTCTCAGGTTTAATGGTATTCACCGTAACCAAATTTAAAACATGATGTGGTAGGTATGTTTACAATCACGAAGAAGGTAAACTACCGATGCGGGTACGTTAGGTGATCAATCTATTGTACCTTAGTTCTCAAAACGACTATATGCGTTCAAGGATTGGAATATATCATCCAACCAGTATATCCCTATTTTTCGGGGTTGTTCACCTCAGTCTTAGCATCAGAGTCCGTACCAAAATAATTTGGTTCGGGATAATTCTCAAAGAGATACTTGAATTTTCATAAACATTTGTCTAGCTGAATCAATTAGCTTAGACGTATACCAATAATTCGAACATCAATCGAAACATATATCGGACCAAATTTAATTGGCACTTAACTTTTCTTTAAAATTCTAAAAATTATTTTATAACGTCATGATACCGCACTATATTTACAGTCCGTTTGAGGATTTTGTCATTTTATGACTTTGTCATACTATATCATACCATAGTGGGCTGACGATCTTTAGATCACATACAACACTAGGTAATTCTACATTTATAACTCCATCATTTTTATCATTTCTGCATCAGGTTCAATGATGCATTAATGATATAGAAAATATATTTTGATATCTCAAATTATTTTTGTCTCGCCAAAACTATTAGCGTAGACTCTTCTTTAAACATCTCAAAACCATTGAAAATCACTTTTGGTGTTATCATGCACCAACAGGTAACGATATGTTAGGGGTACGAAGCCCATTTCTACACAATTATAACCATGTGTTGCTGATAACAAAAAATTATTTTTATTTTTTTAAATGCACATCAGTGCGACTTTAGCTTGATATCAAAAATTTGAAGTCTAGCACAACTAGAAGATTTGGAATACCTATATTTCCATCATCAACTTCAATTGCTCTAATGATCAATTGCTTAATAATTCTATCTATTAAAAATCCTCAATTCTTCATCCATAACTTTTTTATACCCCAGTATAGTTCATCAAACATACCACACGTTAGGAGTTCAGGAACTTTCCACAATAATATGAGTTTAGGAACTTATCCTTGCAATACGTAGTTCAAGAACCAATCAAGAACTGTCCATACGCTTAGGGGTTCAAAAACATACCATACGATTATGAGTCACAAACTTACCATAAGTATGAGTTTTAAGAACTCGCACCTATCTTATATCCTCTACCTATCCAATTTATGAGAAAAGAATATTCTTCTCGTCATAGGTATATCGATAGCGCGACTCCATTATTTCAATGATTATCAATGTGATAAACTAAGTAGTCATTAGACTAAGCACAAAACCCCCACCCATACAAAGGTTTGTAAAACTCAGCTATTACATGAGTCCTCAACTGAAATCTCACATAATCTTAGCTCCCTCTTTACTCAATACAAATTTTATTTAATTCGTATTTCATCATTTTCAACTCTTTTGAGTTGTACTATTTCATAGTACCATATTCGTATGGTAATTCTTCTATAAAGTCTTCAATCAATAGATTGATCATCTATCCTTCTATGACCTCATCAGATCATGTTGTGACCTTTTCTTATAATCGTGTTATATTACGATTCTTTTCTATCTTATGATCGTTTTATTTTACGATCTTCTTTTTCTTTAATCATATTATATTATGATTTTACACTTTTCATCTTATAGACTTTGTCTATTTATTATTACTTTTCTTCTTTATTACTTGAGTAAGGTAACTCCAGATTTCTTATCTTAAAATTCTTCAAGATTCTTCTTTGAATCTTATTTATCTTCTTCTTATCTTTAATGATGAATTTCCTGAATTCATCTCTTATCACTTAAACTCTATTTGAGTTTATTTCTTATCCACGTATCTGCAGTTATAGCCTAAGGTAGTCCTACCTAAGGTTTATAACCTATAGCTCTGATACAAACCTGTGACGCCCCCAAATCCGGGTCCCTAGAACCTCGGACTTGGTACGTTACGGTACTTCATTATCATATATAATCTATCATCTAATGCGGAATAATAAACATATGTTGTTTATTTCACATAATTCTATAACATTTCCCCAGGTTTATTAACCTTAACTGAATACATACCTTCAAAACTACAAAAGGTTTACATAAGATAACTAAATAGTTATTCGCATAACAATCTATTATCGTACTTTGCTCTTGTCTCTGATCTTTTTCAAACCTTCGTCTTAATCTAAAATTTAATATCATGATATAGCAAGAGTGAGCAACGACTTTGCTCAGCAAGTTTAAATTCAATAAAGATATATCATGATTGAAAGAAAGACTAAACTTTCGAATTTTTAACAATATAATAATTGTGAAAGAGCATGAATCATAACTTTAGTAATTGAATGACTGAATCAATAATGTTTAATGTCAACAAGGACCATGAATAACTTTAACTGAACCTTATGGTAATGAAGGTGATCAGCCTTTCATACCTGATGAACATATGCAATATGCACTAAGTGCGAATCAATAATCAGTACGGACGTGAATAATCATCAATAATAATTCACTAACATGCTTTGAAATATAACTCAAGTTTGAGTTAAGAAAACTTGCATGCATAGTTGATTACTGCTACGCAATCTAATTTAATCTCCTTATTGAAAAAACCTATCAGTTATAAGATTGATCTTTCAATTAGCATAACATACTTTATACCATCATACTATTACTTTATAAGTAAACTATCTAACATTTAACCACATAGTCAAATATTAGATAACCTTAACACCATATTCATTTACAAGTCTTAACCTAGCATACATCGAGTCTTTAATAGTATTCAATATAGTATACTGAGTGGTTTTCCACAAACAACCAACAAATTAGTTTTCGTCTCGTCTACACTATTTTCATAGCGAGTTAGATCGGTTACAAATTCGTATATACCTCCGCTCCCTGAAGGAATTGTTTAGCCCAAATACTATACATCAACTATTACAGAGTAAGACTGTACTACTTTAGATTTACACTTACCCACTTATAATCTCATTATCTTATATTAACTTGTCTAACATTTAATCACATAGGTAAGTATTAGGACATTACATTATAGTTCTAGTATTATCATTATACTTTGATAATCTTTTCATCATGTCATAACTTATACTTATAAGTTTTCCCTTTATATGTTGTCTTAGTAAACTAGATAACATTTCAGTAAACTGAAAATACTATTTCAGTAAACCAGGTTACATTTCAATATCCGAAAATTATTATTTCAACAGCCCGAAATCGGTTTCAGCAGACTGAAATCATTTCAGCAACCCAAAATCAAATTCAGCTCCCTGAGTTCTCATTTTAGTCTATTACAGGTATAATATATTTCCTTGAATACCCAATTCAATAACTATATTGAAAAATAACTTAATTCTCTTATTTTCATTTCCCGTCGAATATTATTAATTATGTAATAATATTTCAAGCTAATGTTATTAACTTCTTAATAACATTTAAGTCAAATACTGCTAATAATATTTCAATCAAATATCATTAGTCATGCAAAAATATTTTAAGTCATTTATTCAATTAATAAATAATTTATTTTAATTATTTTTCTTTCCTTATTTAAACCTTCTAAAGTGCCATAAACATAAGAACTCTTCACACTCGACCCAAAACCTTCCTCAAAAATCTGCATAAACCATGCTTAATGGTCTTAAGTCGTAAAATCTTAGTTTTCCATATTTTTCACATCATATATTCAATTTAATCCATTTATTCATATAACATCATTTATGTGAAAATTAGCAAAACATCTACTAAAATTATTTCTTTTCTGGAAATCAGCCATATATATTCCCTTCATGAAAATATATTTTTTCAGAAATTTTTAAAATACATTTACTATTTTTAAATAGTCCATAATTGCCAAATATTCTCAGATTTTTCATAAATCGAGATTATCTCCAAAAATATTGAAAATTTTCAGGTAAGCTCATGTTATATACATGTACTTCTAGTAAACATTTTATAATTTTTGGACTTACACACAGAGAGTTATTTGGATAGATTTTTAAAAATAGTCCTTGGCCGTAAAATGTATAACTCTCAAACCGTATGGCAAATAATTCTCAAATTTTTACAGGACCTGTCTAACCTCTGATATTAACTCTCCAAATTTTCTCCAAATTTTTAAATCACAAAAAGTGAACGAAAATGCCCCCGTGGCAAACTAACCAGAACACTTTTTACGCCTTTTATCCATTATATGGACTGTTTTCACCAAAACTCACGCCACGACTTTTAAAAACGTGATTTTTGAGTTCTACCACTTAGTTTTATTAGTTAACACATATATCTAGCACACCTCTTTGACGGATTGTGAAATAAAGGTGTAGATCAAAAATACTAGTTGATCAAAGGGAGAGAAAGCTAGGGTTTTCTAGTTTTCTAGAAATCTAGTTCTATTTCTTTCCTTTTGATTCACTTTCTAACACTTGGAATAGCTAGATCCTTACTTGAATCCATAGAAAACACATAGATTAAAGGATTTTACACTTCCATATTATAAACCCCTTTTCATTAAATAACTAAAAGAAAGGATCCTTCTTCTTCTTCTTCTTCCATAGAGAATTTCTCTTTCTTTCTCCCCTAAGGGCTGCCGCCCCTCTCCTTTTACTCTCTCTCTCTTTGCTTATTTCTTCTTTCTTTTACTTTCTCTCTCTTCCTTTCTTATAAACATAAAGTGGGACAATTAAATTTGCTAGCAAAAGAAATGATTAGATATCAAAATATCTATCTATCATATCTTCCCCCAATCATTATCACTTCTCTCTCTCTTCATTACATAATAGATAAGGCAAATGGCGGCTACATAAATTATGTGACACCTAGCACATCTTTTTCCACTCAAAAAAATATAATTATCACATACCCCTCCCCTTTCCTCTCCTTCAAAATTCGGCCATGTGGCCTTTCTCCTCCCATGAACTTTGTTTTAATTATATAATACTTATATAATGATTAACATATCCTTCCCCAAGTGAGCTTAAGCTTGGGCTTTTAAGTAATTCATTTGGGCTTGCAACTTTTCTTATTTTGCTTACTAACTAAATTAGGCTTGGGCTTCCACCATTAATTAAATTAGGCCATTACTATACTTGCCTTATACATGATATATTGGGCTAATTTAATAATTTAATTGCCCTTCAATCATTTTATCTACAAGTCCTATACTTAAATAAATAGTTGGGCTTGTTTAAATCACTTATTCTTCTTAATTTATTAACTCTTGCACTAATACTAATTATTATTGATATTTTCATATTATTATTCATCAATAATATTAATTCACTTACATAAACCAATTAGACTTGTCGTATTCAAGTGTATTGAGTATGTAATTAGGGGTTAAAACCTTTATCAAATAACTATTAAGTCCCTTCACTTGTTGGGCTTAGTTGAGCTACTCTATTTAATTTCTTGGGCTATGATATTATTATAGTCCAATACTTTTAATTCTATTCTACCCTAATCATTTAATTAGGGTTTTCATTTCCCATATTTGAAAATAAATTCCTTACTCATGCCTCTTTAATTTCATAACCCAATTAGACTTGGTTTACTTAGGTTATAATATTAATTATTTGAGATATATAAAATAAATCTCTCATGGTTAGTATATATTTTTATATACTAACATTCTCTCATATTATAACCCCTTATGTTATTTAATTATCATGCTTAATATATATATTAGGTTACATAATTTTATTCTTAATTCTCTTTATATACAAAATAAATGTATATACATTATATAATGTATAATTATTTAATCGCATACATAGTTCACATAAATCATAACATATTCCACTTCTAACTCTAATTTTGACTTTCCTCCATAAAAGTCAACTGTTGACTTTGACCAAAAAGTCACTTACACATTTTGTATTTATTGTCTTTTCTAACTAAACTTGACGTTCTGGACGCCACCAAGCAGTCCGTGCCTCAAGATTCTATCTCTAACTCAAATTTTGAGTTTTAACTTACTCTATTTTTATTGCAAATCATATTAGCTAATAATTTTATGCTTATTTATGCTTATTTATCTTCTTAATTTCTTGGGCCATTATGTATTGGTAGTTATATATCTTATATTTATGTATTATATGTATAATATATGTAAGTTATATTATATGTATATGACGTTAGTTAAAACAAAGTTAGAAATATGGTCAGTGTTAGAACAAGAACAAAAAGAGATACAGAGAGAGTAAGAGAGAAAAGAGAGAAAGAGAAAGAAGAAGAAGACGATTTTTTTAAAAAAAAATTAGACTGTAATTAAAAAAAAAAGAAGATACAAGACATCATGGTGAATCCCAATCAGATTACAGCATAGACATCATAGGACAGGCCCTATGATGTCATGACTATAAAAGATTACAAGGCGTAACGCCCAACATCTGAAAAGAGACAGGAAAGGCCTAAAACAAACCAACAAAAAGGTTTACAACATTTGAATCAAAAACCCAACAGGCAACATTTGTATCAAAACCGCCTACCAAACAGATAACAACATTAATGCAAGACAAAATGCACTAAGAATCAAACAGATAGCAGCAACATGTGTCGACGGACTGGTGGAGCACTTGAAGCCATGTCCGTAGATGGACTGGGTGCTTTTCTGGCCTTTGATCTAGTGATAGGACCAATTTTTCCCTACCTACACAAAAATGTATGCGTGTCAGTTTCCTGTGGTAGGTAATGACTGGATGCATTTATCATGTGTGTTTTTTAAGTTTATCCTGCAAAACCAAGGTTAGTTGCTTTGATGGCAGGATGACAGGATATTTCATAGGAAAGTAAATCTTTCATTATTGTCATTTACATTGTGCTCCTCAGTAATTGGAGACTTGACATGGAATTGAAAGATGAAGGCATGAGAAGCATCCGGTCGGATTCGGTTGATCAGAAGCTGACCTATCCTAGGTTACTCTCGTGGCTTTTATTTCAGCATAAAGGTTCCTAGATCATCGCAATCTACTAGAAAAGAAGTTAATCTGATCGTTCAACTGGAGCGAATCTGGGTGGTGCATTTTCAAGAGGCAGCCCCAGAGACTTAGTCGTCCCTAGAGTCCTTACTTATCACCGACCGGGTTAGCCTCCTGGTGGAGGGACTCACAGCATACATTCATATACATCGGCCTTACCGCTTATGCATGCAATAACAGTTCGTGCGAAGCACTAATATGGGTGCGAAGCACTAAAGCATTCATTCTCATTCATTCAATGTAAAGGCATAACATTCATACATTCAATGAAAGACGCAACATTCACTCATCCATTGACTGTGGAGACGCAGGATTTCACGGATTCAATAGTTTTAAAAGGGAAATGTTTGAAAAGATTGAAAGCGGCCTAAGCCCTCTACAATTCCCCAGCAGAGTCACCACCTGTCGACGTTAAAAAATTTAAGAAATACCGCGGGTCAATTTATAACCCGATTTTCCTCAAATCGATCTTCCTAAGTTATCTCTACCCTTATTCTTTTTATTACAAAAAAGGTTTTGAAGGTTTTTTTAGGAAAGATGCCAACATGTATATATGTCAACGATTTAATTTGATTTAAACAGAGTCGCCAGTTGGTAGTTTTGAAAATGGTTGTACCAACTCAACTGAATTTGATTTGAAAAGAGGCCCAATTGCTGGACACTGTAGAAACTTGATCTTTGAAATCAGAGTTTTGAGTTCGGCGGCTTGGTTAAGTGTGGGGAAGGTGTTAGGCATCCCACGATTCCCGTGTAAACACGGTACCCCAATCTTTTCAATATTTCCCTTAAAACTGGAATGCGTGAGTGAACGCTGTTTGAAAATTGGGCTTTTTGATTGATTGAAAGGTTTGACAGGCTTCGTTGAGCATATATACGAAGGGTTTGATTTGATTTGAAAATCAATCTTTGATTTGATTTGAAAATCAATCTTTGATTTGATTTGCAAAAAGCATCATTTAATTTGATTTGCAAAAGCTTTTAAATTGAATTGACAGTGATGTTTTGAAAGTTGGTTTTATCAAACCCTTATGTTGGCATAGGAATTGAAGCATATTGCTACTCTCAATTTTATCTTTATAGCCTTAAGGCTGCATACAAATGATCATTTGTCGTGCTGCGAAGCATCCTCGACCACAAAAATATAAAGTGTCGGTCTCCTCATGGGTATGAAAACCATCGAAGGGACGCTGACACGACAATCCATATTTTCACTATATTGAGACCTTAAATCCGGATAACCGTTTTAAGGTCTGTGCATGTACATTTTACAGAAAAAAACGGGCAGGGTACATCTGTAAATCAGAGTTTGTCCATCGTGGGAATCAGATTCTGATCTGTTTGATCATGAATCCCACAATTCCTAGGCTCACATATGAGTAGCTATATAACCTGCACAGTTCAAATTTGTACAGAAACAGATAAATATCCCAAAATTGCCAGAACTAGGGATTCATTTAGTAAATCCCGGTCCGCACGGCCGAAGCGTTTCATTCACACTAGATAGCGATCTAAGGGACGCGAGGTTGCTTTTGAAGCTGAAACTATAAAAATAACTAGATTTAAAGAAATCTCAGCCATTATAGCTTCCAGGTTCTGTCGGGACCTGTTTGAACCATTGAAAGCAAGAAGTGGCGAGATTTGGATAAATCTAGTTTGCCCGCAGATATGTCAGTGCATATTCATATACAAATGAATGTTAAATGCAGCAGTTGAATAAATTGAATAAAACAATATATATAATTATATATATATATATATATAAGCTATAAAAGGGCGATGGATTTTCACTCGCAAGCCCGGACTGGAATCAAAATATATATATATAAAAATTGTAAATAGCCAAAAAATAATCCAGGCTATGACAGAAATGAAATACATATATATATATATATATATATATATATATATATATATAAACAGTAATAAGGGCGATGGATTTTCACGCCGGTGCCCGTGCTAGAATTGAAATTGACAGAAAGTAGTCACCTAGTGACTGGGGATAGCACCCAGTATAGGGAAGTGTGCAAAAGCAGTAAAAAGGCCAGAAAGTAATCCAGGCCGGACTAAAAATATATAAATATATATATATTAACATAAATATAGTCAACCAAGATTGATAGGAGTACCAGTGACGGTGAATGTCGCTTATATATGCATAAATATATATAAAAGCAGTAAACTACCATAAATTTGAAATTCGGGCTTGACAGAATTGAAATGTTAGTACATTTGTAGTTAAATATGTATAGAAAATGCCAAACCCGGACTGGGAAGACAACCCAGTCTGGCGAAGTTGCCAAAACGGTGTGTGCTAGTGCACATAAATAGTTAATTTAAATGTATATGTATCATGAGATACTATGTTTGATGGGTTATAAACCTTTTGTGTTATTTTATGTAACTTAAGTAAGGTATGTTTAAGTTAAGAAAATAGACCTTGGGATATGTTTGTAAGACTTTAATATAATAAACAATATATGTTTATTATTCTGCAATAGTATATAGAATACTTATGATGATGATGTATCGTGAGCACTGAATTCGAGGTTTGAGAACCCGAATTTTGGGGCGTCACAGGTTGGTATCAAAGTTTTAGGTTATAAACATTAGGATGTGAAACCTAGGTTATAACCTTAGAAGAAAACTCGTATAGAGTATATACTTGGAGATGGATTGGGGAGATTCATTTAGTATAGATTGTACATAATAAAATATTATTTTATTTTATCAATGAATATATTTTATTGTGATACTGATGTTGTGTTTGTTTGGTTATAGGATGCCTGAGGAAGGACAAGACAGCCATACAGTTAAACAGGAACAGATAGATCAGATAGAGGATCAAGAGGATAGTGATGGGAATGATGAGAATATGATGGAGGACCTATTTGAAGAGAACATGGCACTGGATAATAGAGTGACACAGTTAGAGCAGGAGAATGCTACTCATCAATTCACGGAGACTCAGTACAAGGAATTGGCATATCAAGCTCAAACCGAGCTTGCTGAGATAAAGATACAGTTGCAAGGGCAGACCACCTTAACTACACAGATGGTTGCCATGAATGCTGAGCTAAGAGAGAGACTAGAACAAGAGGAGATAAAGCTGGGAGTGTTAAGAGTTGAGCATGAGGCCATGCGATTTGAGTTTGATCTAGAAATTGTCGATAAGGTTATGATTGAGCAAGCATGGATTAGAGCATCCAATATGGTGGACCAGCTTGAGGAGAAGCTGAAGGCTAGTGAGGTCCGAGTGGATAATTTGGGATGATCACTGGATGCCGCTTACATGGGTCAGCGGCCTGGAGTGAGGAGATCCTCAGAGATAGGCGAGTCGAGTCGATCTGTTAGACGTCGACTTATGGATGGATTCATTCCACCAAAGCAGGAGCATGCAAGCACACCCCCTCCAGAGGCGTAGTGATAGTTTAGTAGTTTTCTATTGTATATAGATGCAGTAGAACCCCTTTTGTTTATTAAGGTTTTATGATTGATGTAAACCTCAGACTGTGTGAGGTAGTATGTTTATTTGATGTATCCCCATAGGGGAGTATGCCTTTTGATAGATCCCATCTCTGAATGTTTAGAATAGGATAGTTAGCATTTATAAAAATATTCCAAGCATGTAAGTGTGAGACACTAAGAATTGGGATATGAATATAAATGCAGTATTATGATATGGGTTTGATGAAGCAAATAAGATATGAGAAAGTAAGGTAGTAAGCTTTATATTTGATTATTGTTAATCCAGTAATCCCAAAATGTAAATCCAGCAAGCTAAATGTGAATCCAGCTAGCTGAATAGTAATCCAATAATCCCAAAATGTAAATCCAGCAAGCTAAATGTGAATCCAGCTAGCTGAATAGTAATCCAATAATCCCAAAATGTAAATTAGCAAGCTGAATATGAATCCAGTAAGCTGAATAGTAATCTAATAATGCTGAATTCCTAATCCAGCAAGTTGAATAGTAATTTAACAAGCTAAATTGTAATCCAGCGAGCTGCATTGTAAAATAGTAAACTGAACTGTGAATGCAGCAAGCTGAATTGTTAATCTAAAACCATTATGATTACATGAGTTTAAGTTATGCAATACGTTAACACTAATAAGATATGATATATAAAGAAACTCAAGGAATAATGTATGGTTTCATTTAACCAGATAATGTCGCCAAGACATCAAAATCGTAACCAGAGGGAGGAACGTTCAGTGAACAATGAAAGGGATCAAGATGACCCAATGCAGAACTTCGCAAATATGATTGCTCGAGCTATACGGACTCATACACCTGCAGCGAGGAATCAAGCTGATAATAGATTAGCAAACTTCAAAAATTTTAAGGTTGTAGGACCGCCAGAATTTAGCGGAACCACGGACCCCATAGAAGCTCAGACATGGGTGAAGGAGATGGAAAAGGCCTTTAGCATTGCTAGGGTAGCCGAAGAGCAAAAGACGGCTTTTGCTACCTACTTAATGAAAGGTGAGGCTAATTACTGGTGGGAGACGAACCAAGCTAGAGCCGGAACGGAGGTATTAACATGGACCAGGTTTAAGAGTTGTTCTTAGAAAGTTATTTCTCGGAGGACATGCAAGCCAGAATGGAAGTGCAGTTTCTTGAATTGAAGCAAGAAAATATGACAGTTGCCGAATATGCAGCAAAATTCAATGAGCTAGCCAGATTCGCACCTCATCAGGTGGATACAGAACTACGAAAGGCGCGTAAGTTTGAAAATGGGCTGAAGCCGTGGATACACAGCAAAGTTGCAATGCCACAAATTGCTACGTTTTCAGCACTGTTAGAAAAAGCCATCATTGCCGAAGGTAGTAGTGAGGCAGTATCTAAATTCAACCGAGAGAAGAACAAGAAGAAGATCGAAGGTGGACATCAGGGTGCCAGCAGCGGGGGCAGTAACACTAAGAATGGCAAGTGGAACAGTGGCAACGAATCGGGAACTCAACAAGGAAGTACACCATAGAAGAAGCCAATATGTATAAAGTGTGGAAAGAATCACTCTGGGAGTGTATGAAGGGAAAGAATGTTTGTTATAACTGCGGCCAGGAAGGACATATCTCACCGAATTGTCCTAAACCAAAGAAGGAGATTGTCCATTCAAGAAGAATACTGACGGAGGAAGTGGAAACAAGAGCAGCACCACAAAGTTAACAATTGGAGGACCAACGCAGCAAAGCAAGCCGACAACCCGGACTTTCAACATGACTGTGCAAGACGCAGTTGCATCAAAGGAGGTGGTGTCAATTATAATTTCGATCAATACTATAAATGCATATGTATTATTCGATTCGGGAGCTACCTGTTCATTTGTGTCTGATGAATTTGCTAGAAGATTAAACTTACCATGTGAAAAGTTAACGAACCCTATGAACATAGAAGTTGCAAACAAAGAAGTGATCCCTGTAGAGTTTATCCATAACAATTGTGGTGTGGAAATAAGGGGACATAAGTTAAGCGTGAATTTGATTCCGATACGCTTAGGAGAATTTGATGTTATCTTAGGGATGGATTGGTTGTTTAACCATGAGGTAGTTATAGATTGCCAGAAGAAGAGTATACGCCTTAAGACACCAAATAAGTCTAAGGTGGTATTTTATGGTAGCAAGTGTGAGGACCCAGAATTTTAAACAATTCAAATTTTATGAATATTTTTTGTTATTGGTATTGATTATCAATATTGTGCTGAGTATCTATGATACGAGTTTAGTAAGATAGTCAAACTTGGTATTGACTGAGAAATATGAGTGGAGATATAGTTAACAGATATTAAAAACCCTAACCCTAATTACGGATAGAGATTTGATAGTTAATACAGTTATTATAATTGTATCTATGATTGTGTGTGTGTGTATAGTAAGGGATTAATGATCAAATGTTGATCAGATAAAGTATAACCTTAGTAAACCCTAATGGTAGATTAAAAACCCTAATCTACAGTTAGGAAACCCTAATTTCTTATTCGAGAATCCTAAACCCTAATTTATAAACCTTAATGGTAATTAGCAAATCCTAATGTTATTTATCAAACCCTAATAATTAAATTTTTTAAGGGAAACATAGGAAATAACCGAGCTACCCTTAAAATTGTGTGGAAAATTATTAGAATACCCTTTTTGAAGGCGAAATGACTGAACTACCCTTAAAATGGTATGGGAAATTATTAGAATACCCTTTTTGGAGGCGAAATAACTGAACTACCCTTAAAATGGTATGGAAAATTATTAGAATACCCTTTTGAGGCGAAATGACCGAATTACCTATAAAATTATATGTGAAATGACCAAAATACCCTCTAATCCATGTGAATTTAAATCAACCAATCAGAGAAGAGGTGATGCAAGCATGATGCAAGCATGACATCATCCTTAAAGAAACACAGATGATGCAAGCATGACATCAGCATTAAAGAAACACAAAAAGTGATGTCATCATGATGATGTCATCATAATGATTGCCATCATGATGTCACCGAGGGACTAAAGTGCAATTAATGAGGTACTAAAGTGTAATTAACCAGGGTACCAAACTGTAATAAGCCAGGGGCAAACTGTAAAAAGCCGAGCCCCTAACGTGCAATTATTGAAACTATTTTTTTCTATAAATAGGAGTCATTCTCTTCATTTTTTAAAAACCAAAAAAATGGTTAGAGAGAGGAGAATTTTGGTAGAGAGAGAAAGAGGAAAGTTTTTGGTGAGTTTCAAGATTTCAAAGAATTAGTTAAAGCTTGCAACTCCAAGAGGTATTTACTCTTGTGGTTATTTTGTTCATTATTCTTTATATATTTAGTAAAAATTATACTTTTACAAGCAGTTATAATGCCCAAATTATTTTAAGTAAATAGTACAAAAGTCCTATTTATAAGCAGTTATAATGTTCGATTTATTTCTCTTATAAAGTAAAAAATATACTTTTATAAGTAGTTGCTATGTCCGATTTTTTCAATTATTTAGTAAGAATACCCATGTTATAAGCAGTTATAATACTGAAATTATCTCAAATAGAATAGTAGAATATTCATTTTATAAAGCAGTTATAATGCTCGATTTATTTCAAATATAGTACACGAATATTCATTTTTACAAGCATTTATAATGCTCAATTTATTTAAATATTAATGATATTAAATTTAATTAATAATTATATTAAATAAATTACTAAAAATGATTTTAATATTTTAAAAATTATTTAAAATGATATTAAAGTATTAAAAAATATTTTAAGTTATATTGAAGAACTTTTAATATTTTGGGATGGAATTTCATTAATAAATTAATATTAATGATAATAAATTTATTTAATAATTATATTAAATAAATTATGTAAAAATAGTTTTAATGTTTTAAAAATCAAATAAAATAAATTATTTAAAAATAATATTGATGATTTAAAAATCATTTTAAATGGTTATTAAATATTTAAAAATAATATTAATAACTTAAAAATCATTTTAAATGATATTAAATCATTTAAAAATTATTCTGAGCATTTGAAAATTTTTATAAATAATAACTAAAATATCTAAATAGGATATTAAAACTTTTAAATAAAGTTTATCGAAAAATTAATTCGATGGCTATTCAATAAGGCTATAAAATACCAAACGAACTCCAAAATCAACCCATACACTAATAATTGGACTAGTTATTAGTTGTTATTGTTTCTAATGACTGTTATAAACCTATATAGGTTGCGTGTATACTTTCCAATAGCTTAAGTAGCCGATCGTGATAAAGGCAAGTTTTTCTAACTTCATTTAATTTTAATATTAAATGTAAGTCTTGTGAATTGATATATGAAATTGTTAGCAACATTATTCGTGATATCTGTGATTTGAAAAGGGTTATTGCTTATTGTTCAAGCATAACAAACCATATGAGCTGTTGTTTGCGTAAAATTTGTTTGATTTGATATCAAAGCATAAAATGTGGCAAAACCAATATTGTTTGGTACATATATATACTAATACTTGTCCCGAGATTATATTGGCAGTCATAGTACTGACCTTGGTTTACATTTATGGATAGTTATAATACTGACCCTGGATTTCAATTACAGGCAGTTAAAAAAATACTAACCTTATTAAATTGGGAGGATGATATGCATACTCCTAAAATATGATTAGGCTGATCACCGATGAGATAACCAAGCAAAACTCCTATAATTCTTTATGACTGTTAGAAGTTGTGGTTGAACAAATCAACTCGGGGTGCTAAGTCTATATGACTGACAATACCTCGTCAGAGGTGTGGTTGAACAGATTAACCCGGGTGGCTAAGTCTATGTGACTGATAGTAACTCGTAATAGGTGTGATTGAACAATCAAATCGGGTGGCTAAGTCTATATGACTGATATTAACTCGTAATGTGCGGGGTTTGGGCAGATCAAACCTCAGTATATATATATATTGAAAATCTCTGAACTATATGTTCATTCAATTCAGATCTAGTGTGAGTATAATATATAATTTGTTTAAAACTTGCTGAGCTTCTATAGCTCATCCTTGCAATTATTCTTTTCCTTTATAGCTTTAGCTGAAATGTTAAAGGTTTTGGAGTTCAATAATGTGGATGGAAGAACTCAGTCAATGTAAATTTGTTTATATCCTTGGGAACTCTACTCTGGTGTAATAGTAAGTTAGGAATTATTGTAAGATAATTTAAGAATATATAATATTGTATTATCATCTTTAACAATTGCCTAGCTTTTACCTTTCTAGAACATAGGAAGAAGTACAGTATCTATATATACTATACATCTGAATGAGGGTATTGAATGATCTTGAAAGTTCTGTAAGCACTGAGGTCGCTCCTCAGTTCCAGGAATAATTTTATCATTTGTACTGTGAATGTCAGATAGATAGGAATTATTGATATGAAAGAAATATTCATGAAATTATAAACCTATCCATCCATGTGAGGGTATCCCAACATAGTAAATGTTCTGACGAGAACTACTGTTCGTTATGAAATACTGTGAATCTTGGATTAATAGGAATTAGTATCTTGTGGAATATTTACGTGAGCACCAAATCTGCTACAGGAATTGTAGAGATTTTGGGAGCGTCACAGCTAGTTGCCAAGACAAACGAATTGTCTGACGATGATGCAGGCTAGGAGAATATTATGAAAAGGATGTGAAGGTTATTTGGCTCATGTAGTGGATACACGGGTTGTGAATTTGGACATGGGGCAGATACGTATAGTTAATGAGTTTGGGGATGTCTTTCCAGAAGAACTTCCAGGACTTCCGCCAGACAGAGAGATAGAGTTTGTGATTGATTTAGTGCCGGGGACAGCGCCAATATCGAAAGCACCGTATCGAATGGCTCCAGTAGAAATGAAAGAGTTGATGATCCAACTACAAGAGTTGTTGGACAAGAAGTACATTCAACCGAGTGTATCTCTTTGGGAAGCACCGGTGTTGTTTGTGAAGAAAAAAGATGGTTCGATGAGGTTGTGTATGGACTACAGAGAGTTGAATAAAGTGACAATCAAGAACAAATATCTGTTACCAAGAATAGACGATCTGTTTGATCAACTTAAAGGAGCGAGATGTTTTTCTAAAATTGACTTAAGGACTGGTTACCATCAGTTAAAAGTGAGGACGGAGGATATACCAAAGACAACATTTAGAATTCGTTACGGCCATTATGAGTTCTTAGTGATGTCATTTGGACTGACGAATACACCAACTTATGGACTTGATGAACAGAGTATTTAAACTGTACTTGGATAAGTTTGTGGTGGTGTTCATTGACGATATTTTGGTGTATTCAAAAACTGAAGAGGAGCATGCCGAACATCTACAAATTGTATTAGAAACATTAAGGAAAGAGAAATTATATGCTAAATTTTCAAAGTGTGAGTTTTGGTTGAAGAGGGTGCAATTTTTGTAACATGTCATCGACAACGAGGGAATTTCTGTTGATCCAGCTAAAGTAGAAGTGGTGAAAAATTGGGGACAACCAAAGACACTGACAGAGATCAGAAGTTTCTTAGGTTTTGGCAGGATATTATCAGAGGTTTATTCAGGATTTCTTGAAGATAGCGACACCATTGACTAATCTGACGAGGAAGACTGTTAAGTATGTGTGGACAGAAAAGTGTGAACAGAGTTTTCAGGAACTAAAGAAAAGATTGAGTGAAGCACCTGTGTTATCTTTACCAGATAGTATGGGGGGTTTTATAGTGTATAGTGATGCGTCACACAAGGGACTAGGTTGCGTGTTAATGCAGAATGGTAAAGTCATTGCGTACGCGTCACGACAATTAAAGGACTATGAAAAGGGATACCCTACCCACGACCTGGAAATGGTTGCGGTAGTGTTTGCCCTTAAGATTTGGAGACATTATCTCTACGAAGAAAAGTGTGAGATATACACAGACCACAAAAGTCTGAAGTATATATTTACACAAAATGAGTTAAATATGAGGTAGAGGAGATGGTTAGAATTAATCAAGGATTATGATTGTGATATTCTATATTATCCAGGGAAGGCCAATGTAGTGGCAGATGCTTTAAGCAGGAAGAGCCGTGAAAAGTTATTCGTATTGATAGACCAAGAAGAATTAGTAAGAGAAATGGAGAAAATGGAGTTGGAGGTGAAAAATTCGAAGGATTCGGATATGGTAATAGAAATGGAAGCATGTCCGACTTTATTTGACATGGTGAAAGAATCACAAGAGAACGATGAAGAATGCAGTAACATAAAGAGGCGGTTGGCTAAAGGCGAAGAATTGAAGTATAAGATTGACGGAACTGGAATGCTGAGATTTGAAGGAAGAATTTGGGTACCTGCAGTACCAGAGTTAAAAGAGGAGATTTTGCAAGAAGAACACAATACGAGATACTCAATACACCCAGGATGCAGGAAGATGTATCAAGATTTGTGTCAACATTATTGGTGGCCAAACATAAAGAGAGAGGTTGCTGAATGCGTCAACAGATGTTTAACTTGTCAACGAGTCAAGGCAGAGCATCAATGACCAAGTGGACTATTACAGTCGTTGGAAATTTTAGAATGGAAATGGAAGCACGTCACGACGGATTTTATGGTAGGACTTCCAGCGACATAGAAGGGTTATGACGCCATATGGGTGATTATCGATCGGCTTACAAAGTCAGCACACTTTTTGCAGATCAGGATAAGGTATACTTTAGATCAGTTAGCCAAATTATATATCAAGGAAATAATTTAGAGACATGGAGTGCCAGTTTCAATTGTGTCTGATAGAGATCCGCGCTTCACATCGAAACTTTTGGAGGAGTCTACAAGAAAGAATGGGGACAAAGTTAAGGTTAAGTACCTCGTATCATCCACAGACAGATGGGCAAAGAGAGAGAACGATTTAAACACTAGAAGACATGCTCAGAGCCTGTGTGATGGACTTCAAAGGAAGCTGGGAAGATCATCTTCCATTAGTAGAGTTTGCGTATAACAATAGTTATCATGCAAGAATTGGAATGCCGCCGTATGAAGCCCTGTATGGAAGGAAATGCAGAACATCCTTATGTTGGGACGAGGTAGGTGAACGAAGACTGTTGGGGCCAGAATTGGTGCAGCAGACCTTGGAGATCGTCAAAGTGATAAGAGCTCGACTGGTAGCAGCTCAAGATCGACAAAAGAAGTACGCAGATCTTCATTGTAAAAAAAGAGACTTTGAAGTGGGAAGCTATACATTTCTTAAGGTATCTCCCTGGAAGGGGAAGATAAGATTTGGGAAGAAAGGTAAACTGAGTCCGAGATTTATTGGACCATTCAAAATACTGGAACATATTCACAATGTGTTTCATGTGTCAGTGTTACGTCCGTACAAGCCAGATTACAAGTATGTAATATCATATGAGCCGATTCAAGTCGAGAAGGACTTATCATACGAGGAGATTCCTGTAAAAAATTTAGATACGAAAGAGCAGAAGTTAAGAAATAAGGTTATACATTCTGTCAAAGTTCTATGGAGGAACCACAATGCTGAGGAAGCTACGTGGGAACTTGAGGAAAAGATGAGGAATAATTATCCGAATCTTTTTGAGTAACCTTATATGAAATTTCGGGGACGGAATTCTTATAAGGAGGGGAGAATGTAATAACCAAGAATTCTAAGTCACTTTGTAAATAGATATATTAATTAAATATTAGTGATATTAAAAAAACCTTGTGACTTGTGGAATGAATAATGGGTTAAATGAATATGTGTACTTTAATTATATATATGTGTTCATTTATTTTATAGAAAGTAAATTAAGAAGAAAGATTACATAACCTAATTTTACATTAGGTATGAGAATTGAATAACTTAAGGGTTATGGTATGGGAGAATGTTAGTATTAAAAAAATATACTAACCCTAAGAGATTTATTTTATATATCTCAACTAATTAATTTTATAACCTAATTAAAGCAAGTCTAATTGGGTTATGAAATTAAATGAACATGAGTAATAAATTAAAGTACAAATATGGGAAATGAAAACTCTAATGAAATAATTAAAGTAAGATTAATTAAAAGTAATGGAACCATAGTGATTTACATTGCCCAAATTAAATTAAATGTGAGCCCAAAGAATTGAAGGAATGGCCCAAGTCTTGGCCTAATTAGAGAGGGACATGTTGGGCATTTACTTAAATAAATAAAGGAATAAAAACAAAAACCAAATTGGAAAAAAGGCCCATGTGGCCGGCCAAGGAAGAAGGAAAAAGAGGGGGATGAAAGTGATGATTACTCACTTTATTAGGTGAGCAACTCCCCCATGTGTCACACTTTAAAGCAAGCCACCACTTTACTCTTTCTTGCAAGCAAAAGTCTAATAATGAGAGAGATAAATGGAGAAAGAATGTGGGAGAAGTAATTATATATACAAGTTATATCTAAGAACTTTGACTAGCTAAAATTCCATCTTGTGTTTATCTTCCTTTTCATCTTATTTTCTTAACTAACAAAAGCTAGAGAGAGAGAGAGAGAGAGAGAGAGAAAATTCGTGGGGAATAAGGGAAGGGAGAGGAAGGATTCTACTCTTAATGCATCCTAGATTCATTACATATTGTGGTTGGACAAGGAGGGTAGCTCACAAATCAAGGTATAAACAACTTTTATCAAAGTTATTGTTAGTTGTTTGAATCAAAACTTGAATCTATGGTTTCATCTTCCCAAAACCTTAGATCTACATATGTATAAGTGTTATATGTTTAGATCTATCACTTTTGAATGTCAAAAGTTAGATCAAAAACAAGAAAAGGAAAATTATGTTTCAAAAGTTAGAAAACTTTAATTTTTCTTAGCATAAATTATGTTTTACTTGGATTTGGTGTATGTTTGGTGTAATAGATCATGGATCATGGTGGATCCTTCATCTTAAGGTATATTAGTATGTACTATGATGGTTTATGATGGCCAATGTTAGATTTATCAAGAGATCATGAAAGCTTTCTTACAAAACACAAAGTTAGAAAATTAGATTTTTGAAAAAACGGAACCTGAAATTCAAAAGACCATATCTCTCATTGTGTTTCGAATTTTTGAGTGTGGTAAATTTCTAGAGTTATATCTATAAGTCTTCTAACGTTTCCAAGTGGAATCACTAAAAAATTCTTTGTAGATTTCCGTATGGACAGTTTTTAGCAAAGTATGAAAAATCTAAAAACCCAAAAAATAAGCTGTCAGGAAATTTAAGGCACTGTTTTGGTGACTTAATTTGTGAAATAAAAATCAGGCCTTTTGGGACATGAAAATATATGGAATGAAGTAGCTTGTGTCCAAAAATGAGCTCATTCCGACTTAAGTTGAGCAAGTTATGACCATTTTAATATTGGTATTTTTTCGACAAAAATCGCTATAACCGGAGTTGTATAACTCCGATGGCCACGAAATTTAACCTAGAGACTCACGATAACATGTGTAAGATCTTGCCAAGAGTTGGGAATTTTTGGAGTTAAGCGTGAGGTAGTTATTTTCTTAAGGAATTAACTAGAAATTGATTTTTGAAAAATACTAAAGGAAATTGAAAAATTCCTGAAATATTATTTTTGTGTGTCGAATACATGTATTTATGTGTGGTCAATAGATAAAAAAATAATAAGATGATTCGGTTAAAAAAGGGGAATCCAGCTTGCTGGATTGCCATCTAGTTTATTGGATTAGAGTTCAGTGATTCCAGTCTGCTGGATTGGCGTCTGGGTTTCTGGAATTGTAATCCAGGCTGCTGGATTAAAATCCAGTTTGAATTCAGGCTTCCAGATTAGAATCCAGTTTGAATCCGTGCTGCTGGATTAGAATCCAGTTGAATCTAGGCTACTGGATGGGCGTCTAAGTTGCTAGAATTGTAATCCAGGCTGCTGGATTAGAATCAGTTTGAATTCAGGTTGCTGGATTAGCATCTGGATTGTTGGAATTAGAATCCAGTCTGCTGGATTGGGGTATTTAACCTACTAAGTAATAAAGAAGAGCTTATATAAGGAGGGATTAAGCAATGAAGTGATTAAAAGATTATTGAAAAGTAACCATAACACTAAGACTTTAACGTAATGTCTAATACTTAACAATATGGTTAAATATTAGACAATTTAACATGGAATACTGAGATTATAAGTGAGTATATGATATGACTGATTGAAAGATCTATTATAGGTCTTTTCTCTAAGAAGATAAACTATATTGCGTAGCAGTAGATCGCAATTGAGGCAAGTTCTCTAACTCAAACTCGAGTTATATTCCAAAGCATGTTAGTGAATAGTTATTGATGATTATTCACATCCTTACTAATTGTTGATAAATCGCACTTTGTGCAGTTAAATTCCTGTTCCATTATTATTGAACTGTGAATTAGTTAAAGTTCTTTCATTCATGAACTGTTTATGATATGGATCTATGCTAGTTGTATCACCTAGATCAAGCATGTTTAAATTTGTTAAATCAAATATGTTTTCAAAGCGGTGCCTAACCAATTGAAATGGTAAGGACTCTTGACTGAGAAAAAGAACAGTTTTACTAAAGCATTATTAGAAAACAATTATTGCTAGTATATTGAGTGATTATGCATATTTCACCGGGTATGAAAGGCTGATCCCCTTGACTACCAAACTTTATTAGAAGGACCAATTTAAATACTGACAACCTTAGTATATGTTCATGGTTATTTAAAACCACTCAGCATCTGTTATTCATTTATTCGAATATACAGTTATAGAGATGTAATTCATGTTCTTTCACAATCGATTATTTTGTTGAACATTTAAAGCTAAATTCTTTTCTAATCATGATTTATATCCTTTGATTTTAAACTTGCTAAGCAAATTAGTTGCTTACCCTTGCTATATCATGACAATTGTTGCAGCTAAGCGAGAGTCGCCCAAGAAGGACAAGGGCAAAGAAAAGGTTCAGGAATAGTTAATATAAATGTATATATATCATGAGATACTATGTTTGATGGGTTATAAACCTTTTGTGTTATTTTATATAACTTAAGTATGGTATGTTTAAGTTAAGAAAATAGACCTTGGGATATGTTTGTAAGACTTTAATATAATGAACAATATATGTTTATTATTTTGCAATAGTATATAGAATGCTTATGATGATGATGATGTATCGTGAGCACTGAATCGGAGGTTTGAGAACCCGAATTTAGGGGCGTCACAACGATAATGATGGGATGAATCCCAATTCGGTTCAGCAATCGGTGAACCTGCTGACAGGAGCGCTTGCGAATCAGCCGCAAGTGCAGAGCACGACCTTCAAGGAATTTAAGGCAGTAGGACCGCCGGAGTTTCAGGGATCGATAAACCCGATAGATTCCCAGACGTGGGTAATTGAGATGAAAAAGGTCTTCGACGTAGCTAGAGTTAGCGAGTACCAGAATACGACTTTTGCGACTTTTATGTTGAAGTCGGATGCTAGTTTTTGGTGGCAGGCCAATAAAACGAGGGAAAGAGAAGGAGTGATAGCGTGGGAATGTTTCAAGGAAACGTTCTTTGAAATGTACTTCCCCGTTAGCTCGCAGGACCAGATGGAGGTCCAATTTCTAGAGCTTAAACAGGGAGGGATGACGGTGTCGGAGTACGTCGCAAAATTTAACAAGCTTGCCAGGTTCGCTACATACCAGGTCAGTACTGACGCAAGGAAGGCGAGAAGGTTTGAGCGGGGACTGAAGCCCTGGCTCTACAGTAAGGTATCCATGTTCTAGCTGAATACGTTTGCAGCTGTACTAGAAAAGGCCGTCCTCGCTGAAGGTGGAAGCGACGCGGTGACCAAGTTCAATCAAGAACATAAGAAGAAGAAGAATGAGATAGAAAATAAGGCTAGTGGTAGCGGAGCTATAAACCAGAAAAGGAAGTGGAACGACAGCACCTCTGCTGGAAGTCAACAGGGAAACCAGCAGAAGAAGAAGATTGAAGCATGTGTGATATGCGGGAAGAATCACACTGGAGTTTGTCTGAGGGGGAGGCGGGTGTGCTTCAACTGTGGTCAGGAAGGCTACATTGCGCCGAATTTCCTGAACCCGAAGAAGGGAGCTTACTACACATGTGGATCTAAGGATCACATGGCCCAAAGTTGCCCGAGGAAGCCAGCGAAAGGGTCAACAGGGAGCGGGGGAAATGGCAGCGGCAACACTTTGGCTATCGATGGACCACTGCAGGCGATCCAACATGACAGTGCAGGATGTTGTGCAGTCAATAGACGTAGTGTCGGGTATTATTCTGGTCAATAGTATAAATGCATACGTATTATTTGATTCGGGTGCTACTTGTTCATTCATATCTGATGAATTTGCTAAGACACTAGACTTACCTAAAGAGGAATTAGTTTACCCTTTGAACATAAAGATTGCGAATAGGGAGGTGATTCCTGTTAGGTTTGTGTACAAGAACTGTAGATTGGACATTAAGGCTCAAGAATTGAGGGTAGATTTAATTCCGATAAAACTTGGGGAATTCGATGTAATACAGGGTATGGATTGCTTGTTTAACCATAGGGCGGTAATCGACTTTATAAAGAAGACGGTAAACCTTACGACTCCGTCAAAGTTAGTGTTCTATGATAGCAAATCGCCTAGACAAGCAAGTTGTCAGACTATTTTGCAGGCCAAGAAACTATTAAAGCAAGGTTGTGTAGGGTATTTTAGCTTACATAATAGATACTCGTAAGAAGAGCCCGAAGATAGACGAGATATTAGTGGTTAGGGAGTTTGTGGATGTATTTTTGAACGATTTGCCAGGTACTTCCGCCAGATAGAGAGATAAAGTTCGTGATCGACTTAGCGCCGGGAACTGCTCTAATTTTGAAAGCTCCGTACAGAATGGCTCTAATCGAGATGAAGGAACCGATGGTTCAACTACAAGAACTGCTGGACAGGAAGTATATTTAGCTGACCGTTTCACCGTGGAGAGCGCCAATTTTATTCGTCAAGAAGAAGGATGGATCAATGCGACTTTGCATTGATTATAGGGAATTGAATAAAGTCACGATCAAGAATAGGTATCCTTTACCTAGGATCGACGACTTGTTCGATCAATTGAAGGGTGCTAGATACTTCTCAAAAATTGATTTGAGAAGTGGATATCATCAGTTGAAGGTAAGAAGAGAAGATATACCAAAGACAGCTTTTAGGACTCGGTATAGACATTACGAGTTCTTGGTGATGTCATTTGGTCTAACGAATGCCCCAGCTGCATTTATGGACTTAATAAATAGTGTGTTTAAGCCATTCCTAGACAAGTTCGTAGTAGTGTTCATAGATGATATCCTAGTTTACTCCAAAACTGAGGAAGAACACACTAAACATTTAAGGCTAACCTTAAAATCGCTGAGACTAGAGAAGCTTTACGCTAAATTCTCAAAATGCGAATTTTGGTTAGAACGTGTGCAATTTCTTGGTCACGTGATTAACAAGGATGGGATTTTGGTAGATTCATCGAAGGTTGAAGCGGTGATGAAATGGGATCAGTCGAAGACGCCGTTTGAAGTTAGGAGTTTCTTGGGATTGGCAGGTTATTACCGAAGATTTATCCAAAACTTTTTAGCAATCGCAACTCCGTTGACGAATTTGACTCATAAAACAGTTAAGTTTGTTTGAACGGAAAAGTGTGAGGAGAGTTTTCAGGAATTGAAGAAGAGGTTGAGTACTGCACCTGTGTTGTCTTTGTCGGATAGTACAGGAAATTTCATGGTATACAGTGGTGCCTCACATAAGGGATTAGGTTGTGTGCTAATGCAGAGTGGCAAAGTCATTACCTACGCATCACGTCAGCTGAAGGATTACGAGAAAGGGTATCCGACCCATGACTTGGAGTTGGCGGCAGTAGTGTTTGCTCTGAAGATATAGAGACACTACTTATATGGAGAAAAGTGTGAGATATACACAGATCATAAGAGTCTGAAATATATCTTTACACAAAAGGACTTAAACATGCGCCAAAGAAGATGGTTGGAACTGATCAAGGACTACGACTGTGAGATTCTTTACCATCCAGGTAAGGCTAACGTGGTTGCCGTCGCTTTAAGCAGAAAGGATCGGGAGAAGTTAAATATGTTAACTGATCAGGACCAGTTAATAGAAGAGATAACAGAATGGAACTAGAAGTGAAGTATCCAAAGGAATCGAATGAGAAGCTGTTTCAAGTAACTACTGGTTCTACTCTTGGTAGACCAGGTGAAAGAGGCACAACTTCACGATGAGGAGTGTGAGATGATCTGGAAAAGAATAACCGATGGTGAAGAGTTCAAGTTCAAGATCGATAACGAAGGACTGTTATGATTTGAAGGAAGAATATGGGTACCACCAGTACTAGAAGTCAAAGAGGATATTTTGAACGAATCTCACAGTTCGAGATATTCGATTCACCTTGGGAGTACGAAGATGTACCAGGATCTCAGACAGCATTTTTTGTGGCCGAATATGAAGAGGGACGTTGCTGAATGCGTTGTGAAATGCTTAACGTGCCAGAAAGTCAAAGCAGAACACCAGAGACCAAGTGGATTACTACAACCGTTAGAAATTCTGAAATGGAAGTGGGAGCACATCACAATGGATTTCGTGGTTGGTCTTCCAGCGACACAGGTTTCGACGTAATATGGGTTATAGTAGATCGATTGACGAAGTCAGCGCATTTCCTATTGATTAAGATTAAATTTAACTTGGATCAGTTAGCAAAGCTTTATGTGAAGGAAATTATTTCTCGACACGGTGTTCTAGTGTCGATTGTGTCCGACAGAGATCTGCGTTTCACGTTGAATTTTTGGAAGCGATTGCAAGAGTGCTTGGAAACGCAACTGCGAATGAGTACGGCGTACTATCCTCAAACTGATGGCCAGAGCGAGAGAACGATTTAGACGCTAGAAGACTATGTTGAGAGCTTGCATTATGGACTTTAAAGGAAGCTGGGATGATCATCTACCGTTGGTGGAGTTTGCCTACAACAATAGTTACCACGCGTGTATTGGCATACCGCCTTACGAAGCGTTATACGGTAGAAAATGCAGAACTCCATTATGCTGGGATGAGGCCGGTGAGCGTCAACTGTTGGGACTGGAATTAGTACAACAAACCGTTGAAATCGTGAAGCTGATCAGAACAAGACTGGTTGCTGCTCAAGACAGACAGAAGAAATATGCTGATCAACATCGATAGAACTGAGAGTTTGTAGCAGAAAGCTTCGTTTTCTTGAAAGTAGGGAAGGGGAAGATTCGATTTGGCAAGAAGGGAAAGTTGAGTCCCCGATTCATTGGACTTTTTGAGGTACTACGAAAGGTGGGCGTAGTGGCTTACGAGGTTGCGTTACCTCCGGAGCTAGATAATATACACAATGTTTTCCATATTTCTGTGTTGCGACCGTACAAACACGACTATAAACATGTAATAGAATACGAACCTTTACAATTTGATAAAGACTTAACTTATGAAGAGGTTCCTGTTCAAATAGTTGATAGGAAAGAACAAGTTCATAGAAACAAAGTGATACCTTCTATATTGTAATCTAGAGGAACCACAGTGCTGAAGAAGCTACGTGGGAACTCAAAGATGTTATGATGAAAACTTATCCCCAACTATTTGTGTAATTTCTTGTATACCGATTTTGGGGACAGAATCTTTTTAAGGGGGGAAGAATGTAACAAATGAGATTTTTTTTGAGATTCTGGGACAGAATCCTTTTAAGGAGGGAAGATTGTAATGAATGAGAATTTTATATATTATTTTTAAATATTTATTGAATTAAATAAATATTTTAATTGATTTATTTATTGAAGTTAAATAAATAAATTATGTGATTGTGTAGAGTAATTTAATTAAGTGCTATATATTAATGAAATGAATATTTAATAATTAATTTAATTGATGTGTAATGATTCTATGGTATAGTTCTAAATTAATTGAGATAATTAAATTAGATGAATTTTATGTGATAATAGTTACATGAGATTATGATTAGCGAGTAATTATAATTGTTATGTGACAATTTTTATGTGGTTAATTGATGTTAGCTTTTATTATATAAATTAAAATGTTAAGATTTAATTAATTAAAGTATAACATTAAAAATATGTGTTAAAAGATTAAAAATAGTTTAAAAACCGTTTTGCTAAACAAGGCTCTTGCACATATTTTAAATCTGTTTTGCCAAACGGGGCCTTAACTGCTAAAAACCTGTTCTTTTTATAAAAAGTTGTTTTGCCAAACAAGCTTTAGGGCTTTTAAAATTTAAAATAGTGTAACTTATATATTAATGATACTTATTATATTTAATAAGGGTCATTATGTATTGGCAGTTATATATCTTATATTTATGTATTATATGTATAATATATGTATGTTATATTATATGTATATTACGTTAGTTAAAACAAAGTTAGAAATATGGTCAGTGTTAGAACTAGAACAAAGAGAGATACAGAGAGAGTAAGAGAGAAAAGAGAGAAAGAAAAAGAAGAAGAAGAAGAAGAAGAAGAAGAAGAAGAAGGAGAAGAAATTGTTAACACTTGAAGCCTATCATCATCACTTTCATCTTCTTCATCACTAAGCAACAAGGGTATAATTCTAATCTTTATATTTTAGAAATCATGTTCTTATGTTCTTCGTGTTAAGTTCTCTATATATATGAGTTTCATGAAAATTGATATAAACATGATTATAAATATATAATGTGTTCATAAATTGTTTATAGATGAATTGTATGATGGTTTTAGTTGGTTAATTCATGTAAACATGATGAACATGAAGAAATCATGTTCATCAAAAGTTACATTGAATGAGTTTTGATAATTGGCTCTTTAAAATCAAAATTTATGTTTGATTAATAATCATTGTGTAAATTGATTCTAAATAATGATAATATGTTTATAAACAAATTCAATATACTTTTAATTGTGTATGTTGATTTAGAAACAAATTTACAGTGTTCAATTTCATTAAGAACACTTATCAATGGCTTTTCTTCAAATATCATAAAATTAGAGTTTTTGATTATGTGTTATGATAATTGTATATATTATAAACATGTTAGAAGCTTTAAATTATGATTTCTATAAAGTTTTATATTCATTATGTTAGTTAAAATCAGAATTTGGTGCGAAAAAATAAGTTAAATTGGCTTTTTCTCTGCACAGTTCGTGAACCAGAATTTCGCCGCTGCAGGGGCCCGCCCCGGCGGGCCTTTCAAGGCCAAAACACCCACCCCAGCGGGGGGAGGGTGCAGAAGAGAAAATTTTTGTTGTTTTTGTGTAGTTTTGTTGTATCATAAAAAGTTAACCTAATGTGATAAACTTGATGACATGTTAGGCATACATTAAAATGCTAAATGGACAGTAATGAATTATATTAATAAAATATAATATGTAATTATAATTTGAATAATTATAATTAAAGTAAAGGTTTACTTTAAATTATAATTTGTTAAATTATAATGAATATAGTTTGATTAATTTTTAATCAAAGTAAATGTTTAACTTAAATTATAATTTAATTAATATAAAATATAATTATAATTTGATTAATTATAATTAAAGTGAATGTTTAATTTAAAATTATAATTTAATTAATATGAGTACATAATTATTAGTTGATTAATTATGTGAGTATGTAATGTGAACATTTGATGTGATTAACTATGTGATAATTAGTTATTAATTTAATAATTAAAGAGAAATGAGTTAACCCAAATGGGTTAACTAATTATGTGAATTAGTTATGTGATAACTAATTAAGCTTATTATTGTTCATTATATATATGTAGGGTTAATTAAGGAACGTGAATTGTAATTGTAACTTGCACTTGAGGCAAGTTTCCTAATCCTTATTCTTTTATATTATGCAAGTGTTTTAAATTCAAATATTTATTGTATTTGAGATTGTCCTTCTATTTCTGCAATGGACAAGTACTTATTTAAAATTCATGATTTAATTAAAGTGACCTTGACTTAATCGTTCAAGTAAGGTCTATCTTATCTTTCGAATGCTTTAAGTTTAATTCTAAAGCATAAGTTATTTCATAATTCGTTATTATTAAATTATTCTTGATTATTGTGAGTCAATTCAACTACTCCTTAGTTGATGGTAGTTGAACTCCAAATTTCCTTGAAGCTTATCCAAACCAAACTTTCTTTGGTGCGGGCTTATATCAAAACCCTATTTATTAAGGGGGTTACTACGCGAAAGCGTTAAGATGTTTATGCACAATTCATGGTACGAAGGGCTGATCCCCCTAAGTACGAGTTAAGAGTCTATAGTCTAAACGACTGTTAAAGGTTTAAATAGGAAATATTTATAATCTAGGACATGGTTCAAGGTCTTATGACCCTCAGATGACTTCAATATTCAAAACTCTAAATGATGATGAAAGAATTATTAGTCAATTCTTTATTGATGAGAGAAAAGTTATTCAAATCTCTTGAAGCTATTCAGTTTATGTCATTATTATTGTAATATTCCAAGTGAGCTTTTGTTTGCTCACTCTTGCATATTAATAATCCCTTGCAGATAAAGTCGAGAATGTTGACGACCGTCAACGAGTAAATGGAAAGGCAAGACGAACAAGTGAAGACTTGTTATGTTTGATTATGTTTGTACTAAGACTTTATGTTATGATATTTTAATTCCGCATTTATTGTTTATGTTAAAGTTAGATAAACCCTGGGTTTGATTAAGGTTGTAATCCTTTTGTAAGGAAGATTTTTATTTAATTATAAGGTTGTAATTTATTTTGCATTCCTTATTATTGGGTAGATGTATGTTTTATTTAGATAGTGAACATCAAATCGTGTGGAAACGAAGTACCCGAATTTGGGGGTGTCACACATAGTCTTTAAATTGAGCAAACTTTCTAACTTCAAAGTTATTCGTGAGCAAGTTTGATACTTCTAATTCTATGTCAATCAAGTTCTTATTCTTACTATTCAAGTTCAAGATTCCATATGAGATATTATAACCCTTTTGAAGTATTACTTCAGTTATACAATACTTATTAAATTGTATACTCTTGAGATTTGTTATTCAAATTGTGTGACACCCCCAAATTCGGGTACTTAAATTCCACGAGATTTGGTGTTCACTATACAAATATCATCTATCTATCTACCCATAATAAATGCAAATCATGCAATAGAGAGAAATAAATTCTCCCCTTATGGGGTTACAACATCAGAATATAAATACATCAATCCCAGGTCATACTAACCTTTAAATCTCAAATGCAGAAACGTAAACAATTAAATAGTCTTGCACAACTTTAACATAAGTCTTAAACAATAACATATCAAATAAACAACAAGTCTTCATCACTTGTTAACCTTGCCCTTGCCTTCGCTAGTAGAAGGCTCTTCGGACCTTTCGTTCTTAACTGCAATGTTATTATTACACAAGAGTGAGCACGATTGCCCACAAGTATAACAATATAACAATAATATAATAACATGCGAGTGAATCAAAGACTTCTGAATAGGAAACTAGACTTTTGAATCAAGAATAAATAACAAGAATCAAAAGAACATCTGAGGGTCATAAGATCTCGAACTATGTCCTAGGTTGTAAAGTGTTTATACTTTAAACCTTTAACAGTCATAAGACTATGGACTCTACTTCTCGTACTTAGGGGGATCAGCCCTTAGTACCATACTGTGCACAATATCTCAACGCTGAAGCATAAATAATCCCCTATACAGGGTTGTTCATCTCAGTCTGACATCAGAGTCCGCACCAAAGGAAGTTTGGTTTGGATAGGCTCAATAATAATTTTAGAATTTAGAACGCTCATCAACTATGGACTAGTCGAATCAATAAGGGTTCGCTAGTCTTATAAGGTTTAGAAATAAACGATATTCAAATTAAATAATAACTTCTCAAGAGTATACAATCAATAAGTATTGTATAATTAGAATCATGCTTTTAAAGGTAATATAATATCTCATATGGAATCTCAACTTGATTAACAAGTATAAGAACTTGCATCATTATAGTATTTCAAGAATAGAAAACTTGTTCAATAAAAGTAAACTTTGAATTTAGTAACTTGCTTGACATAAGAATAAGGAATAGAATGCTTATTCATTTTAAAGAGTTTAGATAAGGAACTTTCTTAAAGATGGTAAGTTAGGGATAGAATACTTGCCTCTTGCACAAGCTACAAATATAATTACAATTCACTTCCTCAACGTCCTACACATTACATTATGTATATGACATCGATTAGTTTTCATAACTACCATGTTTAACTGTTGAACTATTCACTTAAGTTCAACTTACAACTTGGTTTATAATATTACTCAATGGCTAACCACATAACATGAATGTAAACTCACAACATGCATATCACACATGTATAACCCTTTAAACAATCATAATCAAGTTTTACAATTATGATATTCAAGTTCGCACTTAGTTTGTTAACTAGAACCTTCACATTATCTCATACATGTCAATAACTTAGTTTATTAATCATGAACTTCAAATCATATAATATTCATGTATATAACTTATAACATCTTTTATTATCGAGAACACTACACTTGTGTGCGTGCATGTCTGAAGCCCTCCGATTACCTCTAAATATGCATCAGTCACAACGATGGCAATTTTTACCCATTTTAACAATTTCAAATCGAAAGACTTGAAGAATAAAAGTTGTAGGTCTACTCGTTGTCTTTCCGAATCATCCTGAATTGCCTTAATCGGAGTTCGTATGAAAACGTTATGCTTATTTTACTGTAGGAGGTCAAAACAGAAATTTTTCTCTACACTACCCCCACTGGGAAGGGGTTTAGGCCTGCTGGGGCGGGTGTGGTGCTTCATGGGGCCCGCTGGGACGGGTCTAGAGCCTCTGGGGAGGCCGTGCCTTGGCGGTTCTGTGACATCCCAGATTTTTAGAATTTATAAATGAGAATTTAATAAATAAAATTCTTATTATCTGATGTTTTGAGTTTAAGTATGTGAATACGTGTCATATATGGTGAAACATGTGAATCTATGTGAAGATAATTTAAATATTAATGTTAATATTTATTGGAGTAAATAAATATTTTAATTGAATTATTTATTGAGTTAAATAAATAATTATGTGATTATTATGGAGTAATGTAATTAAGTGTAGTATATTAATTAAATGAATATTTAGTATTTAATTTAATTGATATAATGATTTTATGTTATAGTTCTAATTTAATTGAGATAATTAAATTAGATGAGTAATGTGATGAGTGTTACATGCAATTATAATTAGCAATTAATTGTAATTATGTGACAATTTTATGTGCTTAATTGATGTTAGACTTTTAATTAATTAAATTAGAATGTTAAGATTTAATTAATTAAAGAGTAGCATTAAAGTATGTGTTAAAAGGATTTATTAAAATAAAGAAAAGAGTTTTTAAATGATTTTTTTCCAAACAAGACCCTTACTTTTGTTTTAAAACTGTTTTACCCAAACATGATCTTAACTACTAAAAATCTGTTTTTAAAATAAATTGTTTTGCCAAACAAGCCTTAGGGCTTTTAAAAAAAAAATTCAAAGGTGTAACCTCTATTTTAATTATAATTAGTATATGATTTATTATATACATTAATATTGTAAGTTACATATTATGTATATATGTTGTATGTATATTTTGTATATACGTTGGTTAAAAGAACAAAACAAAGGTTAGTCTGTGTTAGAGAGAAAACACAGAGAAAGATGGAGTGAAAAGAGAAGAAGGGAAGAAGAAGAGAAAGAAATGGGAAAGAGACCTTGAAAGAATTCTCGCTAAGCCATTATCTTCTTCTCCTAAGCATAATCAAAGGGTATAACTTCTAAATTTAGTTTTAATAATGTGTTTTATGATGTGGAACTTCTCTGTAAAAACGTTTTTCATGAAAGTTAGTAATTTTGTTGAATATATGTTGGAATTTTGTTAATATATTGTTTATAAATTTAATTAGATGCCATAAACAATGATTTTCAGAAATCAAATTGATTGTAGAAACATGTTTTAATAGAAAAGTTTTGTTCATATGAGTTCATATGAGTTTTAGGTATTATGGTTGATTTTAGTTTGAAGAAATTGATGAAATTGATATATGTTAATATTTATAACTTAATATGTGATTATAATTTAGAATAATTATAATCAAGGTAAAAGTATAATTTAAATTATAATTTATATAATTATAATTTAATGAGGGCATGAATAAAAATTGAGTATGTAATTATTAATTGATTAATCATGAGAAATGTAAAATGACTATGTGATGTGATTAATTATGTGATAATTAATTATTAACTTATGAGTTAAAGAGGAATGAGTTAACCTAAAGTGGATAACTAAATATTAGGATTAGCTATGTGATAATTAACTGATATTGTTAATTATACATAAGGTTTGACAGCGAGTGTCAAACGAGTAAATAGAAGAGAATTAGAAAGTATAAAGTATTATTTACTTAGGCATTTGATAAGCATTGCTAGGTGACTAATAATTGATGCGTATGGTAATACGTTATGAAGGATCATGAAGCAGATTATATTAAGCTATTTTTCGATAATTGGTAATCTACGAGCCAGGCAAGTCTTTCGGTTCCTATTTTCTATGTGAACATTGATGATATTATGAACTGTTTTAAATTGTATTGCAAAGAGTATGCTATGTTGTATATGTTGCAAGCATGAAATGTTAAAGTCAATTTATGACTACATTGATTGATTTAATAATGTTAATTGAGTAAAGAACTCAATCTTTATATTTGTTATGTGATTAAAGCATGTATGCCATGTTACTTTAATATTGAGCATGTTAATTATGTGCTATGTGATGCATGAAAACTGTTAGATCTTGCTGAGCTGTCGAGCTCACTCTTGCAAATAACCATTTTTGCAGGTCAAGGATGCAAGGTAAAGATACGTGTTAAGTGATTTATAGAGATCAATGTTAAAGAATATTAATTTTGTTAAATTTCAAATTGTAGTTGATGTTTTCATTGTAACTTAATTGTTAAGTTGTAAGTTGAGCTATCCGACGTATAATGGATATTGCTTAGTGATGTAAGACTTTGTATAGTCCTTTCGTTGTAGCAATTCATGTAATAGAATTGAATAAAATTATTTGTAATGTTAAGGTTGCGATTCAGGGCAATATAGAAAGAAAGTTTATAAAAAATTTAAATATTCCGCATTTTTAGTGTTTTTAATATCGAATAATGACGTAAAGATAGATTAAAGATGTATTGCTAACGATCGAGGATGAGAATTATATTGTATGAATTTTGGGGTCGTTACAGTTGGTATTAAAGCTGTAGGTTATACACCTTAGGTAAGAATACCTTAGGCTATGACCTTAGAGAATGAGAAGTTAAGTTACGTATAACGAAAAGGTAATTCTAAAACTCGAATAAAATATTGAACTATATGAACGAAGTTAGAAATTCTTAAAGGAAGAGTTGTTTAATAAACAAAAAGATTCAAAGAAGAATCTTGGAAAGATATGTAGATGAGAATCAGGAGTTGTCTAACTCCAATAATAATATAGTTAACGAATAACGATGAATAGACGAAGTCTATGAGATTAAAAGCATGACTGAAATCATGGTATAATATGATATAAGTATAAATAAGAAGTTTTAAAACAAAACGATAATGAGATAAGGAATAATCATAAGGGAGATGATTATAGAATAAGATCACGACGTGATATCTTTTAAATTGTAAAGGACAGATGGTCTATAATGATTGAATAGTTATAGTTTGATGCTATAACGAGAATGTACTATGATATAGTACGAGATTAACTCACGAGGAGTTATAAATGATGGGATACAGAAAGTCTGTATCGAGTATAGAACGAGAAGTTATAAGTAAGATAGAGTTAAGTGGGATTTCAACTGAGGACTCATGTGGTGACTGAGTTGTACAAATCTTTGTATGGGCAGGGTTTTGTGCTTACACTTGGTTTATCATATTGATAATCGTTGGAAGGTTGGTGTCGCACTATCGATATATATATGACGAGGAGGTGATTCTTTTCTCATATTATATTTGATAGTTAGTGTAACGCCCCCAAAATAGGTCCAATCCACCCAACCCATTCTGGGTCGCCACGAAATACACTCAACAAAAATTTCAAATACAAATCTTCAAGTTCTAACTTTTTAAACTGTCGTACAAAATACGACCACAATTAAACTGTGAGTTTCAATACAAATACAGTGCCCATACTCCAAATCAATAATACGTTACAGAAAGGTACAGTCAATAACTGTTTTAGGAATTAAAATCTTTGGAAAATGTTCAAGGAAACCTTCGTACATGGGAGGCCATGCATCCATGTTATAATAGATATCGTAGGACTCGAGAATTATCCTTGGTTGACCCAATAGACCCCAAAGAAAAACGAGAAGATTACTATCTTGTTCATTCCAATGGTGGGTCTTCTCTTGCCATATAATTATCTCTGTTGTCTCAAACTGAGAATTATATTCTAACCGTACTCCAAGATTATATAGGTAAGTGTTCATGGATATAATCAGCAAGTGGATGTGCACAACCATGTCTTATGATAACATGAAGTCGTATGTGGTTAGACATCATTGTATAATAGTGACAAAACACCCTTCCAAAGTTGGGTTCACCTTACCTAAGTCAGGTCACCAAAAACAACCATTAAATGACGTATAAAATACGACGTATAAAATACGACGTACTTATCTAAAATTTTTAATAAAATTATTTTCATACTGTTGGGTGGAAAACTTCAACAGTTCTAGACCCTCGTTCTATTCCCCTGTTATCCCGCTCGACCCAGCTACACTCTTATTACCTGAAAGGAATTGTGAAGCAAAAGGGTGAGCACAAATAGCCCAGTAAAGAATATCATGACTAAAGATAATTAAATTATCAATAGTCTTCATCAGTAATAAATCAGAGATTTAAACATATGGTAGATGATAAAACTTTTCAACCATAGTTGCGGTGGAACGAGCAATCCATTAGAAGAGTCAAATGGACTATATTGTTTATTATCTTCTCCGTGTTAAAAGTCCACCAATAATATTTTATCCCTGTAACATCAATCAACAATTCCTGTCCACAATCATGTAAGTTCATGATTATAATTATCTTGATGAATTCCTCTTCGCACTCAGGACGAAGATAATTCTCATCACCTGTCTTTACCTGAAACACCAAAGATCATGGTTATACCAAATCACAGTTCCTGTTCATAATCATGCTAATCAATTCATCTTTGCATTACAAGCCAAAGATATTCAACAATTAATCATCCATCTTTGCACTACAGGACAAAGATATTCACAAATCAACAGCTCATCTTTGCACTACAGGCCAAAGATATTCAACAACAGGTAATCTTTGCACTACATGCCAAAGATATTCACAAATCAACAGCTCATCTTTGCGCTACAGGCCAAAGATATTCATATCTCAAAAAATATCTAACCATTTCAGAATTTATATAAACAATAATTATAACCATGTTGATCAATTCACCTTTGCCCTTAAGCTAAAGATATTCAATTGTAAATTCAATGGTCATGAACATACCAGTCAACAATCCATCTTTGCACTACTGGCCAAAGAGAAATCTATAGTCATGATCATACCAATAATCTACCCATCTTTACACTCAAGTCAAAGAGAAATTTCATCATCAGGATTATAAAAATGTTATATATGAGAATAAGAACAATACGATCCAATTGTCAACATGATAACCAATTGTGGAGTAAAATTCAAGAATAAAGTTCAAAATATGGATCCGATCAAAGATAGGAACCTTAACAGCCAACTTGGACAAACAGAAGAAAATTTAATTTTTCGGTGAATAGTGCCGTATACGTGAATAGTGCCGTATACGTGAATAGTGTCGTATACGTGAATAGTAACCCCGACATGAAAAAGATAGAAATTTCATAAGAAAAATCATACTTCGTGAATAGTATTCGTGAATAGTACCGTATTCGTGAATAGTGTCCGTATACATGAATAGTGCCGTATACGTGAATAGTAACCCCGACGAAAAAAGTAAGAATTTCAACATAAAATCCATGACAATATTTCTGTATAATGATATTGAAAAGAATAATATCATTTACGAAAGAAAATAACATCCCTTACCATCCCTTACCTCAAAAGAATAGTACCTCTGACTGGAATATCGGATATAATACCGAAGGAAACTTGCGCTGAATACTAATACTCAAAGTATAGAAATACTCACAAAAATACGCTCGATATTATAGAGAGAGAAAACTTCTGATTCTGGTGTGATTTTCAATTCTAACCTAAGCACCCTATTTATAGGAAAAGCTTAGGATGCCAAAGGAGACTAAAATAATAAAATATTATTATTTTTTAAAAAACTCCAGCCGCCGGCTGGTCTTCAAATTCAAATTTTTTTTCAACAAAAGTGGGTCCCACCCATTAAATAATATTTATTTTCCGAAACTTCAATAATTCATAACAAATAGCCCCTTTGTCAGAAAAATACAAATTCTATGTCCTTCTATAGGAAATTTAATTCTCTACAACTTTGCAGAAGGAAGTTTTTCCAAATTCCAAACATAAATTATCCGAAATCCATAAACAGATGATTTCTCACACCATAATATTGATAAAAACTCATCAGCGCCAATTCTTTCTTTAATATCCACAAAATAAATATTTCTTTATCATATAAATCAATAATTAATTATTCATAAATAATATTATAGAACTACAATATTAACAACCAGGTCGTTCCCAGGACAGAGGGGGCCTTCCGATAAGGACTTCTCCTTACTGGCGCGCAATTAAATAACCCCTCTTAGACAGAACTTCCTTAGACATTGTCAATAATGCTATCTAATAATATTATTCAAATAATATGAGTTATTGAGTTGATAACGTGAAATACTGTGCAACGACAATTATTGAATCAATACTACAAAATATCAACTGTAGCCATTATTGAATCAATCATATAAAATGGCAACGTAGCAATTATTGAGTCAATAAAATATCAATGTAACAATTATTGAGTCAATAATATAAAATATCAACGTAGCAATTATTGAGTCAATAATATAAAATATTGAACAGTAATTACTGTAACAATAATTGAGTAACGGCTTCTCACGTAAGACTCAATAATTCGACATACTGTGCAATACCGTGTGCTACTATGCAACACCGTGTATCACTGTATTTTAACCACCGGGTATTTCAACAGTACTAACGGTAACAACTACGCCGTTATTTTATAAAAAGTTATTTCTGTCGCTTTCTATATCCGACAGTTATTCCGTTGTGGGGGCCCACAAATAGATGCGCCGTCGTACGAATATTCCCCGACAACAAGAATATTCCACGACCAAACGAATATTCCCCGACAACAAGAATATTTTATAACCACTTGCTCATTTTAAAAAATTTACATATATCACCCTTAACTTTAAACTTTTATCAATTTAATCATTTACTAAATAGAAAAATTGAATACTTTTATTTCATAAAATTCGGGGTCTTACAATCTACCATCCTTATGAAATTTCGTCCTCGAAATTTACGTACCTGGTATTTCGAAAAGTTGAGAATACCTTGCTTTCATTTCAGATTCCATCTTCCTTGTCATCATGATTTCTCCATTGCTCATTCTAGAATACCGCTTCAAAACAAGGTTAATTGACATATAACAAGAAAAGTTAGCTTAGGTAAGTCACACACTAGCGAAGTATATTACTCATCTCTCCCCTCCTAATTCTAGACTCAGATCTCCGCCAGCGACCATATCCCTAAGCTCTGATACCAAAATGTAACGCCCCCAAAATAGGTCCAATCCACCCAACCCATTCTGGGTCGCCACGAAATACACTCAACAAAAATTTCAAATACAAATCTTCAAGTTCTAACTTTTTAAACTGTCGTACAAAATACGACCACAATTAAACTGTGAGTTTCAATACAAATACAGTGCCCATACTCCAAATCAATAATACGTTACAGAAAGGTACAGTCAATAACTGTTTTAGGAATTAAAATCTTTGGAAAATGTTCAAGGAAACCTTCGTACATGGGAGGCCATGCATCCATGTTATAATAGATATCGTAGGACTCGAGAATTATCCTTGGTTGACCCAATAGACCCCAAAGAAAAACGAGAAGATTACTATCTTGTTCATTCCAATGGTGGGTCTTCTCTTGCCATATAATTATCTCTGTTGTCTCAAACTGAGAATTATATTCTAACTGTACTCCAAGATTATATAGATAGTGTTAATGGATATAATCAGCAAGTGGATGTGCACAACCATGTCTTATGATAACATGAAGTCGTATGTGGTTAGACATCTTGTATAATAGTGACAAAACACCCATCCAAAGTTGGGTTCACCTTACCTAAGTCAGGTCACCAAAAACAACCGTTAAATGACGTATAAAATACGACGTACTTATCTAAAATTTTCAATAAAATTATTTTCATACTGTTGGGTGGAAAACTTCAACAGTTCTAGACCCTCGTTCTATTCCCCTGTTATCCCGCTCGACCCAGCTACACTCTTATTACCTGAAAGGAATTGTGAAGCAAAAGGGTGAGCACAAATAGCCCAGTAAAGAATATCATGACTAAAGATAATTAAATTATCAATAGTCTTCATCAGTAATAAATCAGAGATTTAAACATATGGTAGATGATAAAACTTTTCAACCATAGTTGCGGTGGAACGAGCAATCCATTAGAAGAGTCAAATGGACTATATTGTTTATTATCTTCTCCGTGTTAAAAGTCCACCAATAATATTTTATCCCTGTAACATCAATCAACAATTCCTGTCCACAATCATGTAAGTTCATGATTATAATTATCTTGATGAATTCCTCTTCGCACTCAGGACGAAGATAATTCTCATCACCTGTCTTTACCTGAAACACCAAAGATCATGGTTATACCAAATCACAGTTCCTGTTCATAATCATGCTAATCAATTCATCTTTGCATTACAAGCCAAAGATATTCAACAATTAATCATCCATCTTTGCACTACAGGACAAAGATATTCACAAATCAACAGCTCATCTTTGCACTACAGGCCAAAGATATTCAACAACAGGTAATCTTTGCACTACATGCCAAAGATATTCACAAATCAACAGCTCATCTTTGCGCTACAGGCCAAAGATATTCATATCTCAAAAAATATCTAACCATTTCAGAATTTATATAAACAATAATTATAACCATGTTGATCAATTCACCTTTGCCCTTAAGCTAAAGATATTCAATTGTAAATTCAATGGTCATGAACATACCAGTCAACAATCCATCTTTGCACTACTGGCCAAAGAGAAATCTATAGTCATGATCATACCAATAATCTACCCATCTTTACACTCAAGTCAAAGAGAAATTTCATCATCAGGATTATAAAAATGTTATATACGAGAATAAGAACAATACGATCCAATTGTCAACATGATAACCAATTGTGGAGTAAAATTCAAGAATAAAGTTCAAAATATGGATCCGATCAAAGATAGGAACCTTAACAGCCAACTTGGACAAACAGAAGAAAATTTAATTTTTCGGTGAATAGTGCCGTATACGTGAATAGTGCCGTATACGTGAATAGTGTCGTATACGTGAATAGTAACCCCGACATGAAAAAGATAGAAATTTCATAAGAAAAATCATACTTCGTGAATAGTATTCGTGAATAGTACCGTATTCGTGAATAGTGCCGTATACATGAATAGTGCCGTATACGTGAATAGTAACCCCGACGAAAAAAGTAAGAATTTCAACATAAAATCCATGACAATATTTCTGTATAATGATATTGAAAAGAATAATATCATTTACGAAAGAAAATAACATCCCTTACCATCCCTTACCTCAAAAGAATAGTACCTCTGACTGGAATATCGGATATAATACCGAAGGAAACTTGCGCTGAATACTAATACTCAAAGTATAGAAATACTCACAAAAATACGCTCGATATTATAGAGAGAGAAAACTTCTGATTCTGGTGTGATTTTCAATTCTAACCTAAGCACCCTATTTATAGGAAAAGCTTAGGATGCCAAAGGAGACTAAAATAATAAAATATTATTATTTTTTTAAAAACTCCAGCCGCCGGCTGGTCTTCAAATTCAAATTTTTTTTCAACAAAAGTGGGTCCCACCCATTAAATAATATTTATTTTCCGAAACTTCAATAATTCATAACAAATAGCCCCTTTGTCAGAAAAATACAAATTCTATGTCCTTCTATAGGAAATTTAATTCTCTACAACTTTGCAGAAGGAAGTTTTTCCAAATTCCAAACATAAATTATCCGAAATCCATAAACAGATGATTTCTCACACCAAAATATTGATAAAAACTCATCAGCGCCAATTCTTTCTTTAATATCCACAAAATAAATATTTCTTTATCATATAAATCAATAATTAATTATTCATAAATAATATTATAGAACTACAATATTAACAACCAGGTCGTTCCCAGGACAGAGGGGGCCTTCCGATAAGGACTTCTCCTTACTGGCGCGCAATTAAATAACCCCTCTTAGACAGAACTTCCTTAGACATTGTCAATAATGCTATCTAATAATATTATTCAAATAATATGAGTTATTGAGTTGATAACGTGAAATACTGTGCAACGACAATTATTGAATCAATACTACAAAATATCAACTGTAGCCATTATTGAATCAATCATATAAAATGGCAACGTAGCAATTATTGAGTCAATAAAATATCAATGTAACAATTATTGAGTCAATAATATAAAATATCAACGTAGCAATTATTGAGTCAATAATATAAAATATTGAACAGTAATTACTGTAACAATAATTGAGTAATGGCTTCTCACGTAAGACTCAATAATTCGACATACTGTGCAATACCGTGTGCTACTATGCAACACCGTGTATCACTGTATTTTAACCACCGGGTATTTCAACAGTACTAACGGTAACAACTACGCCGTTATTTTATAAAAAGTTATTTCTGTCGCTTTCTATATCCGACAGTTATTCCGTTGTGGGGGCCCACAAATAGATGCGCCGTCGTACGAATATTCCCCGACAACAAGAATATTCCACGACCAAACGAATATTCCCCGACAACAAGAATATTTTATAACCACTTGCTCATTTTAAAAAATTTACATATATCACCCTTAACTTTAAACTTTTATCAATTTAATCATTTACTAAATAGAAAAATTGAATACTTTTATTTCATAAAATTCGGGGTCTTACAATCTACCATCCTTATGAAATTTCGTCCTCGAAATTTACGTACCTGGTATTTCGAAAAGTTGAGAATACCTTGCTTTCATTTCAGATTCCATCTTCCTTGTCATCATGATTTCTCCATTGCTCATTCTAGAATACCGCTTCAAAACAAGGTTAATTGACATATAACAAGAAAAGTTAGCTTAGGTAAGTCACACACTAGCGAAGTATATTACTCATCTCTCCCCTCCTAATTCTAGACTCAGATCTCCGCCAGCGACCATATCCCTAAGCTCTGATACCAAAATGTAACGCCCCCAAAATAGGTCCAATCCACCCAACCCATTCTGGGTCGCCACGAAATACACTCAACAAAAATTTCAAATACAAATCTTCAAGTTCTAACTTTTTAAACTGTCGTACAAAATACGACCACAATTAAACTGTGAGTTTCAATACAAATACAGTGCCCATACTCCAAATCAATAATACGTTACAGAAAGGTACAGTCAATAACTGTTTTAGGAATTAAAATCTTTGGAAAATGTTCAAGGAAACCTTCGTACATGGGAGGCCATGCATCCATGTTATAATAGATATCGTAGGACTCGAGAATTATCCTTGGTTGACCCAATAGACCCCAAAGAAAAACGAGAAGATTACTATCTTGTTCATTCCAATGGTGGGTCTTCTCTTGCCATATAATTATCTCTGTTGTCTCAAACTGAGAATTATATTCTAACTGTACTCCAAGATTATATAGATAGTGTTAATGGATATAATCAGCAAGTGGATGTGCACAACCATGTCTTATGATAACATGAAGTCGTATGTGGTTAGACATCTTGTATAATAGTGACAAAACACCCATCCAAAGTTGGGTTCACCTTACCTAAGTCAGGTCACCAAAAACAACCGTTAAATGACGTATAAAATACGACGTACTTATCTAAAATTTTCAATAAAATTATTTTCATACTGTTGGGTGGAAAACTTCAACAGTTCTAGACCCTCGTTCTATTCCCCTGTTATCCCGCTCGACCCAGCTACACTCTTATTACCTGAAAGGAATTGTGAAGCAAAAGGGTGAGCACAAATAGCCCAGTAAAGAATATCATGACTAAAGATAATTAAATTATCAATAGTCTTCATCAGTAATAAATCAGAGATTTAAACATATGGTAGATGATAAAACTTTTCAACCATAGTTGCGGTGGAACGAGCAATCCATTAGAAGAGTCAAATGGACTATATTGTTTATTATCTTCTCCGTGTTAAAAGTCCACCAATAATATTTTATCCCTGTAACATCAATCAACAATTCCTGTCCACAATCATGTAAGTTCATGATTATAATTATCTTGATGAATTCCTCTTCGCACTCAGGACGAAGATAATTCTCATCACCTGTCTTTACCTGAAACACCAAAGATCATGGTTATACCAAATCACAGTTCCTGTTCATAATCATGCTAATCAATTCATCTTTGCATTACAAGCCAAAGATATTCAACAATTAATCATCCATCTTTGCACTACAGGACAAAGATATTCACAAATCAACAGCTCATCTTTGCACTACAGGCCAAAGATATTCAACAACAGGTAATCTTTGCACTACATGCCAAAGATATTCACAAATCAACAGCTCATCTTTGCGCTACAGGCCAAAGATATTCATATCTCAAAAAATATCTAACCATTTCAGAATTTATATAAACAATAATTATAACCATGTTGATCAATTCACCTTTGCCCTTAAGCTAAAGATATTCAATTGTAAATTCAATGGTCATGAACATACCAGTCAACAATCCATCTTTGCACTACTGGCCAAAGAGAAATCTATAGTCATGATCATACCAATAATCTACCCATCTTTACACTCAAGTCAAAGAGAAATTTCATCATCAGGATTATAAAAATGTTATATACGAGAATAAGAACAATACGATCCAATTGTCAACATGATAACCAATTGTGGAGTAAAATTCAAGAATAAAGTTCAAAATATGGATCCGATCAAAGATAGGAACCTTAACAGCCAACTTGGACAAACAGAAGAAAATTTAATTTTTCGGTGAATAGTGCCGTATACGTGAATAGTGCCGTATACGTGAATAGTGTCGTATACGTGAATAGTAACCCCGACATGAAAAAGATAGAAATTTCATAAGAAAAATCATACTTCGTGAATAGTATTCGTGAATAGTACCGTATTCGTGAATAGTGCCGTATACATGAATAGTGCCGTATACGTGAATAGTAACCCCGACGAAAAAAGTAAGAATTTCAACATAAAATCCATGACAATATTTCTGTATAATGATATTGAAAAGAATAATATCATTTACGAAAGAAAATAACATCCCTTACCATCCCTTACCTCAAAAGAATAGTACCTCTGACTGGAATATCGGATATAATACCGAAGGAAACTTGCGCTGAATACTAATACTCAAAGTATAGAAATACTCACAAAAATACGCTCGATATTATAGAGAGAGAAAACTTCTGATTCTGGTGTGATTTTCAATTCTAACCTAAGCACCCTATTTATAGGAAAAGCTTAGGATGCCAAAGGAGACTAAAATAATAAAATATTATTATTTTTTAAAAAACTCCAGCCGCCGGCTGGTCTTCAAATTCAAATTTTTTTTCAACAAAAGTGGGTCCCACCCATTAAATAATATTTATTTTCCGAAACTTCAATAATTCATAACAAATAGCCCCTTTGTCAGAAAAATACAAATTCTATGTCCTTCTATAGGAAATTTAATTCTCTACAACTTTGCAGAAGGAAGTTTTTCCAAATTCCAAACATAAATTATCCGAAATCCATAAACAGATGATTTCTCACACCAAAATATTGATAAAAACTCATCAGCGCCAATTCTTTCTTTAATATCCACAAAATAAATATTTCTTTATCATATAAATCAATAATTAATTATTCATAAATAATATTATAGAACTACAATATTAACAACCAGGTCGTTCCCAGGACAGAGGGGGCCTTCCGATAAGGACTTCTCCTTACTGGCGCGCAATTAAATAACCCCTCTTAGACAGAACTTCCTTAGACATTGTCAATAATGCTATCTAATAATATTATTCAAATAATATGAGTTATTGAGTTGATAACGTGAAATACTGTGCAACGACAATTATTGAATCAATACTACAAAATATCAACTGTAGCCATTATTGAATCAATCATATAAAATGGCAACGTAGCAATTATTGAGTCAATAAAATATCAATGTAACAATTATTGAGTCAATAATATAAAATATCAACGTAGCAATTATTGAGTCAATAATATAAAATATTGAACAGTAATTACTGTAACAATAATTGAGTAATGGCTTCTCACGTAAGACTCAATAATTCGAAATACTGTGCAATACCGTGTGCTACTATGCAACACCGTGTATCACTGTATTTTAACCACCGGGTATTTCAACAGTACTAACGGTAACAACTACGCCGTTATTTTATAAAAAGTTATTTCTGTCGCTTTCTATATCCGACAGTTATTCCGTTGTGGGGGCCCACAAATAGATGCGCCGTCGTACGAATATTCCCCGACAACAAGAATATTCCACGACCAAACGAATATTCCCCGACAACAAGAATATTTTATAACCACTTGCTCATTTTAAAAAATTTACATATATCACCCTTAACTTTAAACTTTTATCAATTTAATCATTTACTAAATAGAAAAATTGAATACTTTTATTTCATAAAATTCGGGGTCTTACAATCTACCATCCTTATGAAATTTCGTCCTCGAAATTTACGTACCTGGTATTTCGAAAAGTTGAGAATACCTTGCTTTCATTTCAGATTCCATCTTCCTTGTCATCATGATTTCTCCATTGCTCATTCTAGAATACCGCTTCAAAACAAGGTTAATTGACATATAACAAGAAAAGTTAGCTTAGGTAAGTCACACACTAGCGAAGTATATTACTCATCTCTCCCCTCCTAATTCTAGACTCAGATCTCCGCCAGCGACCATATCCCTAAGCTCTGATACCAAAATGTAACGCCCCCAAAATAGGTCCAATCCACCCAACCCATTCTGGGTCGCCACGAAATACACTCAACAAAAATTTCAAATACAAATCTTCAAGTTCTAACTTTTTAAACTGTCGTACAAAATACGACCACAATTAAACTGTGAGTTTCAATACAAATACAGTGCCCATACTCCAAATCAATAATACGTTACAGAAAGGTACAGTCAATAACTGTTTTAGGAATTAAAATCTTTGGAAAATGTTCAAGGAAACCTTCGTACATGGGAGGCCATGCATCCATGTTATAATAGATATCGTAGGACTCGAGAATTATCCTTGGTTGACCCAATAGACCCCAAAGAAAAACGAGAAGATTACTATCTTGTTCATTCCAATGGTGGGTCTTCTCTTGCCATATAATTATCTCTGTTGTCTCAAACTGAGAATTATATTCTAACTGTACTCCAAGATTATATAGATAGTGTTAATGGATATAATCAGCAAGTGGATGTGCACAACCATGTCTTATGATAACATGAAGTCGTATGTGGTTAGACATCTTGTATAATAGTGACAAAACACCCATCCAAAGTTGGGTTCACCTTACCTAAGTCAGGTCACCAAAAACAACCGTTAAATGACGTATAAAATACGACGTACTTATCTAAAATTTTCAATAAAATTATTTTCATACTGTTGGGTGGAAAACTTCAACAGTTCTAGACCCTCGTTCTATTCCCCTGTTATCCCGCTCGACCCAGCTACACTCTTATTACCTGAAAGGAATTGTGAAGCAAAAGGGTGAGCACAAATAGCCCAGTAAAGAATATCATGACTAAAGATAATTAAATTATCAATAGTCTTCATCAGTAATAAATCAGAGATTTAAACATATGGTAGATGATAAAACTTTTCAACCATAGTTGCGGTGGAACGAGCAATCCATTAGAAGAGTCAAATGGACTATATTGTTTATTATCTTCTCCGTGTTAAAAGTCCACCAATAATATTTTATCCCTGTAACATCAATCAACAATTCCTGTCCACAATCATGTAAGTTCATGATTATAATTATCTTGATGAATTCCTCTTCGCACTCAGGACGAAGATAATTCTCATCACCTGTCTTTACCTGAAACACCAAAGATCATGGTTATACCAAATCACAGTTCCTGTTCATAATCATGCTAATCAATTCATCTTTGCATTACAAGCCAAAGATATTCAACAATTAATCATCCATCTTTGCACTACAGGACAAAGATATTCACAAATCAACAGCTCATATTTGCACTACAGGCCAAAGATATTCAACAACAGGTAATCTTTCCACTACATGCCAAAGATATTCACAAATCAACAGCTCATCTTTGCGCTACAGGCCAAAGATATTCATATCTCAAAAAATATCTAACCATTTCAGAATTTATATAAACAATAATTATAACCATGTTGATCAATTCACCTTTGCCCTTAAGCTAAAGATATTCAATTGTAAATTCAATGGTCATGAACATACCAGTCAACAATCCATCTTTGCACTACTGGCCAAAGAGAAATCTATAGTCATGATCATACCAATAATCTACCCATCTTTACACTCAAGTCAAAGAGAAATTTCATCATCAGGATTATAAAAATGTTATATACGAGAATAAGAACAATACGATCCAATTGTCAACATGATAACCAATTGTGGAGTAAAATTCAAGAATAAAGTTCAAAATATGGATCCGATCAAAGATAGGAACCTTAACAGCCAACTTGGACAAACAGAAGAAAATTTAATTTTTCGGTGAATAGTGCCGTATACGTGAATAGTGCCGTATACGTGAATAGTGTCGTATACGTGAATAGTAACCCCGACATGAAAAAGATAGAAATTTCATAAGAAAAATCATACTTCGTGAATAGTATTCGTGAATAGTACCGTATTCGTGAATAGTGCCGTATACATGAATAGTGCCGTATACGTGAATAGTAACCCCGACGAAAAAAGTAAGAATTTCAACATAAAATCCATGACAATATTTCTGTATAATGATATTGAAAAGAATAATATCATTTACGAAAGAAAATAACATCCCTTACCATCCCTTACCTCAAAAGAATAGTACCTCTGACTGGAATATCGGATATAATACCGAAGGAAACTTGCGCTAATACTAATACTCAAAGTATAGAAATACTCACAAAAATACGCTCGATATTATAGAGAGAGAAAACTTCTGATTCTGGTGTGATTTTCAATTCTAACCTAAGCACCCTATTTATAGGAAAAGCTTAGGATGCCAAAGGAGACTAAAATAATAAAATATTATTATTTTTTTAAAAACTCCAGCCGCCGGCTGGTCTTCAAATTCAAATTTTTTTTCAACAAAAGTGGGTCCCACCCATTAAATAATATTTATTTTTCGAAACTTCAATAATTCATAACAAATAGCCCCTTTGTCAGAAAAATACAAATTCTATGTCCTTCTATAGGAAATTTAATTCTCTACAACTTTGCAGAAGGAAGTTTTTCCAAATTCCAAACATAAATTATCCGAAATCCATAAACAGATGATTTCTCACACCAAAATATTGATAAAAACTCATCAGCGCCAATTCTTTCTTTAATATCCACAAAATAAATATTTCTTTATCATATAAATCAATAATTAATTATTCATAAATAATATTATAGAACTACAATATTAACAACCAGGTCGTTCCCAGGACAGAGGGGGCCTTCCGATAAGGACTTCTCCTTACTGGCGCGCAATTAAATAACCCCTCTTAGACAGAACTTCCTTAGACATTGTCAATAATGCTATCTAATAATATTATTCAAATAATATGAGTTATTGAGTTGATAACGTGAAATACTGTGCAACGACAATTATTGAATCAATACTACAAAATATCAACTGTAGCCATTATTGAATCAATCATATAAAATGGCAACGTAGCAATTATTGAGTCAATAAAATATCAATGTAACAATTATTGAGTCAATAATATAAAATATCAACGTAGCAATTATTGAGTCAATAATATAAAATATTGAACAGTAATTACTGTAACAATAATTGAGTAATGGCTTCTCACGTAAGACTCAATAATTCGACATACTGTGCAATACCGTGTGCTACTATGCAACACCGTGTATCACTGTATTTTAACCACCGTGTGCTACTATGCAACACCGTGTATCACTCAATAATTCGACATACTGTGCAATATCACCGTGTGCTGGCCACCTAGAGTACCGATGCTGTTTTATAGTGTGAAGTACCGGGGGTGAAGCACTAATAAACCTAAAAATAAGTTCAAGGTCTTGCGACCACTCAGCATGATTTGGAATCTTTTAAATTCCTGAGTTGTTTATATCGCTTCCCAATTATTGAGCAATTGTGGAAGATTCTTATTATTCTGAAGGAGAATGTAGCGAGAAGGATATTGCTTAGAAAGAAGTAGTTGTTGAACGCTTTAATCCAGTGAATAGAGATTAACGTAAAAATCTATTTTGATAGAAATCAATATAGATTGATAGACTTGAATTTCGAGGACGAAATTCTTAGAAGAAGGGGTGAATGTAATAACCCGAATAATTATAGATGGTGAATTATATAGTATATTAATTCTACGAGTAGAATATATGGTAATGATCTTTAGGAAGGGAAGGAATGAGTTAAAGAAAATATATTATATTTGATATACGATTGTGTTTGATTGAAGGTTAAGTAATAAAACCTTAACCTTGTTGAAGATGTGAATTTAGTAGAGATATATGTGTAGTTTATATAAATGTCGTTATGATAATGAGTTAAAGTTATTCAACAATAAAATTGTGAAAGAGATTTTTGTGAAAACTTGAGTAAGGTAGGGTTTCGGTGATTCCGAGGACGGAATCCTTATAAGGAGGGAAGAATGTGACATCCCAGATTTTTAGAATTTATAAATGAGAATTTAATAAATAAAATTCTTATTATCTGATGTTTTGAGTTTAAGTATGTGAATACGTGTCATATATGGTGAAATATGTGAATCTATGTGAAGATAATTTAAATATTAATGTTAATATTTATTGGAGTAAATAAATATTTTAATTGAATTATTTATTGAGTTAAATAAATAATTATGTGATTATTATGGAGTAATGTAATTAAGTGTAGTATATTAATTAAATGAATATTTAGTATTTAATTTAATTGATATAATGATTTTATGTTATAGTTCTAATTTAATTGAGATAATTAAATTAGATGAGTAATGTGATGAGTGTTACATGCAATTATAATTAGCAATTAATTATAATTATGTGACAATTTTATGTGCTTAATTGATGTTAGACTTTTAATTAATTAAATTAGAATGTTAAGATTTAATTTATTAAAGAGTAGCATTAAAGTATGTGTTAAAAGGATTTATTAAAATAAAGAAAAGAGTTTTTAAATGATTTTTTTTTCAAACAAGGCCCTTACTTTTGTTTTAAAACTGTTTTACCCAAACATGACCTTAACTACTAAAAATCTGTTTTTAAAATAACTTGTTTTGCCAAACAAGCCTTAGGGCTTTTAAAAAAAAAATTCAAAGGTGTAACCTCTATTTTAATTGTAATTAGTATAGGATTTATTATATACATTAATATTGTAAGTTACATATTATGTATATATGTTGTATGTATATTTTGTATATACGTTGGTTAAAAGAACAAAACAAAGGTTAGTCTGTGTTAGAGAGAAAACACAGAGAAAGATGGAGTGAAAAGAGAAGAAGGGAAGAAGAAGAGAAAGAAAGGGGAAAGAGACCTTGAAAGAATTCTCGCTAAGCCATTATCTTCTTCTCCTAAGCATAATCAAAGGGTATAACTTCTAAATTTAGTTTTAATAATGTGTTTTATGTTGTGGAACTTCTCTGTAAAAACGTTTTTCATGAAAGTTAGTAATTTTGTTGAATATATGTTGGAATTTTGTTAATATACTGTTTATAAATTTAATTAGATGCCATAAACAATGATTTTCAGAAATCAAATTGATTGTAGAAACATGTTTTAATAGAAAAGTTATGTTCATATGAGTTCATATGAGTTTTAGGTATTATGGTTGATTTTAGTTTGAAGAAATTGATGAAATTGATATATGTTAATATTTATAACTTAATATGTGATTATAATTTGGAATAATTATAATCAAGGTAAAAGTGTAATTTAAATTATAATTTATATAATTATAATTTAATGAGGGCATGAATAAAAATTGAGTATGTAATTATTAGTTGATTAATCATAAGAAATGTAAAATGACTATGTGATGTGATTAATTATGTGGTAATTAATTATTAACTTATGAGTTAAAGAGGAATGAGTTAACCTAAAGTGGATAACTAAATATTAGGATTAGCTATGTGATAATTAACTGATATTGTTAATTATACATAAGGTTTGACAGCGAGTGTCAAACGAGTAAATAGAAGAGAATTAGAAAGTATAAAGTATTATTTACTTAGACATTTGATAAGCATTGCTAGGTGACTAATAATTGATGCGTATGGTAATACGTTATGTAGGATCATGAAGCAGATTATATTAAGCTATTTTTCGGTAATTGGTAATCTACGAGCCAGGCAAGTCTTTCGGTTCCTATTTTCTATGTGAACTTGATGATATTATGAACTGTTTTAAATTGTATTGCAAAGAGTATGCTATGTTGTATATGTTACAAGCATGAAATGTTAAAGTCAATTTATGACTACATTGATTGATTTAATAATGTTGATTGAGTAAGGAACTCAATCTTTATATTTGTTATGTGATTAAAGCATGTATGCCATGTTACTTTAATATTGAGCATGTTAATTATGTGCTATGTGATGCATGAAAACTGTTAGATCCTGCTGAGCTGTCGAGCTCACTCTTGCAAATAACCATTTTTGCAGGTCAAGGATGCAAGGTAAAGATACGTGTTAAGTGATTTATAGAGATCAATGTTAAAGAATATTAATTTTGTTAAATTTCAAATTGTAGTTGATGTTTTCATTGTAACTTAATTGTTAAGTTGTAAGTTGAGCTATCCGACGTATAATGGATATTGCTTAGTGATGTAAGACTTTGTATAGTCCTTTCGTTGTAGCGATTCATGTAATAGAATTGAATCAAATTATTTGTAATGTTAAGGTTGCGATTCAGGGCAATATAGAAAGAAAGTTTATAAAAATTTTAAATATTCTGCATTTTTAGTGTTTTTAATATCGAATAATAACGTAAAGATAGATTAAAGATGTATTGCTAACGATCGAGGATGAGAATTATATTGTATGAATTTTGGGGTCGTTACAGGTTCAGCCCCAATTCGCGATTTTGACAATTTTTTAGCCCAAATACTCCAATTAAATGCAAATTAAACTAACACCGTGATTTCTATAAAGTATGAACCTCATAGAAACATCATACAATGTTACTAACATATTTTTATCATCTTAAATCATGCAATTACTTGAATCAAATTATGAAATTTCACCGTTCTTGGTGTTCTTGACAGTTTTAAAGAAAAACACGAAAATCATCGTCACGAATTCGTTATAACTCCGAATCCATGTGTTCAAAGTTTGTTTTCTTTGTTTTATCATGTATAATCATAATCCGTTATCAAATCTAAGTTAAACAACCAATTTAAAGCATACAAATTGTATATAAGGCCATAAATACATGTTCTTCATATTTTTCATACTCTGTAATTCATGAAACTTTGATTAAAGCATGTTTACATGAAATTGATTACTCTAACACATGAATACATGACATAAACCATATAATATACATATGTTAACATATATATCATCACATCTTAAGTTAATTATCAAAATAACTCTTCACAGAGAACTTGAACAGAGTTTTCATGGAAAATATATAAGAACGTAAATTAAAGTTTGGGTAGAAGAGATTACCCTTGCTAGTGTTTAGATAATTTGAAGATGATGAAGTTCTCCTCTACTTCTTCTTCAATTCACACTTTTTCTCAATTTTCTCTCTAAACTCTCTCTGTATTTCGCCCTTAACTTGTTCTGATATATTAATATATGAAAGCCTGATATAGATATAGGCTAGATATAATATACGTATAGTTAATAGTCGTGGCTTAATGGGTCGTCAGTTAATCCTGCAATGGGTTAACTGGCTCCAACCCTCACTAAGGCCTTGTTTGCTTGTCCCTTAAATTCTTCCTTTCTCATTTAACTTAATTAACTTCTTATAGCATAGTTTTAATGTCACACCTTTATAAACCAAATAATCTTATTTAAATTAATTAAATAAAATATCATAACTCCACATTAAATTATATTATCACATAATTAAAATTGTCCTTTAATAATTATATCAAATCTTTAAATCTCTAATTAATTATTACATTAATTAGAATAACATTATGCTTATTAAATAATTAATTAAATCAAATAAGTTCAATTAAATACATACTTTGCACAAAAAAATTCTTAACATTAATTTAATCAATGTAACACATATAATTAAATTAATCTACAACAATTTCATCAATTAATTATTAAATTCAATAATTAAATCATTAAAAATATTTATTTAATTCAATAAATATTCAAATTAAATTATAAAATCTCGTTCGTCACATCTTTCCCCCCTTAAAAGGATTCTGTCCTCAGAATCACGGTTCAATTAAATATTTCATCCCATTACATTCTCCTCCCCCCCCCTTATAAAGATTCTGTCCCTAGAATCGCTTACACATAAATCAAACAAATAAATCCGGATAATTCTTTAGTATATGCTCTTTGAGTTCACATGTAGCTTCTTCAGCATTTTGGTTCCTCCAAATTACCTTAACAGAAGGTATAACATTATTTTTGAGAACTTGCTCTTTCCTGTCAACGATCTGAACAGGAATTTCTTTATAGAATAAGTCTTTCTAAAATTGTAGGGGTTCATATTCTATCACATGTTTGTAATCGAGTTTGTAGGGGCGTAAAACTGAAACATAGAAGACGTTGTGGATATTCTCTAGCGCCGAAGGTAAGGCTACCTCATACGCAACTTCTCCAATCTTTCGCAGTACCTCAAAGGGTCCAATGAACCTTGGGCTCAATTTCTCCTTCTTATCGAATCTGATCTTTCCTTTCCAGGGAGAGACTTTCAAAAACACATAGCTATCCGATTCAAACTCAACATTTTTATGGTGTGGATCGACGTATTTTTTCTGCCTATTCTGAGTTGCTACCAGTCTTGTCCAGATCACTTTGACTATCTCTGCTGTTTGCTATACCAGTTCTGGTCCGAGTAGCTGTCTCTCGCCAACTTCATCCCAGTATAGTGGAGTTCTGCACTTTCTTCCGTACAACGCTACGTAAGTCGGCATGCCAATACTTGCGTGGTAACTGTTGTTGTAACCGAACTCCACGAGCGGTAGGTGATCATCCAAATTTCCTTTGAAATCCATGATACACGCTCTCAACATATCCTCTAAAGTCTGGATCGTTCTTTCGCTCTGCCCGTCTGTCTGAGGGTGATAGGCCATACTCATTCTCAACTGTGTTCCCATGCATTCCTGTAGTCACTTTCAGAAGTTTGATGTGAAGCGCGGATCTCGGTCAGAAACAATTGACACTGAAACTCCGTGCCTCAAAATAATTTCTTTTACATATAGCTTTGCCAACTGATCTAAGTTGAATCTGATTCTGATCGGAAAGAAGTGAGCTGATTTTGTTAGTCGGTCAACGAAAACCCATACTGCGTCTTAGCCTTTCTGAGTTGTCGGGAGGCCAACCACGAAATCCATTGTAATATATTCCCATTTCCATTCTGGGATCTCTAAAGGTTGTAGCAAACCACTCGGTCTTTGATGTTCTGCTTTCACTTTCTGACATGTCAGACACTTAGCAACACATTCTGCCACATCTCGTTTTAAATTCGGCCACCAAAAATGCATTCAAAGATCCTGGTACATCTTGCTACTACCGGGGTGTATCGAATACCGTGAGCTATAAGCCTCGCTCAAAATGTCCTCCTTAATCTCTGGCACTGACGGTACCCAAACTCTGCTCTCAAATCTCAGTAGTCCCACACTGTCCATCTTGAATCTCGGTTTGGTTCCTTCAGATATTTTCTTTCTTACTTTCTCATATTCTTTATCCTGAAGTTGAGCTTCTTTAACTCTATCCAATAGAGTTGTACCAGCTTGCATCTGGAACAGCTTCTCGTCAATCTCCATCGGATACTTTACTTCTAATTCCAGCTTCTCCATTGTTGAAATTAGCTCCTCCTGAGCAGTCAACATCATTAATTTTTGCCGACCCTTTTTGCTTAAGGCTTCAACAACCACATTTGCCTTACCCGGATGGTATAAGATCTCGCAGTCATAGTCCTTAATTAACTTCAGCCATCTTCTCTGACGCATATTCAAGTCCTTCTGTGTAAAAATATATTTCAGACTCTTGTGGTCTGTATATATTTTACACTTCTCCCCATAGAGATAGTATCTCCAGATCTTCGAAGTAAATACCACTGCAGCTAACTCCAAGTCATGGGTCGGATACCCCTTCTCATAGTCCTTTAGTTGACGTGACGCATACGCAATGACTCTACCATTTTGCATAAGCACACACCCTAGTCCTTTATGCGATGCATCACTATAAACCATAAAATTTCTTGTGTCATCCGGAAGAGATAACACAGGTGCTGTACTCAATCTTTTCTTAAGCTCTTGGAGGCTTTCCTCACACTTCTCTGTCCAAACAAATTTCACCGATTTCCTAGTCAAATTCATCAGCGGAGTTGCGATCTTGGAAAAGTCTTGAATGAATCTTCTATAATAACCTGCCAATCCAAGAAAACTTCTCACTTTCGACGACGTTTTGGGCTGATCCCAGTTCATTACAGCTTCAACTTTAGAGGGATTTACCGAAATTCAGTCCTTGTCGATCACATGTCCAAGAAATTGCACCCTTTCAATCCAAAATTCACATTCCAAAAATTTGGCGTACAACTTCTCCCTTATCAACGCTTCTAGTGTTACTTTCAAATGCTCTACATGTTCTTCCTTGGTCTTCAAATATACCAAAATGTCATCGATAAAGACCACTACGAATTTGTCCAAAAATGGTTTGAATACTCTGTTCATAAGGTCCATAAATGCTGCAGGCACATTTGTTAGACCAAATAACATCACCAGAAATTCATAGTGACCATATCGAGTCCTAAATGCTGTCTTCGGCACATCCTCTGGCCTCACCTTCAGTTGATGATAACCACTCCTCAAGTCTATCTTTGAAAAGTATCTTGCTCCCTTTAATTGATCAAACAGATCGTCGATCCTCGGTAATGGATATCTATTCTTAATGGTGACCTTATTCAGTTCTTTGTAGTCGATGCAAAGCCGCATCGTCCTATCCTTCTTCTTCACAAATAACATCGGCGCTCCCCACGACGATACGCTCGGTTAAATGTACTTCTTGTCTAATAACTCTTACAGTTGTACCATCAATTCTTTCATCTCTACTGGAGCCATCAGGTACGGTGCCTCTAATATTGGAGTCATTCCTGGCACTAAATCGATCACAAACTAAACCTCCCTGTCTGGCGGAAGTCTTAGAAGATCATCCAAAAATACGTCTATGAAGTCCCTCACGACTGGTATAACTTCCAATTTTGGGTTCTTTTTACGACTATCGACTATGTAAGCTAACTATCCTACACAGCCTTATTTTAACAACTTCCTGGCCTGCATCATCGTCAGACAACTTGCTTGTCTAGGCGACTTGCTGCCATAAAACACAACCTTTGACGGAGTCATAACGTTAATACATTTCCTCTGGCAATCAATTACAGCCCCATAATTAAATAGCCAATCCATTCCCAGGATAACATCAAATTCCCCAAGCCTAATCAGGATATGATCTACGTTCATAATGTTACCCTTAATATCCACCTTACAGTTCTTGTGTATGTACTTAACAGGGATCACTTCTCTATTCGCAATCTCTATGTTCATGGCGGTATTCTAACTCGTCCATAGGCAATTCTAAGTTCTTAGCAAAGTCATCGGATATAAATGAACAAGTAGCACCCGAATCAAATAGTACATAAGCATTAACTTTATTGATCGGAATGATACCTGACACCACATCGCGAGACTGCACATCATCCTGCACTGTCATGTTGAAGGTCCTGGCTGTCGGTCGGTTGGTTGCGGTTGGTCCTATGATAGTTAAAGCATTTCCACCGCTGTTTCCCTTATTCCCTCCTGATCCTGCCCCTCCAGATCCCTTCTTGGGACAGTCCCTTGCCAGATGGTCCTTTGAGCCGCAAGTGAAGCAGGCGCCTTTCTTTGGGTTAGGACAGTTAGGTGCTATGTGGCCTTCCTGACCACAATTTTCCCTTCATACAAACCCCCAGGTGAGCTTTCCCACAGGTCGGGCATACTTCAATTCTCTTCTTCTGACCTCCTTGCTGATTTTCAGTTGACGAGTTGTCAATCCACCTCCTCTTCTGATTGTTACTTCCTCCCGTGTTGTTGCCACTAGCTTTGTTATTTCCTTCACTTTCACTCTTCCTCTTTTTTTGATCTTGGTTATACTTTATAACAGCGTCACTCCTACTTTCAGCGAGAATGGCCTACTCCAGCACCCCAGCAAAAGTGTTCAATTGGAACATTGACACTTTGCTATACAACTAGGGCTTTAGGCCCTGTTCAAACCTCCTTGCCTTCCTCTCATCAGTGTGCCCTTGATACGTGGCAAACCTAACTCATTGAATTTCGTCGCATAATCTGGTACGGATATATTCCCCTATTTCAGTTCCAAAAACTGGACCTCCATTTGGTTTTGCGAGCTGGTCGGGAAATACATCTCGAAGAACATCTCCTTGAACCTCTCCCAGGTAATCACACCTTTTCCTCCCCGGACCTTATTTGCTTGCCACCAATAACTGGCTTTGAATTTTAGCATGAACGTTGCGTAGGAGGTTTTCTGGTCCTCTCTGACTCTGGCGACGTCAAAAACTTTTTCCATCTCCATAACCCAAGTTTGAGCTTTTATCGGGTTCATGGTACCTTTAAACTTTGGCAGTCCCACCGCTTTGAAGTCCTTAAACGAGGTATTTGGTGGGGCTTGAGGTTGATTATTAATTGCTTCAGCCAGTAAGTTCACCAACTGCTGCACAGGGCTAGCGTTAGCATTGGCGTCGTTGTTGTTAATTGTTGACCCTTCTTGGGCCTATTGATGGTTAGGTCTTTTCCTTGGCGGCATATTTCTGTGAAGATATACGCTTATTAGATCTTTATTCAATTTTCTAAATATCTAAGGCTTAACTTAAACATTTAGACACAATCACTTCAACACATTATCTCAAATAAACTCTGATATATAATTTAATCAAAAGTTTCAACATAATATGATAGCATATCTGCCATTTATATCAACTATCCTGAGATAAAGAATCTACAGGATTTAAATCATCAAATATTCCTCTGTTTATAAGCACATTGGAATTTACATTATTAACTACCAGATAGGTTTTCATATAATTAAACTATTCCTATCACTTCCTGCTAAGGCGTTGAATAGCTTTGCTACGCTCTTCTTCCATAATGCGTGACATCGTCTTGCGATTTAGCATGTACGAGGGTAGTCCTTTGAATTGGATTGTGTGACAACCCGAATTTTTAAAAATTATTATAATAAGAATTTAATAAATAAAATTCTTATTACGAGATATTTTGAGTTTGGATATGTGTATATATGTGGTAAAGTATATGATGTGGTGAAGTATATGATGTGGTGTGAATATAGAAGATATATATATATATATATATATATATATATATATTCATAGGTTGGAGGAATGAGGTTTAGTAGTTAATTTATTTTAGCTATTAAAGAAGGGAAACGAAATTGTTTGAAAAGGGAATTAAGTTAATTAAGTTGATATTATATTATGGAATAATATAATTTGATTATTATGCCTTGTTGGCACTATAATTGTTATGAATTTAATTTCATAAATGATGTGAGTAATTCACTTAATGAAATAATGAAGTAATGTGAATATATTTGTTTTAATAAAATGAGAGAGGAAGGTATGTTACCTAAAAATGTAATATTTTAATGTAATTTGATTGAGAATTTCGTAAATAGTTATGATAATTATTGAGTAAAATAAATATTTTAGTTGAGATATTTATTAAATAAAGTAAATATTTGATGGAAATTATTATGGAATAATTTATTCATGTATGATGATATTAAGTAAATTGATGATAAATAATTTTATAATTTGTGCGTATTTTATTATGCTAATATGTTGGTGATGTTCTAATTTAATTAAATAATTAAATTAGAAAGGTAATGATTTGTTAAATAAAAGTGGAGTTATATTTGCTAAATAATTTGATTAAACATGATTTAATTAAATTATATGTGACATTTGTAAACTATATAATAAGTGAATGATTAAAATAAATTAAAAGGATTATATAGTGAACTAGCCAAACAAGGTCTTATGACCCTTGGTGGGTTGTAACTGCTGAGACCCATAATTATTATAACGTAACCCATGTCCATCATTATATTTTCTTACGTATATTTTCCTAAGCCTAAGAAAGCAGAACAAAACATAGAGAAGAGAGGAAGATAGAAAATTGATAGAGAAAGAGAAGAAATTCTCTTTGTATTGAGAAGAACTTTGTGAGAATCAAAGAAGGAAGAAAAGAAGAAGATTTTTCAAGTGTTATAACGAATCAAAGGTAATAATTTAATTATAAAACTTATTTTTGTGTTCTTAAGTTGTTTATCTAAATATAGATTTCTAGGGTTGGATTATGAAGGAATTGGTTGTAGATGTTAATGGGTTTGTGTAATCCATTCTATATCATCTAAAATTAGTTTTAGAGTAATCGAATTCGTGAAATTACGCTAAGGATGAAACACTTGTGTTCTTGATGTAATGTGTATGTTATGGCTTAGTTGGAGTCAAATATTAGTTATGAAATCTTGATGAAAATCTTAAATTGATGATGAATGTTGTAGGAACATTGAAAAACGAAAAAAAAAATGCAAGTTGAATGAATCAATTTGGTTAAGAAACGAATTCGTTGTGAATGATTTCGCTAAAACATGTTAAAACATGTAAACTAATATGAACATGAGTTTTGAGTAAAAATTTAGGTTCTTAATGTTTCTATAAATTATGAATATCCTTGCTATGTCGTAGTTCTATGAATTACGAATCCATAGAGTCGAAAACGGACTCAATTGGATGTGTATAACACAATTTATGAAGATGGGAAGGAGGAAAGGGTTAGAAAATTCGCCAGAACAACATACTGGAGGAAAAAGTCACGTAACACGCTGCCAGGGGCGCAGCTGCGCTGCCCCCAAGGCTGATTGGGGCGCAGCTGCGCCGGGAGGGAAATTCAGTCCGGGACTGTTTTGACCTCCTGTGGTAAAATGGCCATAACTGTTTCATACGGACTCGGATTTAGGTGATTCAAGATGATCCGGAACGAGCACGAGTAGACCTACAACTTTAGTTCTTTATGTGTTTCAATTTGAGGTCGTTAGTTAGGGTCAAAATGGTTATTTTTGAGACTGATGTGTTTTTGGAGGCAATCGGAGGGCGTCGGGCATGCACGTAAGCACATGTAATGCTCCCGATCATGTAAAATGATGTTCTAACTTTCATAACATGACTATTAGGTATTATAATAATACTTAGCATTAATCCTTGAGTATTAGACAATTCGGTTGGGCGTGCTAAGCGTGCGCAAATGCGTGTCGTTTGGGTGTTCGAATAGGCAAGTTTGGCGTACGGACGTGCAAGCGTCTCAATGCCGTAACGAGTGTGTATGACCTTGTTTAATATTATATTTTTATAACAGTAAAATATTATAGAGTAATGTAACCCAATATAGGAGCATGCAAATCACATGCAAAAGAGGCGAGTTAAGCGTGTGACGTATAAACGTCGAAACGCCATGTAATGTGGTAATACACTTAAATAGTGTTTCGATTCTAATGTAACGAACATTATTATATATGAAATGTGGTTAATATAAAACCAATAGGTAGTCCTAGCAGGACTTAAACACTTGAACGAATTTCGAATATTACGAAAAGGAATTATAGTGAAATATAAGTCGATAGTTAACACAATCAAATTGAACATTGTGTATTGATAATAGGAAGGGTTATGAGATGTAAAGTAAAGTTTATGTTATAACTAATATGCATTGTTATGTGACTGATAATTGATGTGCATAATTATATAATTGTGTAGGGCACGTGAAGTGCAGATATCTGTAAGCTGTTAAACTGTTATTGGTAAACAACGATCAAGGCAAGTCTTTCAGTTCTTATTTTCTACGTGAACTTGATGATGAACTGTTTTTAAATTGTTTTGCAAAGAGCATGATATGTTGTATATATGTTGTAAGCATGAAATGTTAAAGTCAATTTATGACTACATTGATTGATTAAAGAATGTTGATTGAGTAAGGAACTCAATCTTTATATTTGTTATGTGAAGTAAAGCATGTATGCCATGTTACTTTAATTATTATGAGATGTATGTTGAGTATGCATTTATGTGCTATGTGATGCATGAAAGCTGTTAGATCTTGCTGAGCTGTCGAGCTCATTCTTGCAAATAATCACTTTTGCAGGTTAAGGATTCAAGGTAACGCTATGTGCTACTTGAAAGAAATGAATCAGATGTAATGCATGAAGATTTATATACTTTGGCTAAATTGTTATTATTTTGGACCCTGTTTAAGGTTTCAGATAATGTATTTGATAATGTATGATGGTTAATAGATGTTATGTTGTAAAGTTTAAATTTTACCCGATGTATAAGGGTTATTGAACGTGGTTGTAAGTTGTAGTTTATACTAACTCTGACGAAGCGATTCATGAAATAAAGTTGAATCAAAGTTATGTAATGATAAAGGTTGAGATTCAGGGAAATAAAGAAGGAATAATATAAAAATTTTAAATATTCTGTATTTTTAGTGATTGTATCATTGATTAATGGTGTAAAGGATGTATTGTTAACGACCGATGTCGAGAGTTGTATTGTATGAATGTTGGGGTCGTTACAGTTGGTATCAGAGCTGATAGGTTATACACTTTAGGTAAGAGTACCTTAGGCTATGACCTTAGACAATGAGAAGTTAAGTTATGTACAACGAAAGGGTGATTCCTTTCATATACGTAGAAGTATAGGATGATTTAAGTCCTAGAAATGTTATAAGAAGAAGGTGAGAATAACAAGGAATAAAACTCGAATAAAATGTTGAACTTTATGAACGAAGTTAGAAATTCTTAAAAGAAGAGTTAATAAATAAACAATAAGATTCAAAGAAGAATCTTGAAGAGATATGAAGATGAGAATCAGGAGTTACCTAACTCTAATAATAAAGATGACGAATAACAATGAATAGACGAAGTCTATAAGATTAATCATAATGAAGTCATGATATGACATGATGATAGGTAAAGATAAGAAGTTTTAAAACAAAACGATAATGAGATAAGAAAGAATCATAAGGGAGATGATTATAGAATACGGTCACAACGTGATCTTTTAAAGTTGAAAGACAGATGGTCAGTAATGATTGAATAGTTATAGTTTGATGCTATAACGAGAATGTACTATGATATAGTACGAGGTTAACTCACGAGGAGTTATAAATGATGAGATACAAGGAAACTGTATCGAGTATAGAGCAAATTATGAGCAAGATAGAGTTAGGTGGGATTTCAATTGAATAATCATGTGATGGCTGAGTTGTACAAACCTTTGTATGGGCGAGGGTTTGGTGCTTGCACTTTGTTTATCACATTGATAATCATTGGACTGTAGGTGTCGCGCTATCAATGTATATATGGTGAAAAGGTGATTCTTTTCTCATGTGTATATTTGATAGTTAGAGACTATTAAGATTAGTAAGATGTTATTAGGATTAAGTGCGAGTTCTTAAAACTCATGCTTATGGTAAGTTCATGACTTATAATCATATGGTATGTTTGGAACTCCTCAGCGAATGGACGCCTATAGTCTGACTAGAAAGTTCTTAAACTCATATTATTGTGGAAAGTTCCTGACTTCCAAAGTGTGGAAAGTTTGATGAACTATACTGGGAATAGAAAGGTTATGGTGTAGGAAGCATTGATGTTGTTTAAGGTTGATAGAATGATTAAGTAATGATGGAGTAAATATTTAATTGATGGAGAAAGTTTTATATTCTAAATCTCCTAGCTTTGCTAGATTTTCGAAATTTATTGACTTCGTGCTGATGTTGCACTTCTGTTTTCTTAAAAAAAAACATTGGATCAAATGATGGAACCAATGATTTTTTTTTTAAAAATAGTGCTATTATTCACATGTCTATGCTAAATGCTTCAGCTAGACAAAAATAATTTTAAATTTTCAAAATGTATTTTATGTGTTCTATGCATCATTTGATATGGTGTAAAGACAATAATCGAGGAAGTTATCAATGCAGTTAAACCTAGTGTTGGTTGTGATCGTATGATCATCAGCCCACTATGGTATGATGTAGTATAACGACGTCATGTAATGACGAAATCCTCAACGTACCATTATTACGGTACGGTATCAGGATATTATGAAAAGATTCATTTATTTTTAGTTTCCTTCAACTATAAAAAGAACAGAGGATTTATTTACTTTTAGTTTCTTTAAAAAAAAATTGAGTTGGTTAAAGATGTATATATATATATATATATATATCAATTGATGTCCGAGTTATTGCTAGAAATCTATGCTACTTGATTCAGCTAGACGAATATTGAAAGATGTTCATGAAATTCAAGCGTTCTTTGTCAAACTATACCAAACCAAATTGTTTTGGTGTGGATTCAAATGTTAAAAAGCTGAGATGAACAACCCTATAAAAGGGGGACAAGTTATCGGAGACAATGGTTCCGAAAGTAACGCATATAGTCGTTACGATGTTAAGATGTAATACGTTGTGCACGACGTAGGGGTACGATAGGCTGATCACCTAGAGTACTTGCAGAGAGTGTTTTCAGTCTGTGTGATTGCTAAACATTCTATTAAAGATGGTTTACAGTGGTGATGCACTATTAAACCTGGAGAAGAGTTCAAGGTCTTATGACCCCTCAGCGTGAATTGAAATCTTTTAAATTCCTGTTATTCATATCGCTTCCCAATTATTGAACAATTGTGGAAGATTCTTATTATTCTGAAGGTGAAGGTGGCAAGAGTGATATTCCCTAGAAAGAAATAGTTGTGGAACACAACAAGTTAGTGAATAAGATTAACGTAAAATCTACTTTGATAGATTGAATGAATGAAGATTAATAAAAATTTCGAGGACGAAATTCTTAGAAGAAGGGGTGAATGTGATAACCCGAATACTTATAAGATAGTGAATTATGAAGTATATGTCTTCGACGAGTAAAGTATATGGTAATGATCGTTAGAAAGGAAATGAGCGAGTTAGAGAATATATAATATTTGAAACATAATTGTGTTTACCTGAGGTTATGAAATAAAACCTAAAATTTGTTGAAGAATTGAATGTAGTAGAATATATATGTATAACCTATATTAAGGTAATGTGTTGAAGTTATTCAACGATAAATATTTTTAAAGAGATTTGATGAAAACCTGAGTAAGGTAGGGTTTCGGTGATTCCGAGGACGGAATCCTTATAAGGAGGGAAGGATGTGACAACCCGAATTTTTAAAAATTATTATAATAAGAATTTAATAAATAAAATTCTTATTACGAGATATTTTGAGTTTGGATATGTGTATATATGTGGTAAAGTATATGATGTGGTGAAGTATATGATGTGGTGTGAATATAGAAGATATATATATATATATATATATATATATATTCATAGGTTGGAGGAATGAGGTTTAGTAGTTAATTTATTTTAGCTATTAAAGAAGGGAAACGAAATTGTTTGAAAAGGGAATTAAGTTAATTAAGTTGATATTATATTATGGAATAATATAATTTGATTATTATGCCTTGTTGGCACTATAATTGTTATGAATTTAATTTCATAAATGATGTGAGTAATTCACTTAATGAAATAATGAAGTAATGTGAATATATTTGTTTTAATAAAATGAGAGAGGAAGGTATGTTACCTAAAAATGTAATATTTTAATGTAATTTGATTGAGAATTTCGTAAATAGTTATGATAATTATTGAGTAAAATAAATATTTTAGTTGAGATATTTATTAAATAAAGTAAATATTTGATGGAAATTATTATGGAATAATTTATTCATGTATGATGATATTAAGTAAATTGATGATAAATAATTTTATAATTTGTGCGTATTTTATTATGCTAATATGTTGGTGATGTTCTAATTTAATTAAATAATTAAATTAGAAAGGTAATGATTTGTTAAATAAAAGTGGAGTTATATTTGCTAAATAATTTGATTAAACATGATTTAATTAAATTATATGTGACATTTGTAAACTATATAATAAGTGAATGATTAAAATAAATTAAAAGGATTATATAGTGAACTAGCCAAACAAGGTCTTATGACCCTTGGTGGGTTGTAACTGCTGAGACCCATAATTATTATAACGTAACCCATGTCCATCAGTTATATTTTCTTACGTATATTTTCCTAAGCCTAAGAAAGCAGAACAAAACATAGAGAAGAGAGGAAGATAGAAAATTGATAGAGAAAGAGAAGAAATTCTCTTTGTATTGAGAAGAACTTTGTGAGAATCAAAGAAGGAAGAAAAGAAGAAGATTTTTCAAGTGTTATAACGAATCAAAGGTAATAATTTAATTATAAAACTTATTTTTGTGTTCTTAAGTTGTTTATCTAAATATAGATTTCTAGGGTTGGATTATGAAGGAATTGGTTGTAGATGTTAATGGGTTTGTGTAATCCATTCTATATCATCTAAAATTAGTTTTAGAGTAATCGAATTCGTGAAATTACGCTAAGGATGAAACACTTGTGTTCTTGATGTAATGTGTATGTTATGGCTTAGTTGGAGTCAAATATTAGTTATGAAATCTTGATGAAAATCTTAAATTGATGATGAATGTTGTAGGAACATTGAAAAACGAAAAAAAAAATGCAAGTTGAATGAATCAATTTGGTTAAGAAACGAATTCGTTGTGAATGATTTCGCTAAAACATGTTAAAACATGTAAACTAATATGAACATGAGTTTTGAGTAAAAATTTAGGTTCTTAATGTTTCTATAAATTATGAATATCCTTGCTATGTCGTAGTTCTATGAATTACGAATCCATAGAGTCGAAAACGGACTCAATTGGATGTGTATAACACAATTTATGAAGATGGGAAGGAGGAAAGGGTTAGAAAATTCGCCAGAACAACATACTGGAGGAAAAAGTCACGTAACACGCTGCCAGGGGCGCAGCTGCGCTGCCCCCAAGGCTGATTGGGGCGCAGCTGCGCCGGGAGGGAAATTCAGTCCGGGACTGTTTTGACCTCCTGTGGTAAAATGGCCATAACTGTTTCATACGGACTCGGATTTAGGTGATTCAAGATGATCCGGAACGAGCACGAGTAGACCTACAACTTTAGTTCTTTATGTTTTTCAATTTGAGGTCGTTAGTTAGGGTCAAAATGGTTATTTTTGAGACTGATGTGTTTTTGGAGGCAATCGGAGGGCGTCGGGCATGCACGTAAGCACATGTAATGCTCCCGATCATGTAAAATGATGTTCTAACTTTCATAACATGACTATTAGGTATTATAATAATACTTAGCATTAATCCTTGAGTATTAGACAATTCGGTTGGGCGTGCTAAGCGTGCGCAAATGCGTGTCGTTTGGGTGTTCGAATAGGCAAGTTTGGCGTACGGACGTGCAAGCGTCTCAACGCCGTAACGAGTGTGTATGACCTTGTTTAATATTATATTTTTATAACAGTAAAATATTATAGAGTAATGTAACCCAATATAGGAGCATGCAAATCACATGCAAAAGAGGCGAGTTAAGCGTGTGACGTATAAACGTCGAAACGCCATGTAATGTGGTAATACACTTAAATAGTGTTTCGATTCTAATGTAACGAACATTATTATATATGAAATGTGGTTAATATAAAACCAATAGGTAGTCCTAGCAGGACTTAAACACTTGAACGAATTTCGAATATTACGAAAAGGAATTATAGTGAAATATAAGTCGATAGTTAACACAATCAAATTGAACATTGTGTATTGATAATAGGAAGGGTTATGAGATGTAAAGTAAAGTTTATGTTATAACTAATATGCATTGTTATGTGACTGATAATTGATGTGCATAATTATATAATTGTGTAGGGCACGTGAAGTGCAGATATCTGTAAGCTGTTAAACTGTTATTGGTAAACAATGATCAAGGCAAGTCTTTCAGTTCTTATTTTCTACGTGAACTTGATGATGAACTGTTTTTAAATTGTTTTGCAAAGAGCATGATATGTTGTATATATGTTGTAAGCATGAAATGTTAAAGTCAATTTATGACTACATTGATTGATTAAAGAATGTTGATTGAGTAAGGAACTCAATCTTTATATTTGTTATGTGAAGTAAAGCATGTATGCCATGTTACTTTAATTATTATGAGATGTATGTTGAGTATGCATTTATGTGCTATGTGATGCATGAAAGCTGTTAGATCTTGCTGAGCTGTCGAGCTCATTCTTGCAAATAATCACTTTTGCAGGTTAAGGATTCAAGGTAACGCTATGTGCTACTTGAAAGAAATGAATCAGATGTAATGCATGAAGATTTATATACTTTGGCTAAATTGTTATTATTTTGGACCCTGTTTAAGGTTTCAGATAATGTATTTGATAATGTATGATGGTTAATAGATGTTATGTTGTAAAGTTTAAATTTTACCCGATGTATAAGGGTTATTGAACGTGGTTGTAAGTTGTAGTTTATACTAACTCTGACGAAGCGATTCATGAAATAAAGTTGAATCAAAGTTATGTAATGATAAAGGTTGAGATTCAGGGAAATAAAGAAGGAATAATATAAAAATTTTAAATATTCTGTATTTTTAGTGATTGTATCATTGATTAATGGTGTAAAGGATGTATTGTTAACGACCGATGTCGAGAGTTGTATTGTATGAATGTTGGGGTCGTTACAGATTGGGTATCTTATAACCCTATCCTGGGCCTCATCAATCGCATTCTGAAGCGTAGAGTGCGTCTCCTCAAGCTTGGCCTTCTTCGCCCAACAGTTATCTTCTGCAAGATCTTCACGTCGTGATTCCCTTACCCAGGCCTCCTCTGCTATGGCCAGCCTTGCTGATTTCTCTTTCAGTTCATTCTTCAACTCCTCTATTTCCTCTGACTTCTGCTCGGTTTGGCCCTTCTCGTGAACCAAATCCCTCTCTACGTTTCCCAGACGTGTGTGAAGAGCCTCAACCTCTCCATCCCTCTGCTCGATGGTAGGCTGTTGAGTAACCGTCCGCTCCCTCAACTCCTGAACAGTATCACGTAACTCTATGTTACGGTCATACAGCTCATCGTACATCTCGACACTGATAAAGTTCGGTGGGAACTCTTCAAGGTCTTCTTGCTCCTCTTCAACTGCCTCAGCCTGAACCTCAATCTCCTCTGGGTCTTCCTCAGAGTCCTCCACTGAATCAAACACCTGCACATACTCCTGACCAATGACTGTGATCAAAGGAGATGACTCTCGTCGAACTAACTGCTCCCAGACTGTATGGATGTCTCGGGGCTCCTCCTCTCGGGGTACAATGTCCTTAGACTGACTAGTTTCTCCAGCATCCGTCATCCTGACAAATAAAATTTTAAGTCTTAGTTATTAAGTGATGCTAATCGATACTCTTACAAGTATATAAGTATAAGCACATACCACATAAGTTAAGTTATTATCTTTCTTAGAACTCGATAAGAGTTTCTCATTACTATGTTCTCAATCTCTTAAAAGGCTACTACCCTAAGGTTTTTCACCCACCTAAGGTTCATAACCTACAGCTCTGATACCAATCTGTGACACCCCCAAATCCGGGTACTTCAATTCCACGGGATTTGGTGTTCATTGTACAAATATCATCTATCTATCTACCCATAATAAATGCAAACCATGCAATAGATAGAAATAAATCCTCCCCTTATGGGGTTACAACATCTAAATATAAATACATCAATCCCTGGTCATACTAACCTTAAATCTCAAATGCGGAAACGTAAACAATTAAATAGTCTTACACAACTTTAACATAACTCTTAAACAATAACATATCAAATAAACAACAAGTCTTCATCACTTATTGACCTTGCCCTTGCCTTTGCTAGCAGAAGGCTCTTCGGACCTTTCATTCTTAACTGCAATGTTATTATTACGCAATAGTGAGCACGATTGCCCACAAGTATAACAATATAACAATAATATAATAACATGCGAGTGAATCAAAGACTTCTGAATAGGAAACTCGGCTTTTGAATCAAGAATGAATAACAAGAATCAAAAGAACATCTGAGGGTCATAAGACCTCGAACTATGTCCTAGGTTGTAAAGTGTTTATACTTTAAACCTTTAACAGTCATAAGACTATGGACTCTACTTCTCGTACTTAGGGGGATCAGCCCTTAGTACCATACTGTGCACAATATCTCAACGCTAAAGCGTAAATAATCCCATATACAAGGTTGTTCATCTCAGTTTGACATCAGAGTCCGCACCAAAAGAAGTTTGGTTTGGATAGGCTCAATAATAATTCTACAATTTAAAACGCTCATCAACTATGGACTAGTCGAATCAATAAGGGTTCGCTAGTCATACAAGGTTCAGCAATAAACGATATTCAAATTGAATAATAACTTTTCAAGAGTATACAATTGAATAAGTATTGTATAACTGGAATCATGCTTTTAAAGTTAATATAATATCTCATATGGAATCTCAACTTGATTAACAAGTATAAGAACTTGCATCATGATAGTATTTCAAGAATAGAAAACTTGTTCAATAAAAGTAAACTTTGAATTTAGTAACTTGCTTGACATAAGAATAAGGAATAGAATACTTATTCAATTTAAAGAGTTTAGATAAGAAACTTGCTTAACGATAGTAAGTTAGGGATAGAATACTTTCCTCTTGCATAAGCTATAAATATAATTACAATTCACTTCCTCAACGTCCTACACATTACATTATGTATATGACATCGATTAGTTTTCATAACTACCATGTTTAACTATTGAACTATTCACTTAAGTTCAACTTACAACTTGGTTTATAATATTACTCAATAGCTAACCACATAACATGAATGTAAACTCACAACATGCATATCACACATGTATAACCCTTTAAACAATCATAATCAAGTTTTACAATTACTATATTCAAGTTCGTACTTAGTTTGTTAACTAGAACCTTCACATTATCTCATACATGTCAATAACTTAGTTTATTAATCATGAACTTCAAATCATATAATATTCATGTATGTAACTTAGAACCACATTATTTATTATCGAGAACACTACACGTGTGTGTGTGCATGTCCGAAGCCCTTTGATTGCCTTCGAATACGCATCAGTCACAACGATGGCTATTTTTACACATTTTAACGATTTCAAATAAAAAAACTTGAAGAATGAAAGTTGTAGGTATACTCGTTATCTTTTCGAATCATCCTGAATTGCCTTAATCGGAGTTCGTATGAAAAAGTTATGCTGATTTTACTATATGAGGTCAAAACATAAATTTTTCTCTGCACTACCCCCGCTAGGACGGGGGTTAGGCCCGTTGGGGCGGGTATGGTACTACATGGGGCCCGCTGGAGCGGGTCTAGAGCCACTGGGGCGGGCGTGCCTTGGCGCATCAGCCCCAATTCGCAATTTTAACAGTTTTTAAGCCCAAATACTCCAATTAAATGCAAATTAAACGAACACAGTGATTTCTATGAAGTATGAACTTCATAGAAATATCATAAAATGTTACTAACATGTTTTTATCATCTTAAATCATGCAATTACTTGAATCAAATCATGAAATTTCACCGTTCTTGGTGTTCTTGACAGTTTTGAAGAAAAACATGAAAATCATCGTCACGGATTTGTTATAACTTCGAATTCGTCCGTTCAAAGTTTGTTTTCTTTGTTTTAACATGTATAATCATAATCCGTTATCAAATCTAAGTTAAACAACCAATTTAAAGCATACAAATTGTATATAAGTCCATATATACGTGTTCTTCATATTTTTCATACTCTATAATTCATGAAACTTTGATTAAAGCATGTTTACATGAAATTGATTACTCTAACACATGAAAAGTCTAGGGTTTTAGCAAAATCATTAGATATGAATGAACAAGTAGCACCCGAATCAAATAATACATATGCATTTATACTATTGACCGGAATAATACCTGACACCATGACTTTTGATTGCACAGGATCTTGCACCGTCATATTGAATGTCCGTGCAGTGGGCCGAACAGCTTGCAATGGTGCAGCGATAGTAACGGTACTTGCCGCTTACCCTGCCGTCAGCTTCTTCGGGCAGTTGCGAGCTATGTGATCCTTGGATCCACATGTAAAGCAAGCTCCCTTCTTCGGGTTTGGGTAATTAGGCGCGATGTGGCCTTCCTGACCACAGTTGAAGCACACCCGCTTCCCCTTCATACACACGCCAGTGTGATTCTTACCGTATGTAGCACATGCTTCTAACTTCCTCTTCTGCTGGCTTCCTTGCTGACTCCCAGTAGAGGTGTTGTCATTCCATTTGCTCTTCTAGTTCACAGCGCTGCTACCCCCAGCCATGGTTTCTATCTCATTCTTCTTCTTCTTATCTTTGGTTGAACTTCGTCACCGCTTCACTTCCTCCCTCAGCAAGTATGGCTTTCTCCAGCACCGCTGCAAAGATATTCAGCTGGAACATGGAAACCTTGCTGTAGAGCCAGGGCTTCAGTCCCTGCTCAAACCTTCTCACTTTCCTAGCATCCGTGCTGACCTGGTAGGTAGCAAACCTGGCTAACTCGTTAAACTTAGCGGCATACTCGGACACCGTCATCCCTCCTTACTTAAGCTCTAGGAACTGGACCTCCATCTGGTCCTGCGAACTCACTGGGAAGTAAATTTCGTAGAACATTTCCATGAAACATTCCCACGTTATGACTCCTTCTCCCTCCCGGGTCTTATTAGCCTGCCACCAAAAGCTAGCATCCGACTTCAACATGAAAGCCGCAAATGTTATCTTCTGGTCTTCACCTACTCGGGCTACGTCAAATACCTTCTCCATTTCCATAACCCACGTCTGAGCCTCAATAGGGTTGGTCGATCCCTTGAATTTAGGCGGTCCTAATGCCTTGAATTCCTTGAACGTAGTACCCTGCACTTGCGGCTGTTCGCAAAAGCTCCTGTCAACAAGTTCACCAACTGCTGAACTAAGTTGTGATTCGTCCCATCGTTATTGTTGTTGTTCGTCGAACCCTCGGGGTTTTGACGTGTTGGCCTTCTTCTAGGAGGCATTTTCTGTTAAGAAAATATTATTATGAGACCCTTTATTCAATTTTTAAATATTCGAGTTCATACTTAAACGTTTTAAACAATTCAGTTCACCTAGAACACATAGCACGTCAGTAAACTTCTTTTATTCATTAGTTGTAGTTTAAAAACATCAATAAGATAGCATTTCTTCCATTTACATCATCCTTCCTGAACTGGAAAAGTTGCAGGATTACATTATTAACTTATCCCATTCTTATCTAAAATTATGGGATTTACTTTATTTACTACAAAAAGCAACACATAAACAAAAGCTTTACTACTACTGCCTAGGCATATTAATACGTCGCACAGCCTCTCTGCGTTCCTCTTCCATTACCTGAAACGCCGTTCTTCGGTCCACCACATACCACGGAAAACCTTGGAACTGAGTTGGGTAGTAGAAAACACGGTCTTGAGCTCTTTCTATCACTGTATGAAAAGTATATTCTGTCTCCCTCAGCTTGGCCCTCTTGGCTTCAGCTTCCTCTCCAGCTCGATCGGCTTGTTGAATAGCCCTCAAACTTATCTCTTCAGCTCTGGCTCGCTTCCTCGACTCCTCCTGGATATCTTGCTTCAGCTTTGCCAGTTCAAATCGAGCAGTATCTCTATCAACCTCCATATGTATCAGGTTCTACTGTGCATCACCTAAGCCACTTGCCATTTCCTCGATCGTCTCGTCTTGCTACTGGACAGCTTCCTCGAGATCTCTTACTCGTCCATGAAGAAGCTCCACGTTGCTATCGTAGACTGCCTCGTACATCTCAGCTCTAGTAGCGTGAGGTGGGAATTCCTCTTCGGGATCCTCTTCCTCCTCCTCATCCTCTTCAGACTCGTCCTCGTCCTCTTCTTCTGGAATAGGTGTCAGCTCACGCTCCCGACCAGCTACGGTGATCACTGGAGATGGCTCTCTCCTAACCAGCTGCTCCCAGACAATATGTATGTCACGGGGATCCTCCTCTCTAGGAACCAGAGGTACATCCTCTCTAGCCTGACTAGGTTCTCCAACGTTCGATATCCTGACAAAAGAATTTTAAAGTTCATTATTACGTGACATCAAATCGACACTCTTCGAATACTAAAACGTAAACACATAGGCACATAAGGTAGTTTATTATCTTTACCTAGCATCACTATCTTTTCGATCTTACCATAAGGCTACTACCTAAGGTTTTTCCCCACCTAAGGTTTCATAACCTACAGCTCTGATACCAACCTGTGACACCCCCAAATCCGGGTACTTCGTTTCCACATGATTTGGTGTTCACTTTCTAACTATAACAAACATCTATCCAATATATCTCAAAATAAATTACAATCTTTATATAAAATCTCCCTTAAAACAAGGGTTACAACCTTAAAAAAACAATCCCAGGGTTACTCTAACCTTGACATAAACAATAAAGTGCGGAATAAAAACATGACATAAAAGTCTTATTACAATCATTTCAAAATAATTAAACAAGTCTTCACTTGTTCATTTTTCCCTTGCCTTTACTCGTAGACGAGGCATCAACGTTATAAACCTTAACTGCAATTGTTATTTATTGCAAGAGTGAGCAAACAACAGCTCACTGGAATTTAACAATAATAAATACATGAAAGGATATCTTTAAAAAGATCTGAATAACTTAGCTTACTTCAATAATAAAGAATTGAATAATAATTCTCTATCAACATTAAAATTCGAATATAGAATTTATCTGAGGGTTATAAGACCTTTGAACTCTTGTCCTAGGTTATAAATATTTCTATTTAAACCTTTAACAGTCAATAAGACTATGGACCTTAACTCGTACTTAGGGGGATCAGTCCTTTGTACCATGTATTGTACACAAATATCTTAACGCTATGCGTAGTAACCTCCCCTAATAATTAGGGTTGTTCAACTCAGTAATTTGAATTCAAGTCCGCACCAAAGAAAGTTTTGTTTGGATAAGTTTACAAGGGTAATTTAGAGTTCACGTTCATCAACTAAAGATTAGTTGAATCGACTTTCAATAATTCATAAATAAAAGAATTATGAATTAACATATGCTTTAGAATCAATTTAAAGTATTTAAAATAATAACTGGATCTTACTTGAACAATAAGTTAAGATCACTTCGGTTAAGTAAATAATTGTCCAGCACAGAAATGAAAAGGGCATTCTCAACAATGAATATATGAACTCAAAAAACTTGCGTAGAAATAGCGAGTTTAGGGTTTAGAAGACTTGCCTTACGCGCATGCTACTTAACTCAACCACGTACTTTAACACTTCCTACATACATACATATTCAATCACAATAACCTAAATTAGTTAACACGTAACTAATTCACATAAGTGGTTAACCCTCATGGTTAACTCACTCTAACTAAATAAATAATAATAATCAACCATCATATAGTTAATTACATCACTTACATATTAACGTAATTAAATTAATTATGTATTTAACTAAATTATAAAAATAATTATAATTCAAACACTTAATCTAATTATAATAACTCAATTATAATTACCTCTTAAATTAGCACCAATTCATAATTAATAATTAATTAAACTATATCATGCATTATCATTACACAAATCATAATTAATCATGCAAATTTATAAATTTTAAATCCATAATTAAACATGCATTAAATTATAATTACATAAATTATAATTTAATTTAACATCTAATTGATTAAAATAAATCAACTAATATCATGCTTTAAACTAAACACTTTCTTTTAATTATAAATAATCAATTTATAATTTTAAAAGTAACTCATAAAACAATTATAATTTAACAATTCAAATATTATTTTAAGATTTACAACTTCATTTCTATATTTTTCTTTTTAAATACGACATTGTCAAACTCATGTTAACATGTTATAGTAATACATGATTATTTATAAAACAATTAAATTAGGCTCCAAAATAACTCTGCACAAGTAAACTAGCATCACTGCCTCTGCACTGAACATGGCGCAGCTGCGCAGCCAGCTGCCTTAAAATCGGCGCAGCTGCGCAAGGGATGGTTCTGGGAAGGGCAAGCGGCGCAGCTGCACTGCTCCTGGCCTTGCTGCCAGTGCAGCTGCGCAGCAACGCGGCCAGATGCAGACAGTTTCGACACTCTGCTTTACCGAACATCCCATACAAGCCAACAAACGCAAAAATACAGTACCATAGACACTGTAATTCATACATCCCTATAATACATATGTATAACATGCTTCCAAAATACAAAACCATCTAAATAACGATAATCACAAGTTTTAAAAATTTAATTTGGCCATTTTCATGAAAACTCATATTTTTCCAAAATAATCCACTGTAAGAAATTTTTTCCATCAATTCCACTCTAGATAAATACATTATATACGTAATTGCATGTAATCGTCAAACAATTTTCCAATAAGCATGTTAGCATATTCTAATTCATCAATTTTTACTTTAAATTGACCAAAATCAAATAACACATAAGAACAAAATTTTCAATTAAAGCATACTTAATCACTAATTTGGTTTTTTGAAAATCATTGATAGAAATCAAACCACTACGAACAACACATGAATACAATATATATATATATATATATATATATATATATATATATATATATATATATATATATATATATATATATAGTCCATGTTTATACAATTTCATGAAACTCATTTTTTGTCAGAGAACAAAATACGAAGAACATATAGCTGAGTTCTGAAAATATAAAAGTAGAGATTATAAATTACCTTTAAGCTAGTTGTTAGTGAAGAAGATGAATTCCCTTAAGCTTTTCTTGCTTTCTCTCCAAATTCTCCTTCTTCTTTCTCTCAACTTCTCTGCTCTTCTTTTCTCTCCTTGTATTCTTAGTTTAGACTTAGGAAAAACTAACGTAGTTTAGACTAACTAACGTAGTTTTATTATACTGATATAATATACATATATTGATAATATGTAACTCCTAATTAATTAATATATATAATAAATACATTTATTATATAAGTAACAAAATTCAAAAGCCACAATGCCTTGTTTGGCAAAACAAGGTTATTTTCAAAAACAGATTATTAATGCTAAGGTATTGTTTGGTAAACAGTTTATTTAAAACAGTTTTTTGATAGTTAGGGCCCCGTTTGGTAGAAATAGGTTTAAAACAATTACAAGGGCCTTGTTTGGTTAAAATTATTTAAAATTCTTTTTTCTTTTATTTTAACAAATTATTTTAACACATACTTTAATGTCATATTTTAATCAATTAAATATTAATCAACTAATTTAATCAATTAAAATCTAATATCAATTAATCACATAAAATTTTGCCACATAACTATAATTACTCGCTAATTATAATCCATGTAACACTTAACACATAATTCATCTAATTTAATTCTCTCAATTAAATCAGAACTATATTATAAAATTAATATACATCAACTAGATAAATATTAAATATTCATTTAATTAATATATAACACTTAATTAAATCACTCCATAAATTATATAATTTATTTATTTCACTCTATAAATAAATCACATAAAATATTTATTTAACTCAATAAATATTTAAAATTAAATATAAAATCTCAATCATTACAGGGGACAGAATCCTTTTAAGGGGGAAAGATGTGACAAACGAGAATTTTGTAATTTAATTTAAATATTTATCGAAGTAAATAAATATTTTGATGATTTATTTATTGAGTTAAATAATTATTTGATGGAATTATGGTAGATTAATTTAATTATATGTGTTACATTGATTAAATTATTGTGGAGAATTTTTATAGTTCAAAGTATGTATTTAATTGAGTTTATTCGATTAAATGAATTATTTAATAAGCATAATGTTATTCTAAATAATTTAATAATTAATTAGAGATTTAATGAATTGTCATAATAAATAAATGAGAATTTTAATTATGTGATAAGGTGATTTAATGTGGATATTATATTCTATTTAATTGATTTGAATAAAATTATTTGATTAATTAAAGTGTGCCAATTAAACTATATAATAAACACTTTAATTAAAATAATGGGAAAGGATGAACAAAGGAGGACAAACAAATAAGACCTTAGGGAGTGGGAGCAGTTAATTATATGGTGGGATGAATTAACTGACGACGCACTAAACACCAGTTATTTTCTATACGTATATTATTCATATTGGACTTATATAATATATATATATATATATATATATATATATATATATATATACATATTAGACTTCATATATCTCATCAGAGAAGTTAGAAAATTAGAGAGAGAAGAGTGAGTTTAAGAGAGTCTGTGAATTTAAGAAAGAAGTTGGAGAATCAAAGAAAAGTTCATATCACTTTAATCAGATATTGTAAGGGTAATCTCTTCATCTTAATTTTATATTTCACATTATAATATTTTCTCCATGAAAACTGTTTTCAAGTTCTCTGTAACTAAAAGTTATTGACGATTGTTGTATATATGATGATATATATGTTAATATATGTTCACAACATGTTTTATATCAATTATTCATGTTTTAAAACAATCAAAACCATGTAATTATGCTCTATTTAGAAATTTGAAAGTTACAGAGTATGAAGAACATGAATATGGCATATATATACAAATTGCATGCTTTAATTGTTTATTTAACTTGAAATTGATAGTTGATTGCGATTATGCATGTTAAAACGAACTTTAAACGGATAGATTCGGAGTTATAACGAACCGGTAATGATGAATTTCATGATTTCTCTCGAAACTTTATAAAATACCAAAAAACAGTGAATTTATGCCTTCCAAATTGAATGATTAAGTGATCTAAAATGTTAAAAGCATGCTAGAAATATTGTATGATGCTTCTGTGAAGTTTATAGTTCATGGGTAACGTTAAAATTGTTGTGTTAGGTTAATTTGGGATTTATTGGGCTAAAAATCAGTACTGTCGCGAGTCGCAAAGTTCAAATCTGGGAAGCTTCACCCCGGAGAGGTTCTCAGTACTAGAAAGCTCGCCCCGACGAGCCTGGGCGGCGAAGTTTCCCTATACAAAATCTAGCCCCGGAGAGATTTGCAGAGAGGAAACTGTTTTTTTTTTTTTGCAGTCATGGCATGTTAGTTTAACTTAGTCTAACGAACATAATAGTGTGTTAAGAATATAACAATAAGTCACAACAGATTGTTAAATATGTATATGATGATTTCAAACTTTATATAAACAATTGTAAAGAACCTAAACTCGTGGTTCGTGAAATTTGACAATTGTTGTGTGGTTAGTTAAATACTTATGTTGAATGTTATATTACGTGATTGATGTGAATGAGCAGAACTTAAACTATGTCAATAAGTTTAAATGGAAGTGATACTTAAACCCATAAGACTAACATTAGTATAACTAATGAATGTTGTGATCCCAATGGAATATGTAGGACTATTTGGGAACGTGAATAGTATTTGTTTAAACTACGCACGAGGCCAGTTTCTAAACCTTACTTTTACGTTACGCAAGTGTTTTATCCCTAGTTTACTATTGTTGAGCAAGTTCTCTATCTATTCTCTTTAAATTTAGCAAGTTTCTAAATTCAAAGTTATTCATTGAACAAGTTCTAAACTTATGTTTCTATATCAATCAAGTTTCTATTCTTGTTTATTCAAGTTAAGATTCGTATGAGATTTTATAATCTTTGTAAAGCATTACTTCAGTATATAATAATTATTCGATTGTATACTCTCGAGATTCATTATTCAATGTGATTATCAATTATTGTTGAACCTTGTAAGACTAGCGAACCCTTATTGATTCGACTAGTCCATAGTTGATGAACGTCCTAAATTCTAGAATTGTTATTGATCTTATCCAAACTAAACTTCCTTCGGTGCGGACTCTGATGTCAAACTGAGATGAACAATCCTGTTATAGGAGATTATTTACGCATTAGCGTTGAGATGATGTGCACATTCATGGTACTAAGGGCTGATCCCCCTAAGTACGAGTAGTAAAGTCCATATAGTTTTATGACTGTTAAAGGTCGAAAGTAGAAATACTTGACAACCTGGACATAGTTCATGGTCTTATGACCCTCAGATGTAATTTTGATTCTTGTTATTCATTCTTGATTCAAAAGCCAAGCTTTTTTGATTAAGAACTCCTTGATTTACTCGCATGTTATTATTACTGTTATATTGTTATACTTGTGGACAATCGTGCTCGCTCTTGCATAATAACATTATAGTTAAGAACTAAAGGTCCGACATACCTTCCACTAGCGAAGGCAAGGGCAAGGCTAACAAGTGCTGAAGACTTGTTATTTGTTTATGAATGTTATGTTTAAGACTATGATGTTGTTAAGACTTATTTATTTGTTTATATTTTCCGCACTGATGTTTAAGGTTAGTATGACCTCGGATTCATTTATTCAGATGTTGTAACCCCTTATGGGGAGGATTTTCTATTAATTTATGTTTTTGCATTTATTATGGGTAGATAGATATGTGATATTTGTACAGTGAACACCGAATCACGTGGAAATTGAAGTACCCGGATTTGGGGATGTCACAAGTTGGTATCAGAGCTGTAGGTTATGAACCTTAGGTAAGGGAAAACCTTAGGGTAGTAGCCTTCGATAACATAGTAATGATAAACTTTTATCGAGTTCTAAGAAAGATAATAAATTACCTTATGTGATATATGTTTATATTTATGTACTCGCTAGTATTGGTTAGCGTCACGTAATAACTAAGACTTAAAATTTTGATAGTCAGGATGTCAGATGTTGGAGGATCCAGTCAGCCTAGGGAGGTTGTACCCCGAGTGGCTATTGAGGAGAAGCCCTGAGACATTCATAAAGTCTAGGAGCAGTTGGTTCATAGAGAGCCATATCCATTGATCACTGTTGTTGGTCAGGAGCAAGAGCCAGTGTTTGACTCAGAGGAGGACTATGAGGAGATTGAGGTTGAGGCTAAGGCAACTGAGGAGGAGGATGAAGACCCTGATGAGTTCCCACTAAACTCTATCAGTGCTGAGATGTACGACGAGCTGTATGACCATAACACAGAGTTACAGGATACTGTTCGAGAGTTGAAGGAGCAGACGGTTACTCAGCGGACTACCATCTGGAAGAAGGATGGCGAGATCGAGATTCTGGATACACGTCTTGGAGACGTGGAGTGGGAGTTGGTTCATAAGAAGGGCTAAAGTGAAGAAAAGTCAGCTGAGATAGAGAAGCTGAAGAATGATTTGTGAGAAGAATCAGCGAAGCGTGCCATTACAGAGGATACTTGGATGAGCGCTTCACGACGTATAGATCTTGCCGAGGATAACAATCGGGCAAAGAAGGCTAAGACTGAGGAGACGGACTACACGTTTTAGACTGCGATTGATAAGGTCCAGGATCAGGTTATGTTCTATCCAATGCAGTTCGAAGATCTACCTTGGTATATGCTGGACCGTAGGACGATGTTCTGCATTATGGAAGAAGAACGCAAAAAATTTGTTCGACGTCTTGGTAGGCTGTGATAGGAACAGCATGATTATGTGAATATTTCTTTGTTAGTTACTAATGTTAATTTCGATGTGATTATAAACCACGGTATATGATGATGATTTAAATCCTGAAGATTCCTTATCTCGGGATAGTTGATGTAAATAGCAATGATGCTATCTTTCATGTGTTTAAAACTTTTGATTGAATAAAATATCAGAGTTTATTTAATGATATGTGTTAAGTGATTTTTTAAAATGTTTAAGCTAAGTCTTAAATATTTAAGAATTGAATAAAGATCTAATAAGCGTATATCTTTAAACAGAAATATGCCACCGAGAAGATGCCCTAACCGTCAACCAGCCCAAGAGGGTCGACTAATAATAACGATGCCAATGCTAACCCCGTTCAGCAGTTGGTGAATCTTTTGACTGGAGCTCTGAACAACCAGCCACAAGCTCTGTCGAACACAACATTCAAGAACTTCAAGGCGGTGGCACCGCCAGAATTTAAGGGATTCATGAACCCAATAGAAGCACATACTTGGGTCATGGAGATGGAGAATGTTTTTGACGTCGTTAGGGTCAGTGAGGATTAGAAGACGACTTACGCAACATTCATGCTGAAGGCAAAAGCCAGCTATTGGTGGCAGGCAAACAAGGTTCGGGGAGGACAAGGCGTGATAACCTGGGAAAGGTTCCAGGAGATGTTCTTCGAAATGTACTTCCCGACAAGCAAATAGAACCAAATAGAGGTTCATTTTCTGGAGCTAAAGCAGGGTAATATGTTTGTGCCAGACTATGCGGTGAGATTTAATGAGTTGGCCAGGTTTGGCACATACCAAGTGCACACTATTGAGAGGAAGGCCAGGAGATTCGAGCAGGGACTGAAGCCTTGGTTGTATATCAAGGTGTTGATGTTCCAGTTGAGCACCTTCGTTGGAGTATTGGAGAAAGCAATCATCGCTGAAGGTGGAAGCGATGATATGACCAAATACAACCAGGAGCTAAATAAGAAGAAGAATAAGAGTGAAGTAGAAGGAAATAAGGCTAGTGGTAGAAAAACTGGGGGAAGCAACAGTCAAAAGAGAAGGTGGAATGACAGCCCATCGACCGGGAATCAGCAGGGAAACCAGAAGAAGAGGGTAGAAACATGTCCGACCAGCGGAAAGAACCACCAGGGGGTCTATATGAAGGGAAAACGAGTCTGCTACAATTGTTTTCAGGAAGGTCACATAGCACCTAACTGCCCTTACCCTAAGAAGGGCGCCTGCTTCACATGTGGATCTAAGGACCACTTAGCAAGGGACTATCCCAAGAAGGTATCTGGAGGGGAAGGAGCAAGAGGGAACAGAGGTAGCAACGATGGAAACGCTCTGACAATTACAGGACCCACACCAACAAACAGACCTACTGCCAGGACATTCAACATGACCGTACAGGATGTTGTGCAGTCTCGCGATGTGGTGTCAAGTATCATTCTGATCAATAAAGTTAATGCTTATGTATTATTTAATTCGGGTGCTACTTGCTCATTTATATCCTATGACTTTGCTAAGAACTTGGAATTGCCTAAGGACGAGTTAGAATACCCTATGAACATAGAGATTGCGAATAGGGAAGTGATCCCTGTTAAGTATGTACACAAGAACTGTAGGGTGGATATTAAGGGTAATGTGATGAACGTAGATCTTATCCCGATTAGACTTGGGGAATTTGACGTTATCTTGGGAATGGATTGGTTATTCAATTATGGGGCGATAATTGACTGCCAGAGGAAATGTATTAACCTTATAACTCCGTCAAAGGTTGTGTTTTATGACAGCAAGTCGCCTAGACAAGCTAGTTATTTGACGATGACGCAGACCATGAAGTTATTGAGACAAGGCTATGTAGGATGTTTAGCCTACATAGTCGATAGTCGTAAAGAGAGCCCGAAGTTAGAGGAGATACCAGTTGTGAGAGACTTCGTGGACGTATTTTTGGATGATTTTCCAGGACTTCCGCCAGATAGGGAAGTGGAGTTCGTAATCGATTTGGCGCCAAGAACTGCTCTAATATTGAAGGGCCCGTACCGTATGGCCCCGGTAGAGATGAAAGAATTGATGGTACAGCTATAAGAACTATTGGACAAGAAATACATTCAGCTGAGTGTATCGCCGTAGGGAGCGTCTATGCTATTCGTTAAGAAGAAAGATGGGACAATACGGCTCTGCATCGATTATAGGGAGTTGAACAAGGTCACAGTCAAGAATAAATATCTGTTACCTAGGATCGATGACTTGTTTAACCAATTGAAGGGTGCGAGATACTTCTCAAAGATAGACTTGAGAAGTGGTTAGCATTAGTTGAAGGTGAGGACAGAGGATGTTCCGAAGACAGCGTTCAGAACTCGATATGGACACTACGAATTTTTGGTGATGTCATTTGGTCTAACGAATGCTCTTACAACATTTATGGACCTAATGAACTAAGTGTTCAAGCCATTTTTAGACAAATTTGTAGTGGTGTTTATCGACAATATTTTGGTGTATTCGAAGACCAAGGAGGAACACATAGAGCATCTGAAGGTGACATTAGAGGCGTTGAGAAGGGAGAAGTTGTATGCCAAATTTTCAAAATGCGAATTCTGGATTGAAAGGGTGCATCTTCTTGGACATGTGATCGATAAGGACAAAATTTTGGTAGATCCCTCAAAGGTCGAAGTTGTGATGAACTAGAATCAGCCGAAGACACCGTCGGAAGTGAGAAGTTTTCTTGGATTAGCAGGTTATTACATAAGATTTATTCAAGACTTTTCCAAGATCACAACTCCGCTGACGAATTTGACTAGAAAATCGGTGAAATTTTTTTAGATGGAGAAGTGTGAGGAAAGCTTCCAAGAGCTTAAGAAGAGGTTGAGTATGAAACCTCTGTTATCTCTTTCGGATAGCACAGGAAACTTTGTGGTATATAATGATGCATCGCATAAAGTACTAGGCTGTGTGCTTATGCAAAACGGCAAGGTCATTACGTATGCGTCACGATAACTGAAGGATTACGAGAAGGGGTATCCGACCCATGACTTAGAGTTGGCTGCGATGGTATTTGCATTGAAGATCTGGAGACACTGTCTCTATGGGGAGAAGTGTGAAATATATACAGACCACAAGAGTCTGAAATATATTTTTACACAGAAGAATTTGAATATGCGCCAAAGAAGATGGTTGGAATTGATAAAGGACTACGACTGTGAGATCTTAAACCATCTGAATAAGGTGAATGTGGTCGCCGACGCCTTAAGCAGAAAGAGTCGAGAGAAAATAACGTTGTTGACTGCCCAGGAGGAGCTAATTTCAGCAATGGAGAAACTGGAATTAGAAGTGAGATATCCTATGGAATCTGACGGGAAGCTGTTCCAGCTAGGAGCTGGTACAACCTTACTGGATAACGTTAAGGAAGCACAACTTTAGGATGAAGAATGTGAAAAGATAAAGAAGAAGATATCCGAAGGGAATGAACTAAAATTCAAAGAGGACAGTGAAGGACTTTTAAGATTTGAGAGCAGAGTTTGGGTACCGCCAATGCTAGAGATTAAAGAGGAAATTTTGAGCAAGGCTCATAGTTCTCGGTATTCGATTCATCCTGGGAGTACCAAGATGTACCAGGATCTCCGAAAGCATTTCTGGTGGCCGAATATGAAACGAGAGGTTGCTGATTGTATTACCAAGTGCCTGACTTGTCAGAAAGTAAAAACAGAGCATCAGACACCGAGTGGGTTGCTACAACCACTAGAGATCCCAGAATGGAAATGGGAACATACTAATATGGATTTCGTTGTTGGCCTTTGACAACTCAGAAAGGCTACTATGCAGTATGGGTTATCGTTGATCGATTGACGAAATCAGCACACTTCCTTCCAATCAAGACCAGATTCAACCTAGAGCAGTTGGCGAAGCTGTATGTGAAGGAGATTATTTTAAGACACAGAGTTCCAGTGTTGATTGTTTTTTATAGGGATCCGCTCTTCACATCGAATTTCTGGAAGCGACTACAAGAATGCATGGGAACGCAGTTGAGAATGAGTACAGTAGATCATCCTCAAATAAAAGGGCAGAGCGAGAGAACGATCTAGACATTAGAAGATATGCTGAGAGCATGCATCATGGATTTCAAAGGAAATTAGGATGATCACCTACCACTCGTGGAATTCGGTTATAACAATAGTTACCACACAAGTATTGGCATGCCGCCTTACGAAGCGTTGTATGGCAGAAAGTGCAGAACTCCATTGCATCGGGATGAAGTTGGCGAAAGACAATTGCTAGGTCCAGAACTGTTACAACAGATAGTCGAGATCGTCAAGGTGATCCGGACAAGATTGGTAGCCGCTCAGGATAGGCAGAAGAAATACGTCGATCCACACCGTAAGAATATAGAATTTTAATCGGGTAACTTTGTTTTCTTGAAATTCTCTCCCTTGAAGGGAAAGATCAGATTTGAAAAGAAGGAAAAATTGAGCCCGAGGTTCATTGGACCCTTTGAGGTGCTGCGAAGAATAGGAGAAGTTGAGTATGAGATAGCCCTACCTCCAGCGTTAGAACACATCCACAACATTTTCCATGTTTCAGTCTTACGACTGTAGAAGCCCGATTACAAACATGTGATTGAATATGAACCCCTGTAATTCGAGAAAGACCTATCCTATGAATAATTTTCTGTTCAGATTATTGACAAGAAAGAACAAGTTCTCAGAAATAAAGTGATACCTTCTGTTAAGGTAATCTGGAGGAACCACAATGCTGAGGAAGCTACGTGAGAACTCGAAGAACACATGATGAAAACTTACCCACATCTATTTGCGTAGTCTATGTGTAAGTGATTTTGGGGACATAATCTTTGTAAGGGAGGGAGAATGTAACGAGACGAATTTACTTAAATCATGATTATGGGGACAGAATCTTTTTAAGGGGAGAAAGATGTGACAAACGAGAATTTTGTAATTTAATTTAAATACTTATCGAAGTAAATAAATATTTTGATGATTTATTTATTGAGTTAAATAATTATTTGATGGAATTGTGGTAGATTAATTTAATTATATGTGTTACATTAATTAAATTATTGTGGAGAATTTTTATAGTTCAAATTATGTATTTAATTGAGTTTATTCGATTAAATGAATTATTTAATAAGCATAATGTTATTCTAAATAATTTAATAATTAATTAAAGATTTAATGAATTGTCATAATTAATAAATGAGAATTTTAATTATGTGATAAGGTGATTTAATGTGGATATTATATTTTATTTAATTGATTTGAATAAGATTATTTGATTAATTAAAGTATGACAATTAAAATATATAATAAACACTTTAATTAAAATAATGAGAAAGGAGGAACAAAGGAGGAAAAACAAACAAGGCCTTAGGGAGTGGGAGCAGTTAATTACATGGCGTGAATTAACTGACGACCCACTAAACACCAGTTATTTTCTATACGTATATTATTCATATTGGACTTATATAATATATATATATATATATATATATATATATATATATCAGACTTTATATATCTCATTAGAGAAGTTAGAAAATTAGAGAGAAAAGAGAGAGTTTAAGAGAGTCTGTGAATTTAAGAAAGAAGTTGGAGAATCAAAGAAAAGTTCATATCACTTTAATCAGATATTGTAAGGGTAATCTCTTCATCTTAATTTTATATTTCACTTTATAATATTTTCTCCATGAAAACTGTTTTCAATTTCTCTGTAACTATAATTTATTGACAATTGTTGTATATATGATGATATATATGTTAATATATGTTCACAACATATTTTATATCAATTATTCATGTTTTAAAACAATCAAAACCATGTAATTATGCTCTATTTAGAAATTTGAAAGTTACATAGTATGAAGAACATGAATATGGCATATATATACAAATTGCATGCTTTAATTGTTTATTTAACTTGAAATTGATAGTTGATTGCGATTATGCACGTTAAAATGAATAAAACAAATTTTAAACGGACAGATTCGAAGTTATAACGAACCGGTAATGATGAATTTCATGATTTCTCTCTAAACTTTATAAAATACCAAAAAATAGTGAATTTATGCCTTCCAAATTGAATGATTAAGTGATCTAAAGTGTTAAAAGCATGCTAGAAATATTGTATGATGCTTCTGTGAAGTTTATAGTTTATGGGTAACGTTAAAATTGTTGTGTTAGTTTAATTTGGGATTTATTGGGCTAAAAATCAGTACCGTCGCGAGTCGCAGAGTTTGAATCTAGGAACCTTCGCCCCGGAGAGGTCCTCAATACTAGAAAGCTCACCCCGGCGAGCCTGCGCCCAGACGAAGTTTCCCTATACAAAATCTCGCCCCGACGAGATTTGTAGAGAGGAAACTGTTTTATTTTTTTGTGTTTTCAGTCATGGCATGTTAGTTTAACTTAGTCTAACGAACATAATAGTGTGTTAAGAATATAACAAGAAGTCACAACAGATTGTTAAATATGTATATGACGATTTCAAACTTTATATGAACAATTGTAAATAACCTAAACTCGTGGTTCGTGAAATTTGACAATTGTTGTGTGGTTTGTCAAATACGTATGTTGAATGTTATATTACATGATTGATGTGAATGAGCAGAACTTAAACTATGTTAATAAGTCGAAATGGAAGTGATACTTAAACCCATAAGACTAACATTAGTATAACTAATGAAAGTTGTGATCCCAATAGAATATGTAGGACTATTTGGGAACGTGAATAGTATTTGTTTAAACTACGCACGAGACAAGTTTCTAAACCTTACTTTTAAGTTACGCAAGTGTTTTATCCCTAGTTTACTATTGTTGAGCAAGTTCTCTATCTATTCTCTTTAAATTGAGCAAATTTCTAAATTCAAAGTTATTCATTGAACAAGTTCTAAACTTATGTTTCTATATCAATCAAGTTTCTATTCTTGTTTATTCAAGTCAAGATTCGTATGAGATCTTATAATCTTTACTTATTCGATTGTATACTCTCTAGATTCATTAGTCAATGTGATTATCAATTATTGTTGAACCTTGTAAGACTAGCGAACCCTTATTGATTCGACTAGTTCATAGTTGATGAATGTCCTAAATTCTAGAACTGTTACTGAGATTATCCAAACCAAACTTCCTTTGGTACGAACTCTGACGTCAAACTGGGATGAACAAACCTGTTATAGAGGATTATTTACGCGTTAGCGTTGAGATGATGTGCACATTTATGGTACTAAGGGCTGATCCCCCTAAGTACGAGTAGTAGAGTCCATATAGTCTTATGACTGTTAAAGGTCGAATGTAAAAATACTTGACAACCTAGGACATAGTTCATGGTCTTATGACTCTCAGATGTACTTTTGATTCTTGTTATTCATTCTTGATTCAAAAGTCAAGCTTTCTTTTATTCAGAACTCCTTGATTTACTCGCATGTTATTATTACTGTTATATTGTTATACTTGTGGGCAATAGTGCTCACTCTTGCATAATAACATTGTAGTTAAGAACGAAAGGTCCGACGAGCCTTCCACTAGCAAGGCAAGGGCAAAGCTAACAAGTGTTGAAGAATTATTATTTGTTTATGAATGTTATGTTTAAGACTATTAATTTATCATGCTAAAAGGCGACGTTCGATATTCCAAATATCTTTGAACACTTAGGACTTAATATAAAATCTTTGAGGGATTTGTTATTAATTGTCTCATCTTGTTTAGTGCAGTATGTATATATATATATATATATATATATATATATGTGTGTGTGTGTGTGTGTGTGTGTGTGTGTGTGTGTGTGTGTGTGTGTGTCATATTAATTAACATGCAAAGCATGTTGCATAATATATAATATATATAGTATAAGCATGCATATAGAATACTATATTATACCCGGATTGATTATGAAATTTTATTTTAGTTTGGTTCACTAGAGCCACCAAGTGAACCAAAAGGTCAAACCTTGGAGTGCCAAAACTAAATTTAAACATAACTATTACATATAAACCCTGGCTCCATACAAACGGGTCTTCAAGCTCTCCTTGCTCCTTGGTCTCCAATTCTTCAAGATAATTCTAACTAGTCCTATTACATAAACTATTTAATTTAAATAGAAACCTTTATCAACAGTCAAAGGGAAGTACATAGGAGAGAGATATAATTTTACATCAAGAAAAAATTAGAGAAGACGAGCTACGAAGACCCCATTTAAAAAAACACATACATTCAAGTATTCAACTAAAATAAAATCCAATCATATTTGTCAACAGTTTATATCAACCTCATTTATTATCATACATATCATCATATGCGACAACAAATAAAATTCATCTCATGAATAATAAATCCATTCCACATATGCATCGATATCATTTAATGGGCAATAAAAATTTGTATGTAATCAAATAAAATAAACTCCATTATTTCATTTTTGAAAAATTGCACAAAATTAAAATCAGAATTTTTTCTGCAGCTCCAGCGCGCCCCGCGCCGACCTTACAGAAAAATTTTAGATTTCAGCATACTCGGCTGGCTGCGACCCGCGCCGCGACGAAATCTGGAATTTCTGATTCGCAATTTTTGACCTTGTCATCCAAAAAATAAGATTTCATACAACAAATTATGCCCAATAAATTGTTCCAAACACATACCCATACATATATGGAATCAAAACAATTAATAACTCGCATAAAGGTTTGGTTCTGATGCTACTGTTAGGTTTGTAACAATCAAAGTAGCGGAAGCATGGTAAAAACGAATTTTAAATATTTTACAAACCTTATATCCAGATTGTCCTTTATGCACAATTATTAATTAAACGAAAGATAAGAAATTATAGAATCATACCCTTGTAGAACTAAGGTGGTGTTTGATTGCATCTTAATGTATCTTAAAAGCTCACCTCTTAATGCATTTTAACAGCCCATATTTTTATATTAAGAGGTCCTCTGAGTAGTTTAGACTCATATTTATATCTTAATTATTCAGAGAACCTCTTAATATAAATATGTGGGCCCTTAAGAGGTATTAAGAGTTGGGCTGTTAAGATGCATTAAGATGAAATAAAACACCACCTAAGCTTCCACAGATACAAGTTCAACTCCAAATCCTTCGTGATCTCCTTGAGTTCCCCGGGATTGATTTCTTCCTTTGATCAACGCTAGCCACCCAAGCGTTTGGCCTCTAGAGGTGATACACCAAGGAAGAAGAGATATTCAAGAAAGTGGATGTTTGGCTAAACCCTAATTCTATCTCTATAGAATTTGTATACTCTCCCAACTATTGGAATAGTGTAATGTCTCTTCTTGTTCCATAATAAGAATTTCCAATTTATAGATGTAGGCAACTCTCCTAAACCATTTAGGTATAGAGTTTCATATTAATTAATTAAACCTTTTAATTAATTAGACTTCCCAATCCTATTGGGAATAATTAAACTCTTTTAATTAATTAGTCTCCTAATCTTATTAGGAATATATGGGAGAGAGAGTATCTTATTAATTAATTCTCAAACTATTTTAGGAATTAAATGTTTGGGAATTAATTAATTAATTAATAATAAGACTCCTCTTATTAATTTAATATTTTCAAAATATTAAATAATAAATATTAAGCTACTTAATTTATTCTATCACCATAGATTAAATTAAAAAAACATAACTTATTATTACGATTATGCCATTAGCTTCTTTAATAAATATTCTTTCTTTTATGGTGTGACCCCTTAAGTTCTCCATATTAAACCGGTTGTGAATAAATCAACTTAGAACAATTCTAATCTTATTTAAATAAATAAATTAAACTAATAATTCATTTAAATAAATAATATTTATTCTACAATAATGGTAAGCCCCCTTAGCGATCAACGACTTTTCAGATAATATAGATTTCAACATTAATCATAAAAGAACATGTGAGTAAATAATTACTTTACAATTCATTCCTTCCACCACCATACAATGTCCCAATTAAATATAAGACATGGATTTACTATCAAGTCTTATTTTGTTTAATTATATGTATTTCGATTCTAAAATGCACAACTCCAAATAATGCAAATTAGAAACTCATTTCTAATTTCATTCTGCCTTGGCCAATGACTACTGGGTTGTCATTTATCGAATCACATAGGACATTCTCTTCTTTTACTATAAGTGGTAGATTCTTTATTGATCATTCATTATCTCCATGTATAAATTATTATACCCAAGCATACCCTTTGATATACCCTTAGGGTCTTAAGGGACATGTCAAAGTATAACTCATCATACACAAGATACTATGATGATCTCAAGTCAAATAATTATTTGTACTACTATCACTTAAGGAATTCCTATTGATAGGCAAGTAAAACTCCATTAGGTATTCCTTAGCGAGCCACGTTTAGTGAACTTAATCTCCAATAAGCACTTACATACTTGCTTTAGTGTCTCCACAGCAAATGATTATGAGATCGATCATCCTCATCTAATGAGCAAGTCAACGTATGTGCCTATCTATCCGGATTCACTAATCCCTTTTTAGTAATCCAACAATTGGGAACTATTTTAGTTTTTAAGCTATCTAAGAATTTAGATCTCATTAGCATGATCTTCATCATGATTCTAAAAGCATTGCTTAAAACTATGGGTTTATCACATATTATAGAAACAGCACTATGTAGATAAATAAATGCCTTTAATTAAATAATATTTTTATTATTAAATGAATAAAATTGTTACAAAGTAAATACTTTATCATCAGACATGATTGGCTTGTATGCATATTACTTTCAATCTCCCACTTGCACTAAAGCCAATCGACATGGTATCTCATACCCATCTTCTTTAAATGATGATCAAACTGTTGTTGTGTTAAAGCTTTAGTAAATGGATCTGCAATATTTTCTTAAGAGTCCACACGCTCCAAGGTGACATCTCATCTTTTAATGATCTCTCTAATTAAATGAAATCGCGGCAACACGTGTTTGGATTTCTGATGAGACCTGGGTTCCTTAGCCTGTGCAATAGCTCCGGTGTTGTCACAAAATAAAGGTAATGCTCCTCTAATGCTAAGAACCACACCAAGTTCAGTTATGAACTTCTTCATCCAAAAAGCTTCCTTTGCAGCTTCACTTACAGCTATGTACTCTGCATCTGTCACTGAATCAACAACTGTTTACTTCTTGGAACTCTTCCAACTAACTGCGCCACCGTTTAAGGTAAACACATACCCTGAAACGGATTTACTGTTATCTTGGTCTGTTTGAAAACTTGAGTCTTTGTAGCCCTTTAATTTTAATTCAGACCCACTGTACACAAGAAATACATTCTTAGTTCTTCTTAAATAGTTTAGGATATTTTTCACTGCCTTCCAATGTTCTTCTCCAAGATTCGACTGATATCTGCTCGTTACACTAAGTGCATGAGCGACATCCGGTCTAGTACATATCATATCGTACATAATAGATCTTATTGCTGAAGCATAATAAATCTTACTCATACAGTCTCTCTCCTCAAGTGTTTTTGGGGCATGTTTCTTGGAGAGATGTATTCTGTGGCTCAATGGCATGAGACCTCTCTTGGAATCTTCCATGCTAAACTTTTTTAGCATCGTGCCAATGTACGTTCCTTGGGACAAGTCAAGCATACCTTTAGATCTATCTCTATATATCTTTATCCCCAAAATATACGATGTTTCTCCCAAGTCCTTCATGGAGAAGTGTTTTGATAACCAAATTTTGATCGACTGTAACATGGAATATCATTCCCTATCAGTAATATATCATCAACATATAATACAAAGAATGATACAACGCTCCCACTATCCTTCTTGTACACACATGGTTTATCCTAATTTTTGATAAAATCAAACTCTTTGATTGTCTCATCAAAATGGATGTTCCACCAACGAGAAGCTTGCTTCAACCCATAAATGGATCGTTGCAGTTTGCTGACTTGATTTGTTCCAACCGTTGCAACAAATCCCTCTGGACGTGTCATATACATATCTTCCTCAACGTTCCTATTGAGAAAGGCCGTTTTCACGTCCATCTGCCAGATTTCGTAGTCATAGTAAGCTGTAATCGCAAGCAAAATCTGAATGGATTTGATCATTGCTACTGGTGAGAAGGTTTCATCATATTCAACCCCTTGCCTTTGTTTGAAACCTTTCGCAACCAGTCGGGCCTTATACGTCTCTACCTTCCTGTCCGCTCCAGTCTTTTTTTTAAAGACCCATTTGCACCCAATAGGCTGAATGCCCTCAGGTGATGAAACCAAAGTCCATACTTTGTTCTCATACATGGAGTCCATCTCGGATTTCATGGCTTCTTTCCATTTCTCTGAGTCTTTACTATTCATAGGCATGTTCGTAATTTAATAGATCATCATCATTTATGATGTGTAACTCATCGTTATCCTCTATGACGAATCCATACCTTTCAGGTATCATCAGTACTCATCCAGATTTACGAATAGGGCATTGTACAATAGGTTCTTCTACTTAGTCAGGTACCTGACATTGATCCGTAGTAATTTGTGGTTCTTGAATTTCTTCAATATATATCTTACTCCCACTGCCCCCTTCGAGGATAAACTCCCTTTCCAAGAAGGCAGCATGTTTCACAACAAACACCTTTTGATCAGTTGGATTGATAAATATAATAATCTGATGTCTCTTTAAGGTATCCCACAAATCTACATTGGTCGGATCTAGTCTGCAGCTTATTATTCTCAAACTTTTTGATATAAGCTGGACAACCCCAAGTCTTAACATGCTTAAGATTTTGTTTCCTCCCTGTCCATATCTCATATAGAGTCTTTGTGACAGATTTGGTAGGTACCTTGTTAAGTAGGTATGCAGCCGATTCTAGAGCATAACCCCAGAAGGAAACTGGAAGATCGGTAAAGCTCATCATGGAACGAACCATGTCCAACAGTGTTCGATTTCAACTTTCAGACACACTATTCAACTGTGGTGTTCCTGGTGAAGTCCATTATGAGATTATACCATTTTCTTTGAGACAATTGAAAAACTCACCGCTTAAGTATTCACCACCTCGATTCGATCGAAGAATCTTAATACTCTTGCCAGTTTGTTTTTCTACTTCACTTATGAATTCTTTGAACTTATCAAACGATTCAGATTTGTAATTCATTAAATACACATATCCAAATCTTGAATGATCATCAGTGAATGTAACAAAATAAGAATACCCTCCTCGTGCATTCGTTGTCATAGGTCCACAAATATCTGTGTACCAACGCTAACAACTCTATAACTTTTCTCCTTTTCCACTAAAAAGAGATTTAGTCATCTTACCCATGGGACAAGATTCACAAGTTGGATATAATTCATAATCAGATAGCTCTAAGAGCCCATCTTTATGTAACTTGGATAATCTTGTTTCATTAATATGACCAAGTCTACAGTACCACATAAAAGTATACTTCATATCATCTCATTTCTTTTTCTTAGTTTGTTCAATTTGAAGTATATTTTCATGCAAGTCAAGTACGTAGAGTCCATTCAGTAATTTAACAACTCCATATAAAACATACTTATTATAAATAGAACAACTATTGTTCTTTATTATAATATTATAACCATCCATATCCAATACAGAAATAGAAATAATGTTTCATATAATTGTTGGAACGAAATAATAATTATATAAATTAATGGACTTGCCCGTAGACAGTGCTAAACAATAAGTCCATGCAGCTAATGCAGCAACCTTTGCTCCATTTCCCACTCATAGGACGACTTCATTCTTGTTTAGCTTTCTACTTCTGACCAGTCCCTGCAAAGTTTTACATATGTGAGAACCACAGCCGGTATCCAATACCCAAGTAGAAGTTTGACTTTCAAAAAAATTAATTGAAATCATTAACAAACCTTGATTGGAAGTCGAAGCTTCTCCAAGCTTCTTCTCTGCCAGAAACTTCTTGCAGTTCCTCTTCCAGTGACCCGGCTCGTTGCAATGGAAGCACATTCCTTTGCTAGCTAGATCAGGGTTTTTTTTATCCTTCACTTTCGCCCTGCCCTTAGCCTTCTTGGTTTTCTTCCTTTCAGAAGATACCTTAGGCCTCTTCCTTTTTTTTGGAAGAATCATCCACCAGTAAGACTTGGTTTTTCTTGAATGGTAAGTGTCCTTTAGCAGTTTTCAACATGTTAAGTAATTCAAGCAAGCTGACATCCAACTTATTAATGTGGAAATTCATAACAAATTGTGAGAAAGTATCTGGGAGTGACTACAAGATCAAATCCTGACTTAACTCCCCATCCATGATGAACCCAAGTTGTCCAAGACGTTCAATCAAACTGATTATCTTGAGGACATGAGTCTCAATAGTAGTGCCCAGTGTCATCCGAGATCGGAAGAGCTCCTTAGATATCTCATATTTTGCAGTCCTACTTTGCTCACCATACAACTCTTGAAGGTGCAGCAATATAGTAGGAGCATCCATAGTTTCATGATGACGCTGAAGCTCTTTACTCATAGATGCGAGTATGATGCATTGAGCCATAGATGCATCAGCTTGCCACTTCTTAAAAGTAGCAATCTCTTCCTCAAAGGCTTCTTCTGCAACATTTGCAGGGACAGACGAATTTAGGACATAAAAAATATTCTTTGTAGTGAGAACAATTCTCAGATTCCTTAACCAGCCCGTGTAATTGGGTCCGATTAGTTTTTTAGCATCAAGTATGCTACGCAGTGATAGTGAGTGTGATATTTTTCAAATTCTGCATGTGAAATTAAACAATATTTTAGCAAACATTCATTTAATTAATTACAAAAATAAATTAGGTCTTTATTTTAAATTGGTGTCTCCAACTATTTTCTTCAAACTATATTACCCTCATAATATATAGTTCAGCAAATCTAATTAAAGATTTGCTAGTGAGAATAAAGATCATATTTCAAGTGTAAATAGGTGGTGATACAACAAACTATATATAAATAAATAGGTAGACAACTCTTGTCAATTACATCATCATGTAACTCCTTTTGCCTCTTAGATTATTTTGATCAAGTGGTGACACATCCGAATCAAAATTATCCAAGTTAAGTCCAACCTAGCACTTTCATATATTCAAATAGAAAAATAACATCCTTGTGGTGACACAACAAAATAGTATTGTTCAATTTTTTTATAAGCATCAAATGTGATAAATCAATATCTTAAATATTTAATACTCGCCTTGTGATGGCACAACAAACTCATATTAAATATTAAATACTCTATTAATTTATCATGCTAGAAGGTGACGTTCGATATTCCAAATATCTTTGAACGCTTAGGACTTAATATAAAATCTTTGAGGGGTTTGTTATTAATTGTCTCATCTTGTTTAGCGTGCATGCTCACACACACACACACACACACACACACACACACACACACACACATATATATATATATATATATATATATATATATATATATATATATATAATACGAGTCATATTAATTAATATGCGAAGCATGTTGCATAATATATAATATATATAGTATAAGCATGCATATAGAATACTATATTCTACCCGGATTGATTATGAACTTTTATTCAAGTTTGGTTCACTAGAGCCTTCAAGTGAACCAAAAGGTCAAACCTAGGAGTGCAAAAATTAAATTTAAACATAACTATTACATTTAAACCCGGGCTCCATACAAATGGGTCTTCAAGTGCTCCTTATTCCTTGGTCTCCAATTCTTCAAGATAATTCTAACTAGTCATATTACATAAATTATTTAATTTAAATAGAAACCTTTATCAGCAGTCAAAGGGAAGTACATAGGAGAGATAGAATTTTACATCAAGAAAAATTAAAGAAGACGAGGTACGCAGACCCCATTTAAAAAAACTCATACATTTAAACATTCAACTAAAATAAAATCTAATCACATTGGTCAACAGTCCATAATCAACCTCATTTATTACCATACATATCATCATATGCATCAATAAATAAAATTCATCTCATGAATAATAAATCCATTCCACATATTCATCGATATCATTTAATGGGCAATTAAAATTTGTATGTAATCAAATAAAATAAACTCCTTTATTTCATTTTTGAAAAATTGTACAAAATTAAAATCAAATTTTTTTCTGCAGCTCCGACGCCCCCAGCGCTGATCTTACATCAAAAATTTCAAATTTCAACAAACCCGACCGGCGCGCCTTGCGCACAGACGAAATCTGGAATTTCTGATTTGCGATTTTTGACCTTTTCATCCAAAAAATAAGATTTCATACAACAAATTATTCCCAATAAATTATTCCAAACACATACCCATACATATATGGAATCAAAACAATTAATAACTCGCATAAAAGTTTGGCTCTGATGCCACTGTTGGGTTTGTTACAATCAAAGTAGAGGAAGCATCGTAAAAACGGATTTTAAATTTTTTACAAACCTTATACTCGGATCATCCTTTATGCACAATTATTAATTAAACGAAAGAAAATAAATTATAGAATCCTACCCTTGTAGAACTAAGCTTCCACAGGTACATGTTCAACTCCAAATCTTTCGTGATCTCCTTGAGTTCTCCGGGATTGATTCCTTCCTTTGATCAACGTTAACAGCCCAAGCTTTTGGCCTCTAGAGGTGATCCACCAAGGAAGAAGAGATATTCAAGAAGGTGGGTGTTTGGCTAAACTCTAATTCTATCTCTATAGAATTTGTATACTCTCCCAACTATTGGAATAGTGTAATGTCTCTTCTTGTTCCATAATAAGACTTTCTTATTTATAGATGTAGGCAACCCCCCTAAACCATTTAGGTATAGGGTTTCATATTAATTAATTAAACTTTTTAATTAATTAGGCTTCCCAATCTTATTAGGAATAATTAAACTCTTTTAATTAATTAGTCTGCTAATCTTATTATGAATATATGGGAGAGAGAGTATCTTATTAATTAATTTCCAAACTCCTTTAGGAAATAAATATTTGGGAATTAATTAATTAATTAATAATAATAATAATCATAATAATAATAAGACTCCTCTTATTAATTTAATATTTCCAAAATAATAAATATTAAGCTATTTAAATTATTCTATCACCATAGATTAAATTAAACATACTTAACTTATTATTACGATTATGACATTAGCTTTTTTAATAAATATTCTTCTTTTTATGGTGTGACCCTTTAGGTTCTCCATATTAAACCGGTTGTGAATAAATCAATTAGAACAATTATAATCTTATTTAAATAAATAAATTAAACTAATAATTTATTTAAATAAATAATATATATTCTACAATAAGGGTAAGCCCCCTTAGCGATCAACGACTTTCTAGATAATATAGATTTCAACATTAATCATAAAAGAACATATGTGTAAATAGTTACCGTACAATTCATTCCTTCCACCATACAATGTCGCAATTAAATATAAGGCGTGGATTTATTATCAAGTCTTATTTGATTTAATTATATGTATTTCGATTATAAAATGCACAACTCCAAATAATGCAAATTAAAAACTCATTTCTAATTTCATTCTGCCTTGGCCAATGACTATTGGGTTATCATTTATCGAATCACATAGGACATTCTCTTCTTTTACTAGAAGTGACAGATTCTTTACTGATCATTCATTATCTCCATGTATAAATTATTTTACCCAAGAATACACTTTGATATACCCTTAGGGTCTTAAGGGACATGTCAAAGTATAATTAATCATACACAAGATACTATAATGATCTCAAGTCTAATGATTATTTGTACTACTATCACTTAAGGAATTCATATTGATAGGCAAGTAAAACTCCATTAGGTATTCCTTAGCGAGTCAAGTTCAGTGAACTTAATCTCCAATAAGCACTTATATACTTGCGTTAGTGTCTCCACACAAATGATTATGAGTTCGATCATTCTCATTCAATGAGCAAGTCAACGTATGTACCAATCTATTCGGATTCACTAATCCTCTTTTTTGTAATCCAACGATTGAGAAATATTTTAGTTTTTAAGTTATCTAAGAATTTAGATCTCATTAGCATGATCCTCATCATGATTCTAAAAGCATTACTTAAAACTATGAGTTTATCACATATTATAAAAACAGCACCATGTAGATAAATAAATTCCTTTAATTAAATAATACTTTTATTAATAAATGAATACAATTGTTACAAAATAAATGCTTTATCATCAAACATGATTGGCTTGTATGCATATTACTTTCAATAGTATCTTATGTATGATGAGTTATACTTTGACATGTCCCTTAATTTCAATAGTTAATTGATTTATTTGAATAAAATTAGAATTATTCAAATTAATTTATTCACAACCGGTTTAATATGGAGAACCTAAAGGGTTACACCATAAAAGGATGAATATTTATTTAAGAAGTACATGGCATAATCGTAATAATAAGTTAAGTGTATTAAATTTAATCTATGGTGATAGAATAAATTAAATAGATTAATATTTATTATTTAATATTTTAAAAATATTAAATATAAATTAATAAGAGGAGTCTTATTATTATTGTTACTAATATTATTAGTTTAATTCCTAAAAGAGTTTAGAAATTAATTAATAAAAATACTCTCCCATATTCCTAATAAGATTAGGAGGTAAATTAATTAAAGGAGTTTAATTAATTCTCCTTTAATTAATTGCTCCTAATAAGATTAGGAAGCCTAATTAATTAAAAGAGTTTAATTAATTAATATGAAACCCTAATCCTATAATGTTTACGAGGGTTGCCTACATCTGTAAATAAGAGGAGTCTTATTTTGATTAAGCACTAATGCTTTTTCAAGTTGTTGGGAGAGCACACCTTTTTTAGAGAGAGAGAAAACTAGGATTTTGCCAATAACTCACCTTCTTAATACTTGTTCATCCTTGGTGGATCACCTCTAGAGACCAAAAACTTGGGTGGCTGACATTGATCAAAGGAATGAATCACTCCCTGTAGATTCAAGTCGAACAAGGAAAGAATTGGAGTTGAACTCGTACCTGAGGAAGCACGAATCTTCAAGGGTATGATTCTTTCTTCATCTCTTTAGAATAAATTAATAATTGTGAAAAAGGATGATCCAAGTTAATGGTTTGTAAAATTTTAAAACTCTAATTTTACACTTCCGCTGCTATGTATATAATTCCTGCATGCTATTTTGATCTTACAAACCTAACAGTGATATTAGAGCCAAACCTTTATGCGAGTTATTAATTGTTTTTATTTGATATGTATATTAATATGTGTTTGAAATAATTTATTTGGGCATAATTGTTAACTATGAATTATGTTTTTGGAGGAAAACTACACAATTCGCGAACCAGAAAAACTGACTCTGCCCAGCGGCGCCGCAGCGCCTGTCTAAAGCTTAGTTGTCGCGCCGCAGCGTCGGGTCAGGGTCTTCAGGATCCAGGAGGCGCCGCAGTGCTGGTTCTGGTCCTGAAAACGTTGAACCGGCGCCACAGCGCCACCTTGCTAGTACAAAAGCGACGCTGCAGTGCCGATCCCCAAGAAAAAGAAAAAGAATTATTTATTTTATTTTATTTTATTTTTGATTTCTAATTAAGATAAAAGGTTTATTTTAATTAAAATTAAAATTATATATTTTTTCTGTAATTCCATATTAATAAAGGAGCTTATTAGATTTGGAATTGGATAAGATAAAGATGTTTATTTTAATTAGAATTCGATTTCATGCTAATTAATTAGAGTTAGAATTGGATTCCATGATAACTAATTAGAGTTGAAATTGGAATTCGAAACTAACTAGAATTGTCCATTAAATCGATATCAATGTATATATTAAATATTTTATTTATTGATGCATATGGTGATATGTATGATAATAAATGGGGTTGATTATGGACTATTGACCAATGCGATTGAATTTTATTTTAGTTGAATGCGTGAATGTATGGGTTTTATTAAATGGGGTCTGCGTACCTCTTCTTCTCTAATTTTTCTTGATGTAAATTCTATCACCCTCCTATGTACTTTCTCTTGACTGTTGATCAAGGTTTCTATTTAATGTAAATAGTTTATGTAATAGGATTAATTAGAATTATCTTGAAGAATTAGAGACCAAGGAGCAAGGAGCGCAAGATGACCCGTTTGTAATAGAGCCTGGGATTTAAATATAATAGTTATATTTAAATTTAATTCTTGCACAGTAACAGATGAGAAATTTTTATGAGATTTTTTTTTATGTTGTGATTCTAGGGACAGAATCCTTTTAAGGAGGGAAGATTGTAACAATTGAGATTTTACATATTAAATGTTATTATTTATTGAGTGAATAAATATTTTATGTGATTTATTTATTGAGTTAAATAAATAAATTATGTGATTTTCTGGACTGATTTAATTAAGAGTAATATTTAATTTAATTAATGTGTATTGATTCTATAGTATAGTTCTAATTTAATTGAGATAATTAAATTAGATGATTATGTGTTGAGTGTTACATGAATTAGAATTAGTGAGTAATCATAATTATATGGCATTTTTATGTGATTTATTGATGTTAGATTTTAATTAATTAAATAAGAGTGTTAAAGATTTAATTAATTAAAGTGTGACATTAAGGTATGTGTTAAAATGATTTATAAAAAAAAAGAAAAGAGTTTTTAAATGATTTTTAACCAAACAAGGCCCATACTTTTGTTTTAAAAGGCTTTTACCAAACAGGGCCCTTGCACTACCTTTAAACCTAATTTTACCCAAACAAGACCTTAGCACTAAAATCTGTTTGTATTAAAAGGATTGCCAAACTAGCCCTTGTGGCTTTTGAAATTTTATAACAACTAATTTAATTATATTATTAAGTGTAGTTAAGTATATGTATTATTACCTATCAGTTATATAGTACGTGTAGAGAAGAAATACAAAGAAGAAGAAAGAAGAAGAAGAATTGCTAGAACTCACCATCATCGTCTTCCACTCTCATAGCAAAGGTTATAATCTTTACCTTTATAACCATAGAATCAATTCATATGTGTTGTATTTCTTCTTTGTCAAATTAGATTTTCATGAAATTGTATAATCATGAATTTTATATGTATATATAGTATTCATATGTTTTTCATATGTAATTGTATGCCATGAAAGGATTTTCAGAATTTAATTGTTGTAAAAATAAGTTTTTAAAGTTATGTTCTTCAATCTTTCATAGTTTTAGAATTTTTTGTAAAAATCTTTTGTGAAAGTTCTTGATTTTGATATATGTATGAGATGTGTACATATATATATATATATATATATATATATATATATATATATATATATATATATATATATATATATATGTTTACATGTGATTTATATAGTGGTTTAAGTGTTTTAACTCACAAAGATATGATGAACATGGAGAAATCATGTTCATAGTGTTTTATTATGAAGTTATTTTGAAAATAGTTCTTAAATCATCAAAGTGATTGGTGTAAGCATAAAGTTATGAGTAATATATGATATAACATGATTATATATATGAGTTATATGGTTGTTTTAACAATTCAATTCATGAAATTTTGATAAACAAGAAGAATTATGTTAATAGTGATTTTCTGTAAATCAATTTCTGAAAAATGGCTTTTGAAACTATCAAATTGATGATTGATTATGGGTTATTGTTTAAATTGATCATGTATTATGTTAGTATGTTAAGAATAGGAGTTATTACAATTGAAATTACTTAAATTGATTGAAAAACGAATTCATAATAACAAAATTTGTCAAAAACGCTTAAAATTGTGTTTTTCTTCGAAAATCATGAAATCTTTGTTTTGGTTATGTGATGTATGGATTTTATATGTTATGATCATGTTAAAGAGTTTAAAATATTGTTTGTATCAAGTTTCATGTTTATCATTGTGACACCCCCAAATCCGGGTACTTCGTTTTCACATGATTTGGTGTTCACTTTCTAATATAACATACATCTACCCAATATAACTTCAAAATAAAATACAACCTTTATTCAAAATAATAAAATCTCCCTTAAAACAAGGGTTACAACTTTCTTAAAAATCAATCACAAGGTTACTCTAACCTTGACATAATAATAATGTGCGGAAATAAAAACATAACATTAACTTCTATTACAATCATTTCAAATAATAAAAACAAGTCTTCACTTGTTTTGCTTTTCCTTACCCTTACTCGTAGACGGGGCGTCAACATTATCAACCTTAGCTGTAATTTTTATATAATGCAAGAGTGAGCAAACAACAACTCACTGGAGTTTAACAATAATAAATACATGAAAGGATATCTTTAAAAAGAGTTTGAATAACTTAGCTTACTTCAACAATAAAGAATTGAATAATAATTCTCTATCAACATTAGAATTCGAATATAGAATTTTATCTGAGGGTCATAAGACCTTTGAACTTTTGTCCTAGGTTATAAACATTCCCATTTAAACCTTTAACAGTCAATAAGACTATGGACCTTAACTCGTACTTAAGGGGATCAGCCCTTCGTACCATGTATTGTGCACAAACATCTTAACGCTTACGCGTAGTAACCTCCCCTAATAATAGGGTTGTTCAACTCAGTAATTTGAATTCAAGTCCGCACCAAAGAAAGTTTGGTTTGGATAAGCTTATAAGGGTAATTTAGAATTCACGTTCATCAACTAAGGATTAGTTGAATCGACTTTCAATAACTTGGAATAATTCGTAAGTGAAAGAACTACGAACTAAAGAATATTCAAATCTTGCTTGAACAATAAGCCAAGGTTACTTTAATTATATCATGAACTTTCAATAATTACTTGTCCAATAAAAGAACAATCTCAAATAATGAATAATTGAATTGAAACAAATAAACGAGTTTAGGGTTTAGAAGACTTGCATAAAAATTAATACAAGATCAGAGTTTAGAAAACTTGCCTCAAGCGCAAGCTACTAATAAAATCATGTTCTAACAATTCCTACACATATATATTTAATCACAATAATCTAAATTAGTTAACACGTAACTAATTTACATAATTAGTTAACCCATCTAGGTTAACTCATTTTTATTTAATTATTAAGTTTATAATTAATAACCACATAATTTAATTACATCACATAGGCATGCTCACATAATTAAATCAAATAATAATTATGTACTTCACATTAATTAAGTTATAATTAAATAAATTATAATTTAAACATTTAATCTAATTATAATTACTCAAATTATAATTACATCTTATTTTAATTAAATTATAAACAAATTTATAATTTATAACCAATTAAACCACATCTTGCATTTACTAAATTATAATTACACAAATTATAATTTATAATTAATCATGCAAATATTGAATTATAATACACAAGATTATAATTTATAATTAATCATGCATTTATTATAATTACATAAATTATAATTTAAAAATGATCATTCACTTGATTAAAATTAATCAACTATAATCATTATAATTTAAATTAAACCTTTACTCTAATTATAATTATTCAAAATTATAATCACAAATTATATTTTATTAATATAATTTATTAATATTCACTTATAATTTTAATATATATTTAATCATGCTATAAAAGTTATTACATAAAATTAGCTTTACAAAATACAAAAGAAAGCAAGTTTCTTTTTTTCCCTGCCACCCCCCCTCCCCCGCTGGGGTGGGGGTTTCCTTCTTGATAGGCTCGCCGGGACGGGCCCCTTCCAGGGAACGCAGACAAGTTCGCGAACTATGTAGAGAAAAAGTTAATTTAGCTTATTTTTCCACACCAAATTCTAATTCCAGTTCATGCAATTCATACTAATTAATAGAAAACACAAACTTACAGGTTCTAACATGATTCTAACATACATAAATATTATAACACATCATCAAACAACCAATTTCATGATTTATTTATTTTTTTTAAAAAAACCATTGTTAAGTGTTCTTCATGAAATTGAACACTGCATTTTTGTTTTTAAATCAATTCACTCAATTTCAATTATAGTAAATAAATTCTTAAAATGCTATCATCATCCACAATTAATTTAAACAAAGATGAACAATCAAACATGAACTCCTTTGATTTTTAAAAGAAAACCATATATATATATAAACTTTCAAAATACTTTCACTGTAATTCTTTGAAGAATATGAACTCCTCATGTTTAATATATAAGCATGAATTAAACAATTCAATTTATCATACTAATCAATTACAAACAACTTATATACACCATATCACTTTCGCCCATCAACATCACCATGTTCATGAAGAATTAAACTTTTACAGAGAACTAAATATTGGTGGAAGAACATAAAGAAACATAATTTAAATTTAAAATTAATACCTCTTGATTAAAGCTAGGAGAAAAGATGAAGATGATAGTGTAAAGCTTTCCTTAGGATTTCTCAAAAGTCCTCTTCTTCTTCTCTCTTCTTCATTTTCTCTCTATCTTTTCTCTGTTTTCTTTTCTCTCTTTTTCTAACACTGACTATCTCTATAACTAACGTAATATAACATATACATAACTGATATATGTATATAATATAAAACATAATTATATAATATATAACTGCTAAATAATTATACCTCTACTTAATATATAGCAGTTACAAAACTTTTGAAAATCAAAAGCCATAAGGCTTTGTTTGGCAACAGATTAATTTAGAAAATAGTTTTATTAACTAAGGCCTTGTTTGGGTAAAATGAGTTTAAAGCTAGTGCAAGGGCCTTGTTTGGCAAAACCTTTTAAAACAATAAAATTATTTAAAAACTCTTTTCTTTATTTTAATAAATCATTTTAACACATACTTTAATGTTACACTTTAATAAATTAAATCTTTTAACATCTAATTTAATCAATTAAAATCTAACATCAATTAATCACATAAAATTTTTGCCACATAATTATAATTACTAGCTAATTATAATTCATGTAACACTTCATCACACAATTCATCCAATTTAATTATCTCAACTAAATTAGAACTGTACTAAAAATTAATATACATCAATTAAATTAAATATTAAATATTCATTTAATTAATATATAACACTTAATTAAATCACTCCACAAAATCATATAATTTATTTATTCAACTCAATAAATAAATCACAAAAAATATTTATTTAACTCAATAAATATTTAAAATTATTATACAAAATATCAATCGTTACAATCATGTTGAGAAAAATCAAATTCGGTGTGAAGAAATAAGCTAAATTAGCTTATTTCTCTTCTAGTTCACGAACCAGCCCCTTCACCAAAGGGAGGACCTGCCCCAGCGAGGCTTTTATACATTGGGGACAGCTCCAGCAAGGGTTGCTGCTGTCCGAAAAATTTGGTTTTTGGTTTTTGAGTTTTCATGCTCCGTTTGTTTAGCTAACTTATTTCTATGACTAGAGAAGTGTAATAGGTAATAAGATAACATGTTTTTGATGTGTTTAAGATAGATTGAACTTTATATGAATGTGTTACATGTGTATGAGTGTGTTAATTTCATAAGGTACACGACACGATTCATTGCGTTATAAGCTTATGAATGCATGTCGTGAATGTAGACTCACGTATTTGACTAGTTAGCAACCTATATTGTAAACAACATTGTGAGTTAGACTTGAGTATGAAGTTCAAGGGTTTAAACGTTGTAGTTGAATACTAATAGACGCTTTAAATGTAATGCAATGTGAAGGGTAATTGTGAAAGTGGTTATAGTTATTAAAGTGTAGCTTGCGCTTGAGACAAGTTTTCTATCTCTAAACTTGTTATTTATATTGTGCAAGTTTTCTAATCCTTATTCTCTTACGTTAAGCACGTTCCCATTTCAGAACTTGTTATTTACCTTGTACAAGCTTCGTTGTATTATATTATTCCTAATGCTCAGATATTGAAGTATTATTGAGGTATTGTGATCTTGACTTAGTTGTTCAAGCAAGATCTACTTATTCTTTCAATTGGTTTGAGTTATTTCTAAAGCATGCCTATCTATTATGTAGTTTATTGTTATATCTTATAATTGATTCATGATTCTTATATTATTGAACTATTAAAGTACTGTGAGTCGATTCAACTACTCCTAGTTGATGATAGTTGAAACTCCAAAGTTCCTTTACCTATCCAAACCAAACTTTCTTTGGTGCTGAATTGTATATCAAATACTTAGAATGAACAACCCTATTTACTAAGGGACATTTATGCGAAAGCATTAAGATGGTTGTGCACAATTCATGGTACAAAGGGTTGATCCCCCTGAGTACGAGTTAAAGGTCCATAGTCTTATTGACTATTAAAGGTTTAAATAGAAATATTTATAACCTAGGGAATAGTTCAAGGTCTTATGACCCTCAGATGATTCTATATTCGAATTCTAAGAATTAATGAAAGAATTATTATTCAATTCTTTATTTTGATGAAAGTAAAGTTATTCAAACTCTTTGAAACTATTCACTTATGCCAGATCACTGTTGTATTTCCAAGTGAGCTTTTGTTTGCTCACTCTTGCATGTTTTACCACCCATTGCAGTTGAAACCAAGAATGCTGACATACCGTTAACAAGTAAAGGAAAAGGGAAGATGAGCAAGTGAAGGCTTGTGTTACAAGTTTTTATTATAATAAGACTTAGTTGATTATGTTTTATTTTCGCATTTTTATTTGATGTTAAGGTTTAGATAACCTTGGGATTTTATTGGACAAGTTGTAATCCTTTATCAAGGAAGATTTTATTTAAGTTTTATGAAGGTTGCAATTTACTTTGCAATTCTTTATTATTGGATAGATATATGTTTTAATTTAGAAAGTGAACACCAAATCATGTGTAAGCGAAGTACCCGGATTTGGGGGTGTCACAGGTTGGTATCAAAGCAGTAGGTTATGAACCATAGGTGGGAGAAAAACCTTAGGTAGTAGCCTTATAGTAAGATCGAAAAGATAGTGGTGATAGGTAAAGATAATAAACTACCTTATGTACTATGTGTTTATATTTAGGTATTCGAAGAGTGACGACTCGATATCACATAATAATAAACTTTAAAATTCTTTTGTCAGGATGACGAACGTTGGAGAACCCAGTCAGGCTAGAGAGGATATACCTCAGGTGCCTTGAGAGGAAGAGCCCCGAGACATCCATGTTATCTGGGAGCAGCTGGTTAAGAGAGAGCCATCTCCAGTGATCACCGTAGCTGGTCAGGAGCGTGAGCTGACACCTATTCCAGAGGTAGAGGACGAGGACGAGTCTGAAGAGCAGGAAGAGGATCCCGAAGAGGAATTTCCACCTCACTCTATTAGTGCTGAGATGTACAAGACGGTTTACGATAGTAACGTGGAACTTCATGATCGAGTCCGAGAGCTCGAGAAAACCATCCAGCAGCGGGACGAGACTATTGAGGATATGGCTAGTGACCTAGGAGAAGCACAATGGAACCTAATACACACAGAGAATGATCGAGACGAGGCACGAGCCGAGTTAGCAAAGCTGAAGCAAGACATCCATGAGGAGTCAACAAAGCATGCCAAAGCTGAGGAAACAAGCCTGAGGGATACTCAACGAGCCGATCGAGCTGAGAACGAGGTGGAAACTAAGAGAGCCAAGCTAAGGGAAATAGAATACGCTTTCCATACAGCCATAGATAGGGCTCAGGGCCGTATCTTCTATTACCCAGCTCAGTTCCAAGGTTTACAGTGGTATGTGGTGGACCAAAGGACAGCGTTTCGAGTGATGGAGGAAGAACGAAGAGAGGTTGTGCGACGTCTTAATATGCCTAGACATTAGAGCTTTTAAATTATGTGTTTCTTTTTGTAATAAATAGATGTTAATCCCATAATTTGAGATAATAATGGAATAAAGTGATGACGTAGTCCTGTAACTTGTTCCAGTTCAGGAAAGATGATGTATATAGCAGGAATGTTGTCTATCCTATGTTCTTAAAACTACGAGTAATGAATAAAAGAAGTTTATGGATATGCTATGTGTTCATATATGAACTGAGTTATTTAAAATGTTTAAGCTGAACTTGAATTCTTAAGAATTGAATAAAGGAGCTAATAATAATTTTTCTTAACAGAAAATGCCTCCTAGAAGAAGACCTACACGTACAACAATGATGGAACAAACCCTAACTCAGTTCAGCAGTTAGTGAACCTGCTGACAGGAGCGATGGCGAATCAGCAGCAAATGCAGGGTACTATATTTAAGGAATTCAAGGCAGTAGGTCCGCCTGAATTCAAGGGATCGACAAACCCGATAGATGCATAGACGTGGGTTATGGAAATGGAGAAGGTCTTTGACGTGGCTAAGGTAGGTGAAGACCAGAAAATAGCATTCGCTACTTTTATGTTGAAGTCAGATGCTAGCTTCTGGTGGCAGGCTAATAAGACCAGAGAAGGTGAAGGAGTCATACCGTGGGTACGTTTCAAAGAGATGTTCTTTGAAATGTACTTCCCTATGAGTTTGCAGGACCAGATGGAGGTCCAATTCTTAGAGCTGAAGTAGGGAGGGATGACAGTGTCGGAATACGCCGCAAAGTTCAACGAGTTGGCCAGGTTCGCTACTTACCAGGTCAGCACGGACGCTAGGAAGGCGAGGAGGTTTAAACGGGACTGAAACCCTGGCTCTACAGCAAGGTCTCTATGTTCCAGCTGAACACATTTGTAGCCTGTGCTAGAAAAGGCTATTCTTGCTGAAGGAGGGAGCGACGCCGTGACTAAATTCAACCAAGACAAGAAGAAGAAGATTGAGATGGAAAACAAGGCTGGTAGTAGTAGGGCTATCCATCAGAAAAGAAAGTGGAATGACAACACCTCTATTGGGAGTAAGCAGGGAGGCCAACAGAAGAGGAAGCTCGAAGCATGTGCTATATGCGGGAAGACTCACACTAGAGTGTGCATGAAAGGGAAAGGGGTGTGCTACAACTGTGATCAGGAAGGCCACATCGCGCCAAATGCCCAAACCTGAAGAAGGGAGCTTGCTATACATGTGAATCCAAGGATCACATGGCTCGTAACTGCCCTAAGAAGTCAGCGGCAGGATCAACAGGGAATGGTGGAAATGGCAGCGGCAGCACTCTGACTATTGTCGGACCGTCGCCATTGCAAGCAGTTCGACCCACTGCCCGCACGTTCAACATGATGGTGCAAGACGCGATGCAATCAAAAGATGTGGTGTCAGGTATTATTCCAATCAATAGTATAAATGCATATGTACTATTTAATTCGGGTGCTACTTGTTCATTCATATCTGGTGATTTTGCTAAAACCCTAGACTTACCTATAGAGGAGTTAGCTTACCCCTTGAACATAGAAATTGCGAATAGGGAAGTCATTCCTGTTAGGTTAGTATACAAGAACTATAGATTGGACATTAAGGGTCAAGAGCTGAGGGTAGATTTGATTCCTATAAAACTTGGGGAATTCGATGTCATATTGGGGATGGACTGGTTGTTCAACCATGGGGCTGTAATCGACTGTCAGAAGAAGTCGGTAAACCTTACGACTCCGTCAAAGGTAGTGTTCTATGGTAGTAAATCGCCTAGACAAGCGAGTTGTCTAACGGTGATGCAAGCTAAGAAACTTTTGACACAAGGCTGTGTAGGATATCTAGCCTATATAGTAGATAAGCGTAAGGAAAACCCAAAGGTGGAGGAGATATCGGTGGTTAAGGAGTTTGTGGACGTGTTTCAGAGTGACTTGCCAGGACTTCCACCAGATAGGGAGATAGAGTTCGTGATCGACTTAGCGCCGAGAACTGCTCTAATTTCGAAAGCTCCGTACATAATGGCTCCAGTTGAGATGAAGGAATTGATGGTTCAATTGCAAGAATTACTGGACAAGAAGTATATTCAATCGAGCGTTTCGCCGTGGGGAGCGCCAGTTTTATTCGTCAAAAGAAGGATGGATCGATGCGTCTTTACATTGACTATAGAGAATAGAACAAAGTTATGATCAAGAATAGGTATCCCTTACCTAGGATCGATGACTTGTTTGATCAATTGAAGGGTGCTAAATACTTTTTAAAAATTGATTTAAGAAGCGGGTATCATCAATTGAAGGTCAGAAAGGAAGATATATCGAAAACGACTTTTAGGACTCGATGTGGTCATTACGAGTTCTTGGTGATGTCATTTGGTCTAACGAATGCCCCAGCTGCATTTATGGACTTAATGAATAGGGTGTTTAAGCCATTCCTGGACAAGTTTGTAGTGGTGTTCATAGATGATATTCTGGTTTATTCCAAGACCGAGGAGGAACACGCTGAACACTTAAGGCTAACCTTAGAATCGCTGAGACGAGAAAAACTTTATGTGAAATTCTTGAAGTGCATATTCTGGATGGGTCGTGTGCAATTTCTTGGCCACGTGATCGATAAGGATGGTATTTCAGTGGATCCGTCGAAGGTTGAAGTGGTAATGAATTGGGATCAGCCGAAAACGCCATCTGAAGTAAGGAGTTTCTTGGGATTGGCGGGTTATTACCGGAGATTTATCCAAGATTTTTTCACGATCGCAACTCCGTTAACGAATTTGACTCGTAAAGCAGTTAAGTTTGTTTGGACGGAAAAGTGTGAGAAAAATTTCCAAGAATTGAAGAAGAGGTTGAGTACTGCGCCTGTGTTGTCTTTACCGGATAGTACGGGGAATTTCATGGTATATAGTGATGCCTCACATAAGGTACGTGTTGATGCAAAGAGGCAAGGTTATTGCTTATGCATCATGTCAGCTGAAGGATTACGAGAAGGGGTATCCGACTCATGACTTAGAATTGGCGGCAGTAGTGTTTGCTCTAAAGATTTGGAGACACTACTTATATGGAGAGAAGTGTGAAATATACACAGATCATAAGAGTCTGAAGTATATTTTTACCCAGAAGGATTTGAACATGCGCCAAAGGAGATGGTTAGAACTGATCAAAGACTACGACTGCGAAATACTTTACCATCCAAGTAAAGCTAACGTCGTCGCCGACGCTTTGAGCAGAAAAGGTCGGGAGAAGTTGAATATGTTAACTGATCAGGATTAGTTGATAGAACAGATGCTAGATTAGAGCTGGAAGTGAAGTTTCTGAAGGAATCGGATGAGAAGTTGTTTCAAGTAACTACTGGTTCTACTCTGGTAGACAAAGTGAAAGAAGCACAACTTCACGATGAAGAATGCGAAAAGATTCAGAAAAGAATAGCAGATGGTGAAGAGTTCAAATTCAAGATTGACAGTGAGGGACTGCTGCGATTTGAAGGTAGAATCTGGGTACCGCTAGTACCGGGAGTTAAGGAGGAGATTTTGAGCGAAGCTCACAGTTAAAAATATTCAATTCACTCTGGGAGTACGAAGATGTACCAGGATCTTAGGCATCATTTTTGGTGGCCGAATATGAAGAAGGATGTTGCTGAATGCGTTGCGAAATGTCTAACTTGCCAGAAAGTTAAGGTAGAACACCAGAGACCTAGCGGATTGCTACAACCGTTGAAAATTCCAGAGTGGAAGTGGGAGCATATCACAATGGATTTCGTGATTGGTCTTCCAGCGACTCAGAAGGGTTTCGATGCAGTATGGGTCATTGTAGATCGACTGACAAAGTCAGCCCACTTTCTACCAATCAGGATTAAGTACAACTTGGAACAATTGGATAAATTATACGTTAAGGAGATTGTTTCTCGACACGGTGTTCCGGTGTCGATTGGGTCCGATAGAGATCCGCGGTGTACGTCGAATTTTTGGAAGCGATTGCAAGCGTGTCTGGGAACGCAGTTGCGAATGAGTTCATCATACCATCCTCAAACCGATGGTCAAAGCGAGAGAACAATTCAGATGCTAGAGGATATGCTGAGATCTTGTGTGATGGACTTCAAGGGAAGCTGGGATGATCATCTACCGTTGGTGGAGTTCGCCTACAATAATAGTTACCACGCGAGTATCGACATGCCGCCTTATGAAGGGTTATACGACAGGAAATGCAGAACTCCCTTGTACTGGGATGAAGTCGATGAACGTCAGTTGTTGGGATCGAAATTGGTACAACAAACTACTAAAATTGTGAAGCTGATCAGAACAAGATTAGTTGCTGCTCAAGATAAACAAAAGAAATATACCGACCAACATCGTCAGAACCGAGAATTTTTACCAGGGAGCTTTATTTTCCTGAAAGTATCTCCCTGGAAGGGGAAGATTCGATTTGGCAAGAAGGGGAAGTTGAGTCCATAATTTATTGGACCTTTCGAGGTACTACGAAAGGTGGGCGAGGTTGCTTACGAGGTAGCATTACCTCCGGAGCTTGAGAATATACATAACGTCTTTCACATTTTCGTGTTACGACCTTACAAACACGACTATAAGCATGTAATAGAATACGAGCCTTTATAATTTGATAAAGACTTAACTTATGAAGAGGTTCCTATTTAAATAGTTGACAGAAAGGAACAAGTGCTTAGGAATAAAATGATACCTTCTGTTAAGGTAATCTAGATGAACCACAGTGCTGAAGAAGCCACGTGGGAACTCGAAGATGTTATGATGAAATCTTATCCGCAATTATCTATCGATTCTGGGGACAGAATCCTTTTAAGAAGGGAAAAATGTAACAGATGAGAATTTTTTATGAGAATTTTTTTTATGTTGTGATTCTGGGGACAGAATCCTTTTAAGGATGGAAGATTGTAACGATTGAGATTTTATATATTAAATGTTAATATTTATTGAGTGAATAAATATTTTATGTGATTTATTTATTGAGTTAAATAAATAAATTATGTGATTTTGTGGACTGATTTAATTAAGAGTAATATTTAATTTAATTGATGTGTATTGATTCTATAGTATAGTTCTAATTTAATTGAGATAATTAAATTAGATGATTATGTGTTGAGTGTTACATGAATTATAATTAGTGCGTAATTATAATTATGTGGCATTTTTATGTGATTTATTAATGTTAGATTTTAATTAATTAAATAAGAGTGTTAAAGATTTAATTAATTAAAGTGTGACATTAAAGTATGTGTTAAAATGATTTATAAAAAAAAAGAAAAGAGTTTTTAAATGATTTTTAACCAAACAAGGCCCATACTTTTGTTTTAAAAGGCTTTTGCCAAACAGGGCCCTTGCACTACCTTTAAACCTAATTTTACCCAAACAAGACCTTAGCACTAAAATCTGTTTTTATTTAAAGGATTGCCAAACTAGCCCTTGTGGCTTTTGAAATTTTATAACAACTAATTTAATTATATTATTAAGTGTAGTTAAGTATACGTAAACAATGTTATGAGTTAGACTTGAGTATGAAGTTCAAGGGTTTAAACGTTGTAGTTGAATACTAATAGACGCTTTAAACGTAATGCAATGTGTAGGATAATTGTGGAAGTGGTTATAGTTGTTAAAGTGTAGCTTACGCTTGAGGCAAGTTTTCTATCTCTAAACTTGTTATTTATATTGTGCAAGTTTTCTAATCCTTATTCTCTTACGTTAAGCACGTTCCCATTTCAGAACTTGTTATTTACCTTGTACAAGCTTCATTGTATTATATTATTTCTAATGCTCAGATATTGAAGTATTATTAAGGTATTGTGATCGCGACTTAGTTGTTCAAGCAAGATCTACTTATTCTTTCAATTGCTTTGAGTTATTTCTAAAGCATACCTATCTATTATGTAGTTTATTATCATATCTTATAATTGGTTCATGATTCTTATATTATTGAACTATTAAAGTACTGTGAGTCGATTCAACTACTCCTAGTTGATGATAGTTGAAACTCCAAAGTTCTTTTACATATCCAAACCAAACTTTCTTTGGTGCAAACTTGTATTCAAATACTGAGAATGAACAACCCTATTTAGTAGGGGACATTTATGCGAAAGCGTTAAGATGGTTGTGCACAATTCATGGTACAAAGGGTTGATCCCCCTGAGTACGAGTTAAAGGTCCATAGTCTTATTGACTGTTAAAGGTTTAAATAGAAATATTTATAACCTAGGACATAGTTCAAGGTCTTATGACCCTCAGATGATTCTATATTCGAATTCTACGAATTGATGAAAGAATTATTATTCAATTCTTTATTTTGATGAAAGTAAAGTTATTCAAACTCTTTTAAAACTATTCACTTATATCAGATCACTGTTGTATTTCCAAGTGAGCTTTTGTTTGCTCACTCTTGCATGTTTTTTCCACCCATTGCAGTTGAAACCAAGAATGTTGACATACCGTCAACAAGTAAAGGAAAAGGGAAGATAAGCAAGTGAAGGCTTGTGTTACAAGTTTTTATTGTAATAAGACTTAGTTGATTATGCTTTATTTTCGCATTTTTGTTTGATGTTAAGGTTTAGATAACCTTGGGATTGTATTTGGACAAGTTGTAATCCTTTATCAAGGAAGATTTTATTTAAGTTTTATGAAGGTTGTAATTTACTTTGCAATTCATTAAATTATTGGGTAGATATATGTTTTAATTTATAAAGTGAACACCAAATCATTTGAAAACGAAGTACCCGAATTTGGGGGTGTCACATGCACCCCTAGGTTTGACCTTTTGGTTCACGTGGTGGCTCTAGTGAACCAAACTAGAATAAAAATCCATAATCAATCCGGGTAAAATATTGTATTCTATATGCATGCTTATACTATATATATATTATATATTTTGCAACATGCTTCGCATGTCAATTAATATGACGCGTATTATATATATATATATATATATATATATATATATATATATATATGCACGTTAAACAAGATGAGACAATTAATAACAAATCCCTCAAAGAATTTATATTAAGTCCTAAGCGTTCAAAAGATGTTTGGAATATCGAACGTCACCTTCGAGCATGATAAATTTAATAGTGTATTAAATATTTAATATGAGTTTGTTGTGTCACCACAAGGCAAGTATTAAATATTTAAGATGTTGATTTATCACATTTGATGCTTATAACAAAATTAAATAATACTGTTTTGTTGTGTCACCACAAGGATGATATTTTTCTATTTGAATATATGTAAGTGCTAGGTTGGACTTAACTTAGATAATTTTGGTTCGGATGTGTCACCACTTGATCAAAATAATCTAAGAGGTATAAAAAGAGTTACATAATGATGTGATTAATAATAGTTGTCTATCTATTTATTTATATATCGTTTGTTATGTCACCACAAGGCTATATATATTTGAAATGGGATCCTTATTCTCACTAGAAAATCTTTAAATAGATTTTCCGAACTATATAATATGAGGGTAATATAGTTCGATGAAAATAGTGGGAGATACGAATTTAAAATAAGACCTAATTTCTTTTGGTAATTAATTAAATGAATGTATGCTAAAATGTTGTTTTATTTCACATGCAAAATTTGAAAAATGTAACACTCACTATCACTGCGTAGGATACTTGATGCTTACAAGTTGACCAGACCGAATTACACGAACTGGTTAAGAAATTTGAGAATTATTCTCACTGCTGAAAAGCTTTCTTATATCCAAGATTCATATGTCCCTGCATAGGTTGGAGAAAAAGCCTCTGAGGAAGAGATTGCTACTTTTAGAAAGTGGCAAGATGATGCATCCATTGCACAGTGCATCATGCTCACATCCATGAGTAACGAGCTACAGCGTCAGCACGAGAAAATGGATGCATATTCTATTTTGTTGCACCTAAAATAATTATATGGTGACCAAAGTAGGACTGCTAGGTATCAGATATCTAGAGAGCTCTTCCAATCTCACATGTCTGAGGGCACTACAGTTGAGACTCATTGTCTAAAGTTGATTAATCTGATTGAACAACCGAAATAATTAGGGTTCACCATGGATGGGAAATTAAGCCAAGATTTGATCTTGTAGTCACTCCTGGACACCTTCTCATAATTTGTTGTGAATTTCTACATGAATAAGTTGGACGTCAGCTTGCCTGAGTTACTTAACATGTTAAAAACTGCTGAAGGTCATTTCCCATCCAAGCGGAACCATGTCTTAATGGTAGGTGATTCTTCCAAAAAAAGGAAGAGGCCCAAGGTATCTTTTGAAAAGAATAAAAGCCAGAAGGCTAATGGCAAGGCGAAGAAAAAGGAAAATAAGAAACATGATCCAGACAGCAAAGGAATATTCTTCCATTGCAATAAGTTGGGTCATTAGAAGAGGAACTGTGATAAGTACCTTACGGAACAAAAGAAGAAGAAGTTTGGAGATGCTTCAGGTTTGTTCATGATTGAAATTAATTTTTCTCAAAGTCAAAATTCTACTTGGGTATTGTATACCGGATGTAATTATCACATATGTAATACTATGAAGGGACTGGTCAGAAGTAGAAAGTTGAACAAGGATGGAGTCGTCCTACGAGTGGAAAATGGAGCAAAGGTTGTTGCATTAGCTATGGGGACTTATTGTTTAGCACTACCTTCAGACAAGTCCATTTATTTAAATAATTGTTATTATGTTCCAACACTTATTAGAAACATTATTTCGATTTCTATATTGGATATGGAAAGTTTTAATATTATAATAAAGAACAATAGTTGTTCCATTTATAATAAAAATATTTTATATTGTGTTGGTAATTTATTGAATGGACTTTACGTGATTGACTTAAATGAAAATATACTTCAAATTGAACAAACTAATAAAAGGAAAAGAGACAATGTTAATTATACCTTTATGTGGTACTGTAGACTCGGTCATATCAATGAAACAAGATTATCCAAGTTGCATAAGGATGGGCTCTTAGAGCTATCTGATTATTAATCATATCCAACTTGTGAATCTTGTCTTATGGGTAAAATGACTAAATCATCTTTTAGTGAAAAAGGAGAAAGAGTTACAAAGTTATTAGCGTTAGTACACACATACGTATGTAGACCTATGACAACGAAGGCATAAGGAGGGTATTTTTATTTCATTACTTTCACTGATGATCATTCAAGATATGGATATGTGTATTTAATGAAATACAAATCCGAATTATTTGCAAAGTTAAAAAAATTCAAAAGTGGAGTAGAGAAACAAACTGGCAAGAGTATTAAGACTCTTTGATTGGATCGAGGTGGTGAATATTTAAGCAGTAAGTTTCTCAATTATCTCAAAGAAAATGATATAATCTCACAATGGACTCCACGAGGAACACCACAGTTGAATGGTGTATCTGAAAGGAGAAATCAAATATTTTTGGACAATGTTCGTTCCACGATGATTTTTATCGATCTTCTAGTATCATTCTGGGGCTAGGCCCTAAAAGCGACTGCATACCTACTTAACAAGGTTCCTACCAAATCCGTCCCAAAGACTCCATATGAGTTATGGACAGGGAGGAAACCAAATCTTAAGCATGTTAAGACTTGAGGTTGTCCAGCTTATGTCAAAAAGTTTGAAAATGATAAGCTGAAGACTAGATCTGAAAAATATAGATTTGTGGGATATCCTAAATAATTTCAGGGTATTACTTCTATCATCCTACTGGTCAAAAGGTGTTTGTTGCAAAACATGTTGCCTTCTTGGAAAAGGAGTTTATCCTTGAAGGAGTAAGTGGGAGTAAGATATATCTTGAAGAAGTCCAAGACCCAAAAATTACAACAAATCAAAGTCAGGTACCTGACCAAGTAGAAGAACATATTATACAACACCCTATTCGTAAATCTGGAAGGATACCGAAGATACCTGATAGGTATAGATTCATCATAGAGGATGACGATGAGGTACGCATCATGAATGATGATGATCCATTGAATTACGAACATGCTATGAGTAGTAAAGACTCAGAGAAATAGCAAGAAGCCATGAAATTCGAGATAGACTCCATATATGAAAACCAAGTATGGACTTTGGTTTCAGCACCTGAGGGCATTAAGCCTATTGGGTGCAAATGGGTTTTTAAGAGAAAGACTGGAGCAGATGGCAAGGTAGATACCTATAAGGCCAGATTGGTTACAAAAGGTTTCAAACAAAGGTAAGGAATTGACTATGATGAAACCTTCTCACCACTAGTTATGCTCAAGTCCATTCAGATTTTGCTTGCAATTATAGCTTATAACGACTACGAGATCTGGCAAATGGACGTGAAAAATGGCCTTCCTCAATGCGAAACTTGAGGAGGATGTGTTTATGACACAGCCAAAGGGTTTTGTTTCAACGGTTGGAACAAATCAAGTCTGTAAGCTACAACAATCCATTTATAGATTGAAACAAGCTTCTCGAAGGTGGAACATCCGTTTTGATGAGACAATTAAAGAGTTTAATTTTATCAAAAACGAGGATGAACCATGTGTGTACAACAAGGTTAGTGGGAGTGTTGTATCATTCCTAATACTATATGTTTATGATATATTACTGATAGGGAATGATATTCTGATGCTACAATTAATTAAAATCTGGTTATCTAAACACTTCTTCATTAAGGACTTGGGAGAAGCATCCTATATTTTGGGGATAAAGATCTATAAAGATAGATCTAAATGGATGCTTGTCTTGTCCCAAGGAACGCACATTGACACGATGCTAAAGAGGTTTAGCATGGAAGATTCCAAGAGAGGTCTCATGCCGATGAGCCATTGAATACATCTCTCCAAGAAACAGACCCTAATGACTCCTGAGGAGAGAGACCGTATGAGTAAGATATTTTATGCTTTAGCAATAAGATCTAACATGTATGGTATGATATGTACTAAACCAAATGTCGCTCATGCACTTAGTGTAACGAGCAGATATCAGTCGAATCTAGGAGAAGAGCACTGGAAGGCAGTGAAAAATATCCTAAAGTACTTAAGAAGAACTAAGGATGTATTTCTTGTCTACGGTGGATCTGAATTGAAACTAGAGGGCTATACAGACTCAAGTTTCCAAACAGATCAAGATGACAATAAATTTATTTCAGGGTATGTGTTTACCTTAAACTGTAAGACCTTAACTTTTATGAATAAAGAATTAATTTTCTCTACATATTATTCTAAATAGTAAGGTGTTGATTTGTTATAATAGTTATGGGTGATTTGTGCAAATTTTACAAAGTAAGCAAGTGGTCATAAAATATTCGTTGTATCGGAAAATATTCATTTGGTCGGAGAATATTCTTTTTGTCGGAGAATATTCGTACGACGGCGCAATCATTGGTGGACCCCCACAACAGAATAACTGTCGGATATAGAAAACGACAGAAATAACCTTTTTAAAAAAATAACGGCAAGACTTTTACCCTTAAACTGTTGAAATACCCGGTGATAAAGGTACAATAATATACGTTGTTGCACAGTAGCACACGATATTGCACAGTATCTCTGATTATTGATTCTTACGTAAGAAGTCACTCAGTATTTCATTCAATAATTGTCACAGTAGTTGCTACATAGTATCTTATATTATTGATTTAATTATTATCATAGTATGATCTACACAATACTTTATATTATTAAATTAATAATTGACATGACACAGTTACTCATATTATTATTATTAGCATTATTGACAATGTCCAAAAAGTTCTGTCAAGGATATGAGCTAGGTTATTTAATTACACGCCAGTAAGAAGAAATCCTTATCGGAAAGCCCCCTCTTTCCTAGGAACGATCTAGTTGTCAATATTGTGAGTTATAATATTAATGATGAATTATTGACATAAAAATTTTCACTGTATTGGGAATATTAATGTTAGTGAAAATCGACATTTATTTCGATTATAGTTGATTTTTGGATATTAAATTGACCAAACGGGCAATTAATCGGATAAATGAGCAATTAACTGCTATTGGTTCACATGCAAGGAACTATTGGTTCACATTCAGGTACTATTAGGGGATTTGGTGCAAGATTAATAATACTTAAGGGACTAAATTAAAAATAGAGGTAAAGATGAAGGTACTAAAGTGTAATTAACCTTATAATTTGCCACCTTTTTCTAGTCTATAAATACTCCTTCATCCATTCATTATTTCATACCATTTTGAAAGGCAAAGTTATAATCACAAGCTATAGTGAGAGAAACTATAGAGAGAAAATAAGAGAGAAAGAAGAAGAGTATTCTGCTACTACGCTATTTCATATTCAACCTCCTACTGAGGTAAAGGATGTTATTTTCTTTCAATACTCGTAAGGGTTGTCATTCTATTCCTTATTAAGCTGTGGGAATAAACTGTCTACACGGACTACCGCATGCCTGGTGAAAAATCCTTCGTATTCATTCTTTATTAAATTATGAAAATAATCTGTCTACACGGACTACTGCATGACTTTTGAAAATTCATTTGCAGTTTCGTATATTATTTCATTTCAGATTCCTAAATCTAAACTTACTATGGTAAGTAATGCTTCTATAATTCCTGAAATGATTAGAAATTGCTTAAAGTTTTCGCTTCATCTAATATTATTTCACTGGAATGTTGGTCTGAACTTCTTATTTAAATTTTAATCTTTTTATGTTGGGGTACTATTCATGGGGTACTATTCATGACAAAATTGGTTTCTTTTTCAGTCCAAATTATTTTTGATATATGAATATCATTCTTGAATTTACTCCACAATTGATTATCATGTTGACAATTTGAACATTCTTGAACATGGATAAATTAAATTACAAATCTCTAATATTTATCCTTGATCTCACTTGATTCGTTCTTTATATCATTTTTCATCATCCTCGGTCTTAAATAATTGTGAAAGTTATCTTTGGCCCGTAGTGCAAAGATGAACAGTTGATTGATGAATATCTTTGGCCCGTAGTGCAAATATGGACAGGTATTTGGCATGATTATGACTACTGGTGATACAAACGATTATCTTTGGCCCGTAGTGCATAGATAATTCGTTGATTGGGAATAATTATTGATTGGTGTTATAGGGATAAAATATTGATGATGAACTTTTAAATTATAGAAGATAGTAGACACCATTCTTTACTTGACTCTTCTAATGGATTGCTATTTCTGCTACAGTTGTTGATCTAAAACTTGTTGTCTATTATATTATATCAGATTTTTTCCTGTTGAAGACTAATGATAATTTGTTCTACATTATCTTAGTCATAATATTCTTTACTGGGCTAGTTGAGCTCACCCTTTTCTTTTATTGTTCTCTTCAAGAAATGAGATTATAGCTGGGATTAGTCGGAAAATGGAGTGATGGTCCGAGATAGTGCTATCGTAGTCCTCAATATTTTGTAAAATAGTGTGATAATAATTGTAATGAGGACTTAATTTGAGCGTTAATATTTTCGTATTATATAAGACATAATATATGTATTGAAGCTCACAGTCTGTGTGGTCGTATTTTTACACAACAGTTTAATGTAATAAGATTTGTATTTGGATTCTGTACCATGTATTTGGCGACTCAGAATGGGTTGTGTGCTGAACCTATTTTGGGGGCGTCACAGTTGGTATCAGTGCTTAGGGATATGATCTCTAGCGGAGATCTGGGAATAGAACTAGGAGGGGAGAGATGAGTAAAACCTTCGTTAGTGTGTCCTACCTAAGCTTATTTGTTATTTAATTGGTCGGCCGGAATATAGGGATAATATGTGACATGTCAATTTATTTAATTAACCCTTGTTTTGTGGCAGTATTTGAGAATGGCATCTAAAAATTTAAGCAATGAAGCATATGAGACCATTGAGACACCGCCAATCAATAACCAGGATAATGTGCATCAGGAAGGTAATAATCCTCCTGTAAATAACACCACCGACCAAACGATGAACGATGGGGTGTTTAGGAGCTTTCTACAATTCATACAAAACCAGACGAGAGAGACTCCTGTTCAAAATGCAGGTGGAAACAATGGTAACTCACGGCAGTTCACGGCAGCGCACTGCTAAGCAATTCAATGAGTTAGGACCGCCAGAGTTTTTGGTAAAGCCAGAGCCACTTAAGGCAGAAGCTTGGATTAAGCAGATCACAAAAATATTTGATGTCCTGGGATGCACAGAAAAGCAAAAGGTTCCATTCGCCACCTTTATGTTGCGTGGAGAGGCAGATTACTGGTGGAATCTGTGAAACGTACTCAGCTTTCCGCACTTAAGATGTCTTGGGAGAAGTTCCAGCAATTATTCAACGACAAGTACTTTCCAAAAAGTATTCATCATATGAAGGAGGTGGAATTCATCAAACTAGAACAGAACAATATGACTGTATCACAATACGAGGCCAAGTTTGCAGAATTATCCCAGTTTGCATCCCATTTGGTGGATAATGAGGAACGAATGAAACGAATGTTTTTGAGAAGTTTCAAACCTGAAATTAGTCAATACCTCGTTTCTCATAAACTTTGTTTGTATTCAGATGTTGTGAATAGGGCTCAATTATTGGAGCAAGATAATGAGACAGTTCAACCAAAGGATAACAACCATAGTCACACCGGTGGCAATAGCCATCGGAATAATGATCACCAGTGTGGAGGAAATTATCATGCCAGAAATGGTAACCAGTTCGGTGGGAATCATAGCCAAGATAATAGAAGAAGTGAGTCATGTGGAAATTTAAAAAAAGAAGATTCAACAACAACAACGGAAAGACATCAGCACCAGCACCAGCAACCATTTCTAGGGGAGGGGAACGACCACCGATCGTATGTTACAAATGCGGACAAGAGGGACACATTAGTCCAAACTACACACAACAATCCAAGGTATGCTAAAATTGCGGAAAGGAAGGTCACATAGCTCAAGTGTGCCCTATAGCGAAGTCAAGTCCAGTTGGGACGGTGACACCAAAGGCTGTCCCAGACAAGTCAAAGTCGGTGGTTCAGGGGAGAGCTTTTGTCGTCACTACCCAAAAAGCGAGGAACCCAAACGAAGTTATCATGGGTAAGCTAATCATAAACTCTTGCAAAGTCTATACCTTATTAGATACCGGTTCTACCCATTCATTTATTTCACCTACTTGTGCTCAACGTTTGAATTTGACCCCAGAGAAATTAGACCTTGACTTATCTGTTGAAACTCCGCTGGGAGAAACCTTCGTTATATCCACAATTTACAAATCTTGTTTGATTCAAATTGGCACCCTCACATTACCTATTGATCTCATCTCTTTGAAAATACTTGCATTTGATGTGATTTTAGGAATTGACTGGTTAACCACTCATCATGCTAAAATTGATTGTTTTCGTAAGGTTGTTAGTTTTTATATTCCTAACCAACCTGTTATGCGAATTCAAGCAACCAAACCACTAAAATTAATCACTGTCATTTCAAGTCATAAAGCTATTCGTTTATTGAAAAACGGATGTCAAGCTTTTTTAGCCCATGTCACCGATTTAAACAAGAATACGTCAGATTTGAATGATATTTTTGTTGTTAATAAATTTTCTGATGTATTTCCCAAAGAACTTCTTGGCTTACCCCCGGAACGTGAAGTTGAATATCTTTATTGACCATGAACCCGATACAAAACCTATTTCCAAAACTCCATATCAAATGGTTTCTACTGAACTTCTGGAGTTAAAGGTCCAACTACAAGAGTTGTTAGACATCGACTTTATATGTCCTAGTACATCGCCTTAGGGTGCTTCTATTTTATTCGTAAAGAAGAAAGATGGGAGTATGCGACTTTGTATTGACTATTGGGAGATGAACCATGTCACCATCAAAAATAGGTATCCGTTACCTCGCATTGATGACTTGTTTGACCAGTTGTGAGGTGCTAAATTCTTCTCAAAGATCAATCTTTGTTCTGGATATCTTCAGTTAAAGATTAAAACTGATGACATTCCAAAGACTACCTTCAGAACTCGATACGGGCATTATGAATTCTTAGTCATGTCTTTTGGATTGACTAATGCTCCTGCTGCCTTCATGGATATGATGAACCAAATATTTAAGGAATATTTGGATCATTTTGTGGTTGTCTTTATTGATGATATCCTCATTTAATCCAAAAGCCGTGAAGATCATGAGCAACACTTGAGGCTGATACTCCAAAAACTTCGTGAAAACAAACTATATGCCAAGTTAAACAAATATGAGTTCTGGCTTGAGGAAGTAGCATTCCTTGGGCACGTGGTATCGAAACATGAAATATCAGTTGACCCGACGAAGATTAAAGCAATACAAAGTTGGGAGCAATCTAAGTCAGTAATAAAAATACGTAGCTTTCTGGGCTTAGCTGGTTATTATCGGAGATTCGTGGAAGGATTTTCTCGAATCGCTACTCCATTAACTCAGCTGACTCGAAAAGATATAAAATTCGAATGGAGCGAGGAATATGAGAAGAGTTTCTAGGAACTCAAGAGGAGACTCATTTCAACACCTGTTCTGACAATACCATCTGGTTCAGACGGATTTGTCATCTACAGCTATGCGTCAGGCAAAGGGTTAGGATGTGTTCTCATACAACATGGGAAAGTCATAGCCTATGCCTCACAAAAACTCAAAGAATATGAGAGGAATTATCCTACTCATGATCTAGAGTTGGCAGCTGTCATTTTCGCACTAAAGATATGGAGACACTACCTGTATGGGGAGAAGGTGGAGATATATACGGATCATAAGAGCCTTAAATATTTCTTCACTCAAAAAGAACTCAACATGCGGCAACGACGTTGGATCGAGCTGTTGAAAGATTACGACCATACCATTCAATACCATCCGGGAAAAGCGAACGTGGTAGCTGACACGTTGAGTAGAAGATCATATGTGAGAACGAGCGCGTTGATGTCAACACAAAGACCCATTTTGTATGACTTACAAAGGATGGAGATAGAGTTAAGGACTCCATGAACCCACGTGAAGATGGCAAATATACGCGTAGAACCAGCTTTAATTGATAAAGTTAAAGCTGCTCAAGCTACAGACCCGGAGCTGATGAATATGAAGAAGAAGGTGCAAGAAGGTGCTATTCCAGAAGCAAGAATCGATGAAGAGGGAATACTTCGAGTCAACTCCAGACGTTGTGTCCTAACGACTCTGATTTGAAGTATAAAATTATGATGGAAGCACACAACACACTGTTTGCAATACATCTTAAAAGTACCAAAATGTATCGTAATCTTCGACATACATTTTGGTGGAGCAACATGAAGAGAGAGATCGTGGAGTTTATCTCGAGGTGTTTAACGTGTCAACGTGTCAAGGCGGAGCATCAAGTGCTAAAGGGTTCATTGCAACCACTTGAGATTCCAAAATGGAAGTGGGAACATATAAACATGGATTTCGTTACGGGTCTTCCCAAGGTTTCTCAAGGTATAGATGCAATTTGGGTTATTTTCGATAGATTAACCAAGTCTGCTCATTTCTTGCCTATACGAGAAACTTATTCACTTCAACGTCTTGCTCGTATGTACATAAATGAGATTATAAGACTGCATGGTATGCCGGTATCCATAGTTTCTGATCTAGACCCAAGGTTCACTTCACGATTTTGGGTCAGCTTGCAGAAAGCTATGGGCACTGATTTACGATTCAGTTCTGTATATCATCCTCAAACGGACGGGAAATTAGAAAGGACTATTCAAACTCTTGAAGATCTATTGAGACTCTGCGTTCTAGACTTCAAAAGAAGTTGGGACAAGTACTTGCCATTGGTGGAATTCTCCTACAACAACAGTTATCAAGCAAGTATAGGCATGGCTCCATTCGAGGCGTGTATGGACGAAAGTGTCGTTCTCCAATATGCTGGGACGAGGTGGGTGAAGCAATATTGTTGGGACCAGAGTTGGTACGCATGACTATGGAAATGATACAAATGATCCGACAACGTATACAAATAGTACATGATCGACAAAAGAGTTATGATGATCTTCATCGAAGAGACGTGGAATTTAATGTTGGAGACCATGTATTGTTACGTGTTGCTCCATGGAAAGGAGTTACGAGATTCGAAAAGAGAGGGAAGCTGAACCCTCGATTCATTGGTACATTTAAAATCCTTGATCGAGTAGGAACTGTGGCCTATAGACTCTCCTTACCACCAAGCATGTCTCGTGTTCATAACGTATTTCACATATCTATGCTACGTAAATATGTGAAAGTCCCAAACCACATCATTGAATTAGAACCAGACTAGATAGCCGAAGATTTAACGTATGAGGAGGTACCTATCAACATCTTGGATAAGAAGGAACATATTCTACGCATAAAGGTTATACCTCAAGTCAAAGTTTTATGGAGAAACCATGATATTGAGAAAATGACCTGGGAGTTAGAATCTGAAATGAAAGCAAGGTATCCTCACCTCTTCAAAATACCAGGTACGTACATCAATTTTGAAGACAAAATTTCGTAAGGAGGAGAGGTTGTAAGACCCCAATTTTTATGAATAAGGATTTACTTTTCTCTACATCTTATTCTAAATAGTAAGGTGTTGATTTGTTATAATAGTTATGGGTGATTTGTGCAAATTTTACAAAGTAAGCAAGTGGTCATAAAATATTCGTTGTGTCGGGGAATATTCGTTTGGTCTCGGAATATTCTTTTTGTCGGAGAATATTCGTACGACGACGTAATCAATGGTGGAGCCCCACAGCGGAATAACTGTCGGATATAGAAAGGGACAGAAATAACCTTTTTATAAAAATAACGGCAAGACTTTTACCATTAAACTGTTGAAATACCCCGTGATAAAGGTACAGTAATACGCGTTGTTGCACAGTAGCACACGGTATTGGACAATATCTCTGATTATTGATTCTTACGTAAGAAGTCACTCAGTATTTCATTCAATAATTGTCACAGTAGTTGCTGCATAATATCTTATATTATTGATTCAATTATTGTCACAGTATCATTTGTATAATACTTTATATTATTAAATCAATAATTGACACGACATAATTACTCATATTATTATTATTAGCATTATTGACAATGTCTAGAAAGTTCTGTCAAGGAAAGGGGTTAGGTTATTTAATTGCGCGCCAGTAAGGCGAAATCCTTATCAAAAAGTCCCCTTTTTCTTGGGAACGATCTGGTTGTCAATATTGTGAGTTATAATATTAATGATGAATTGTTGACATAAAAATTTCCATTGTGTTGGGAATATTAATGTTAGTGAAAATCGATATTTATTTAGATAATAGTTGATTTCTGGATATTAAATTGACCAAACGGATAATTAATCGGATAAATGAGCAATTAATTGCTATTGGTTCACATGCAAGGAACTATTGGTTCACATTCAAGGAACTATTGGTTCACATTCAGGTACTATTAGGGGATGTGGTGCAAGATTGATAATACTTGAGGGACTAAATTAAAAATAGAGGTAAAGATGAACGTACTAAAGTGTAATTAACCTTGTCATTTGCCACTTTTTTCTAGCCTATAAATACTCCTCCATCCATTCATTATTTCATACCATTTGGAAGAGCAAAGTTATAATCACAAGTTATAGTGAGAGAAACTATAGAGAGAAAATAAAAGAGAAATATTTAGCAAAAAAAAATAATAATAAGAGAAAAATAAGAAGAGTATTCTGCTACTACGCTATTTTAGTATTCAACCTCCTACTAAGGTAAAGGATGTTATTTTCTTTCAATACTCGTAAGGGTTGTCATTATATTCCTTATTAAGTTTGGGAATAACCTATCTACGCGGACTACCGCATGCATGGTGAATAACCCTTTGTATTCATTTTTTTATTAAGCTATGGGAATAACCTGTCTACGCGGACTACCGCATGCCTGGTGAATAACCCTTCGTTTTCATTCTTTATTAAATTGTGGAAATAATCTGTCTACGCGGACTACCGCATGATGGGTGAAAATCTATTTGCAGTTTCGTATATTATTTCATTTCAGATTCCTAAATCTAAACTTACTATAGTAAGTAATGCTTCTATAATTCCTAAAATGATTAGAAATTGCTTAATTTTTTTGCTTCATCTAATATTATTTCACTTAAAATGTTGGTCTGAACTTCTTATTGAAATTTTAATCTTTTCATGTTGGGGTACTACTCATTCGGGTACTATTCACGGGATACTATTCACGATAAAATTGGTTTCTTTTTCTGTCCAAATTATTTTTGATATATGAATATCATTCTTAAATTTTTCTCCACAATTGATTATCATGTTGATAATTTGAACATTCTTGAACTTGGATAAATTAAATTACAAATCTCTAATATTTATCCTTGATCTCACTTGATTCGTTCTTTATATCATTTTTTATCATCATCAGTCTTAAATTATGGTGAAAGTTATCTTTGGCTCGTAGTGCAAAGATGAACAGTTGATTGATGAATATCTTTGGCCCGTAGTGCAAAGATGGACAGGTGTTTGGCATGATCATGACCACTGGTGATACAAAAGATTATCTTTGGCCCGTAGTGCATAGATAATTCGTTGATTGGAAATAATTATTTATTGGTGTTACAGGGATAAAATATTGATGATGGACTTTTAAATCATAGAAGATAGTAGACATCATTCTCTAATTGACTCTTTTAATGGATTGTTATTTCCGCTGCAGTTGTTGATCTAAAACTTATTTTCTATTGTATTCTATCAAATTTTTCCCTGTTGAGGACTAAGAATAATTTGTTCTACATTATCTTAGTCATAATATTCTTTATTGGGCTAGTTGAGCTCACCCTTTTCTTTTATTGTTCTCTTCAAGAAATGAGAATATAGCTGACTTGTTGGGAAATGGAGTGATGATTCGAGATAGTGTTATAGTAGTCCTCACTATTTTGTACAATAGTGTGATATAATTGTAATGAGAACTTAACTTGAGCGTTAATATTTTTGTATTATATACGACATAATATATGTATTGAAGCTCATAGTTTGTGTGGTCGTATTTTTACACAACAGTTTAATGTAATAAGATTAGTATTTGGATTCTGTACCATGTATTTGGCGACTCAGAATGGGTTGTGTACTGAACCTATTTTGGGGGCGTCACATAAAAAGTGGCGCAGTAAGTTGGAAGAGTTCCAAGCAGCAAATAGATGCTGATTAAGTGACAGAGGCAAAGTACATAGCTACAAGTGAAGCTACAAAGGAAGCTATTTGGATGAAAAAGTTCATAACTGAACTTGGCGTGGTTCCTAATATTAGAGGAGCATTACCTTTATTCAGTGACAACACCAGAGCTGTTGCACAGGCCAAGGAACCCAGGTCTCATCAGAAATCCAAACACATGTTGCGATGGTTTCATTTGATTAGAGGGATCATTGAAAGAGGAAATGTCAACCTAGAGTGTGTGGACACTTAAAACAACATTGCAGACCCATTTATTAAAGCTTTAACACAACAGCAGTTTGATCGTCATTAGAGAAGATGGCTATTAGATACCATTAGCGTGTGGACACTCAAAACAACATAGCAGATCGTCATGTATAATGATAAAGCATATATTTTGTAACAATCTTATTAATTTATTAATAAAAGAATTATTTATTTAAAAGCGTTTATATTATCTGCATAATGTTGTTATATTTAAATATGATAAACCCATAATTTTAAGCAATGCTTTTAGAATCATGATGATGATCATACTAATGAGATCTAAATTCTTAGATAGCTTAAAACTAAAATAGTTCCCAATCGATGGATTACTAAATAGGGGATTAGTGAATCCGGATAGATTGGTACATACGTTGCTTGCTCTTTGGAAGAGAATGATCGATCTCATGATCATTTGTGTGGAGACACTAAAGCAAGTATGTAGGTGCTTATTGGAGACTAAGTATACTGAACATGGCTCGCTAAGGAATACTGATAAGTGGCTTTTATGACCACTTATTCGGATAGTAACCAACTCATTCTGTTGCTTAAACTCAAGTATCGTTGTGCGTTTTATGTGTTTTTGCTTTGTTTTGTGATTTTTAGGTTTAGAAACTCTCCGGGTGCAAATTGAGCTTAAAAGGGCAAAAGAACGCTTAAATGGGGCAAAGCACTGAAATGGGCTTAAAGCATGAAGATAGCATGAGTGAGGAAGCAATGAACGTGATGCCACGAGTCTAGAGGCCGAAAGGAGCAAGAATGGCCTTTAAAGCAAAAATGGGAAGGAAGTGCAATCCGGACATCGTTTGGGTGGTTCATGTTCATTTCATGTTCTTGGATTGGAACTTAGTTCATTTTGTAGAGCATCTTATAAGCTTTCAGAACATCTTGAATCATCCCAATCGGAGTTCGGAGGTGAGAGTTATGCCCCGTATACCAACGGACGTCAAACCTCACCGTTTTGAGTTTTCATGCACAGCTGTCACTTGGAGCTCCATTTCAGCCTTCACCCATCTATTATTTCTCAATGCTCAAAGAATGAAAGTTGTAGATCTCTTCGATAGCTTCGATTTGACAGGTGGCAGGCCTCGTAACTCCTTCCGGATCAAAAGTTATGGCTGTTTTACCAGAGGACTCTGCAGCAGAAAATCCTTGGCGCGGGCGCGTGGATTTCTAGGCTATTTTGGGCGCGGCCGCGCCAGTCCCCAGCTGTGCCAGACTTGACTTTTCAATTGAACGGGACTTGTCTTTTGATTGGGATATAAGGGGGCTCTTTTGTGGCAAGAAAGGGCATCATATATTGGCTCTAAGCTCTAGTTCCTCTCTTTTCTTCCTTTACATCTTGTTTAGTCTAGATTAGAGACTAGATTAGTGCTAGTTTAGTGTTAGTTAGTTAGATTCTAGGGTTTTGTTAGTGTGTGAAGATTGAAGCAAGAGAATTGACATCAAGGGTCCAAGCTTGGAGAAAGATTTGAAATCTCTATCCTTAATCTCTCTTTGCTATTACATTGTATATTTAGATGATATTATTGAATCTTATGGATAATATACTTGAGTTATTTATGGCTTAAGCTTATTTTTGAGGTTTCAATGGAACCTAATGAGTAGTTTAAATTTGATATTCCTTACATGATGGTCTTATTTGATTACTATGTGTTTGTCTATTTCGATGTAAGCTTTCATTGCTTAATTGAATCATGACTAATTATTGTGAGAACCCACATGGGATTGAAAGACAAAGTGTGGGTTTAGATCTAATCGTAGTAGCGGGTGATTGTGCATTCACATGGCGTTGGATGTATGATTTGTGCTTAGGATAGACATATACCGAAGTGTCGCTCGTAGTCAATAGAGGACTTGACCTTAAACCCTATTTATTTGTAAACACCATAGACATATATGGGTTTAGATAATGTGGGTGTTTACGTACATTCTATCATCTATGGATTGCACGTGATATGGATTAGGTGCATCGAAAGATGGCCTTCTCTTACCTTCGTGTTCTCGGCTAACAACTATAATGATTAATTTGACCTAATTGGAAGTGTGTCAACTTAGACGAATCATTAGGGGAAATTGACATCTCTTATCTTCATTATCTGATTTTAACTCTAGAATTAATTAGTTTAAGTTTAATTTCTTGCCTAGTTAACTTAGTTTAAATTCATTCTCTTTACCGCTCGTTTAAATAAGACTGAGATGATTATAGGCTAGTGGTTTGGCGACCTTTTATCTGTTAATTCCTCGTGGGAACGATATCTGTACGTACACTTTATTACTTGTTGACCGTGTATACTTGCACGAATATATTGATCGGTAAAACGACCAACAAATACCTAATGGAGTTTCACTCGCCTATCAATAGGAATTCTTTTAGTAATAGTAGTACAAGTAATCCTTAGACTTGAGATCATCATAGTATCTTATGTGCGATGAGTTATACTTTGACATGTCCCTTAAGACCCTGAGGGTATATCAAAGGGTATGTTTGGGTATAATTAATTATACATAAAGATAATGAATGAACAATAAAGGATCTACATTTTCTAGTAAAAGAAGTGAATGTCCTATGTGATTCGATAAATGATAACTCAGTAGTCCTTGACCAAGGTAGAATGAAATTAGAAAGTAGTTTCTAATTTGCATTATCGGAGTTTGTGCATTTAGGATCGAAATACATATAATTAAATAAAATAAGACTTGATAGTAAATCCATGTCTTATATTTAATTGGGATATTGTATGGTAGAAGGAATGAATTATACAGTAACTATTTACTCAAACGTTTTTTTATGATTAATGTTGAAATCTATATTATCTGGAAAGTCGTTGAGCACTAAGAGGGCTTACCCTTATTGTAGAATAAATATTTATTTAAATAAATTAATAGTTAATTTATTTATTTAAATAAAATTAGAATTATTCTAATTAATTTATTCACAACCGATTTAATATGGAGAACCTAAAGGGTCACACCATAAAAGGATGAATATTTATTTAAGAAGCAAATGACATAATCGTAATAATAAGTTAACTTTTTTAATTTAATCTATAATGATAGAATAAATTATATAGCTTAATATTCATTATTTAATATTTTAGAAATATTAAATATAAATTAATAAGAGGAGTCTTATTATTATTGTTACTACTATTAATAGTTTAATTCCTAAAGGAGTTTGGGAATTAATTAATAAAAGTACTCTCCCATATTCCTAATCTTATTAGGAAGTAAATTAATTAAAGGAGTTTAATTAATTACTCCTAATAAGATTAGGAAGCCTAATTAATTAAAAGTGTTTAATTAATTAGTATGAAACCATAATCCTATAATGTTTAAAAGGGTTGCCTACATCTATAAATAAGAGGAGTCTTATTTTGATTAAGGACTAATGCTTTTTCAAGTTGTTCGAAAAGCACTCCTTTTCTAAAGAGAGAAAACTAGGGTTTTACCAATAACCCACCTTCTTAATACTTGTTCATCCTTGGCGGATCACCTCTAGAGGCCAAACACTTGGGTGGCTAACATTAATTAAAGGAAAGAATCACTCCCGGTAGATTCAAGTCGAACAAGGAAAGGATTGGAGTTGAACTCGAACCTGAGGAAGCGCGAATCTTCAAGGGTATAATTTGTTCTTCATCACTTTAGATTAAATTAATAATTGCGCATAAAGGATGATCTGGGTTCATAGTTTGTAAAATTTTAAAACTCCAATTTTACACTTCCGCTGCTGTGTATATAATTATTGCATGCTATTTTGATCTTACAAACCTAACATACTTAAGCGGTAAATTTCCAATTGTCTCAAAGAAAATGGTATAATCTCACAATGGACTCCACCAGGAACACTACAGTTGAATGGTGTATCTAAAAGGAGAAATCGGACATTGTTGGACATGGTTCATTCCATGATGAGCTTTACTGATCTTCCAGTTTCCTTCTGGGGTTATGCCCTAGAATCGGCTGCATACCTACTTAACAAGGTACCTACCAAATCCGTCCCAAAGACTCCATATGACATATGGATAGGGAGGAAACCAAATCTTAAGCATGTTAAGACTTGGGGTTGTCCAGCTTATGTCAAAATGTTTGAGAATGATAAGCTTTAGACTAGATCTGAAAAGTGTAGATTTGTGGGATACCCTAAAGAATTTCAGGGTATTACTTCCATCATCCTACTGATCAAAAGGTGTTTGTTGCAAAACATGTCGCCTTCTTGGAAAAAGAGTTTATCCTTGAAAGGGTCACTGGGAATAAGATATATCTTGAAGAAGTTCAAGAACCACAAAATACTACGGATCAAAGTCAGGTACTTGACTACGTGGAAGAACCTACTGTACCACACCCTATTCATAAATCTGGAAGAGTACCGAAGATACCTGAGAGGTATGGATTCGTCATAGAGGATGACGATGAGGTACGCATCATGGATGATGATAATTCATTGAATTACAAACTGGCTATGAGTAGTAAAGACTCATAGAAATGGCTAGAAGCCATGAAATCCGAGATGAAATCTATGTATGAAAACAAAGTATGGACTTTCGTCTCATCACCTGAGGGCATTAAGCCTATTGGATGCTAGTGGATCTTTAAGAGAAAGACTGGAGCGGACGGCAAGGTGGAGACCTATAAGGCCCTACTAGTTACAAAATATTTCAAACAAAGACAAAGAGTTGTTAATGATGAAACCTTCTCACCACTATCTATGCTCAAGTCCATTCAGATTTTGCTTGATATTGCAGCTTATTATGACTATGAAATCTGGCAGATGGACGTGAAAGCGTTCTTCCTCAATGGGAAACTTGAGGAGGATGTGTATATGACATAACCAAAGGATTTTATTTCAACGGTTGGAATAAATCAAGTCTGTAAGCTACAACAATCTATTTATGGATTGAAGCAAGCTTCTCGGAGGTGGAACATCCGTTTTGATGAGACAATCAAAGAGTTTGATTTTATCAAAAATGAGAATGAACCATATGTGCACAAAAAGGTTAGTGGGATCACTGTTTCATTCCTAGTATTATATGTTGAGGATATACTACTGATAGGGAATGATATTTCTATGCTACAGTCGATCAAAATCTGCTTATCTAAACAGTTCTCCATGAAGGACTTGGGAGAAGCATCCTATATTTTGAGAATAAAGATCTATAGAGTTAGATCTAAAAGGATGATTGACTTGTCCTAAGGAACGTACATTAACTCGATGCTAAAGAAGTTTAGCATGGAAGATTCCAAAAGAGGTCTCATGTCGATGAGCCATGGAATACATCTCTCCAAGAAACAATCTCCAAACACACCTTGAGGAGAGAGACCGTATGAGTAAGATTCCTTATGCTTCAGCAATAGGGTGTATCATGTACGATATGATATGTACTAGACCGGACGTCGCTCATGCACTAACTGTAACAAGCAGATATCGGTCGAATCTAGGAGAAGAGTAATAGAACGCAGTGAAAAATATCCTAAAGTACTTAAAAAGAACTAAGGATGAATTTCTTGTCTACGGTGGATCCGAATTAAAACTAGAGGGATACACACACTCTAGCTTTCAAACGAACCAAGATGATAGTAAATCTATTTTGGGGTATGTGTTTACCTTAAACCGTGGCATGGTGGCGCAGTGACTTGGAAGAGTTCCAAGCAGGAAATAGTTGCTAATTCAGTGATAGAGGCAGAGAATATAGCTGCAAGTGAAGCTGTAAGTGAAGCTGCGAAGGAAGCTGTTTGGATGAAGAAGTTCATAACTGAACTTGGTGTGTTTCCTAGCATTATAGGAGCAGTACATTTATTCTGTGATAACACCGGAGTTGTTGCATAGGCCAAGGAACCCAGGTCTCATCAAAAATCCAAACAAGTGTTGTGGCGGTTTTATTTGATTAGAGAGATCATTGAAAGAAGAGATGTTACCCTGGAGCAGTGTGGACTATCAAGACAATATTGTAGATCCATTTACTAAAGTTTTAACACAACAGCAGTTTGATCAACACTTAGAGAAGATGGGTATGAGATACCAAGGCGATTGGCTTTAGTGCAAGTGGGAGATTGAAAGTAGTATGCACACAAGCCAATCATATTTGATATGATAAAGTATATACTTTGTAACAATCTTATTCATTTATTAATAAAAGAATTGTTTATTAAAGGCTTTTAATTTATCTACATAGTGTTGTTATATTAAATGTGATAAACCCATAGTTTTAAGTAATGCTTTTAGAATCATGATGATGATCATTGCTAATGAGCTATAAATTCTTAGATAACTTAAAACTAAAATAGTTCCCAATCGTTGGATTACTAAAAAGGAGATTAGTGAATCCGGATAGATTGGTACAGTATTGACCGAGAAAATCGAATTATTATGTGAATTAATCTTTATTTGATTTTATTGAATAAATAAGAAATGTTTTATTATTTATGAGTAAAGAGTTTAAAGGTCGTTCTATGACCTTGAAGTATCGTATGATCGTAGGATTCTGCAACATGCTAGAAATAAATTATTTGAATATTCAAGACGAAAATAAAAGTTTTCCAAGAAATTTTCTAAAAATCACTATTCATCCAAAACTGCTCAAGAATTAATTTTGAATTTCTGAGAAACGCGTAATGTTAGAATTCTGAGGAAAGATGGATTATCAAATAATAATTTAGTTATGGCAAACGAAGTTTTAGCCTGTGGACTTAAAACCTAAGGGTTAGGAAAAGTGAATTTTTAAGAATGAAAGATTAAGTTTAATAAGAAAGATTATTATACGGGAAGAATACCAGTATAATACCAGGTATTGTACGAGTCTAATATGAAGCATAATACGACATATAATACGAATATCATACGAAGTATATACGAAGAGAATACTAGAATTATACAGTAAGATTACCGAAAGTCGAAGTCTTGGTCAACCAAAGTCAAATATGATTAATTGGTTAATGAACATGGACTTTGCCAAGCCAAATTGAATTAAGAGGTTGGAAAAATGATAAAATATATCAAGGCCTAAGTAATATTTAATTTAAGCCCAATGTTAGGCCCGAAATTGAATAAAACCTAAGCTCGAACCAAGAACCGAACCCGTAGGTCAAACTTTTTATCGAACGGGTGGGTAAAGCCCATGGGGGGGCCATGGGATAGGATAACTGGCTATAATGGCCATGATGTGCCCAAGCTTCTTTAGGAAGCTTGGTTAAAGAAATGGGAATAGGAGGAGGTTTGATGGAAATGACCAAACTACCCCCACTCTTGAAATTCTATAAAAATAAACCTTTAGCTTATTTGTTAGTTTACAAACTTCAACCAATACACATATTGAGAGAGAAAAGAGAGATATTTCTAGTAATCAAGGAAGAAAAGAAGCTAAGTCAATCATCTAGCTCAAGAACGCGAAGAACGCTAAGAGGTAAAAGTTTCTAAACCAAACTTTTCATCTTTTCTTGTAGAAATTTGATAGAGAAGTGTAGAAATGGAGGAGTATGTATTGTCCAAAGTGAGAAGGTAGATATTAGTGGACAAAAACATTAATAATCCATGTATAAGTGAGAATCATAATTGAATGATTAAGCACATAATTGAAGAACGCATAAAATTTAGAGCTTGTTGTTGACGGACAAGTTTAAAACTATCGCGTATAAGTTAGATGCCTATTGCTTGGTTAGGTTGTTAGATGAATAATTGATGGATTTGTTCCATTCGAAACAGAGTAAAAATCTCGTGTAACGAAGTTATGGCAAAATTTTCAGTAAAAGACGTTAACTGTTAAAATCGTAATTAACTAGGAATTTTGGACAAAAGTGAAATGTTACTAATGAACCTAGACACTTAGTGTTTTGTTAGTATATCAAAGAACTATGAATTTCTGAGTCATAGGCTCAAGAACAGACGAATTCGGGTACCGAATGAATGAACGAGCGAAGAACGTTCAAGAACGAATAACGAACGAACAATGAAATTTGAACCAATGAAAATGGTCGTTAATGGACTTAGATTATTATTCTATCCAAGGAAAAATGATGTATGAAAGATAAGTAAGAAATTGTCTTTTGAACGAACCCGTTCCAAGTTAAAATGAACAAGTTACAAGTTCAGGATAAAAACGGTTTGAAACTTTTTCAACACTTGGAAAATATTTCAAAGAACAAGGGCAGGAGCTGCATCGTCTGTTATGCCTTAGAAAGCCACATCGCAGCGCCATTCCGGGAAGATTATTGCTGCAAGAAGGCACCACAGCGCCGGCTTTTTGCCTTTAAGTGGCGCCGCAGTGCCCTTAAGTAAATTTTTTCCAACACGAGCTTTTGTTTATCTAGCTTTCTGTATGGTAATTGAGGGAAAAGTATATACTTAATATACATGAAGAGAAACATCCTAACCGATGTGTACAACTATGAGTTTTGTAATTAAATGTGAATTAAAAGTTATAAAACGAGAAATGTAAAATGTGTAAACGTTCATCGTGAATCGTATTCGGGTTTAACGAACATTTTAATATTATATGGTATGTAATAGCTAGATGTGGTACGAAAATGATAAAAGATGAATGTAAAACTTATGTAATCGCTATACGAGGCCCTATATTTGGTAGTTCAGGGAAACTGTATTCGAATTAACCAATCGATTAAGGTTATAGTTATCGTGATACTTAGACGATGAACAAGGAATTGTGGTTTATGACATTTAGATGTTATTAAGCAGTAATAAATGTTAAATAACTTAACGAATGTTATTAGTGTAATAAATTCGATTAAGCTATAGAAGAGAAATAAGTTGGTATAAACAATGTGTGTAGATTATTTGGTAGCTAATTGGTGTGCTATGTGTATAGATATCATGTAAAACCTATAAAGACCAAGAAAAGTTGAGTTTAAAGTAGAAGACGCTTCAAGGCAAGTTAATCTAACTCTTGTATGACATTCGTGTTAGCCAAGTTTTGTGATTCATGTTATATTATGCATAAATTGTTTAAGAAAGAGTTGATGCCAATCTTAACTCGGCTAGACAAAGTTTACAATGTTTTGTTGGTTTATTTAAAAATCTTTAAAGACAGTATTGTTGTTAATGTTATCCTATGCCAATTATTTTGGTACGGATTCAAAGGTAAGCCTGATTATTAATAAACAAAGGTATTTTGCGTCGTACATCGACGGGCACGTGAGTTTGCCAAAAATTAAGTGTAAATACGTTTAACGAATGAGTGTTGATCAACATAGAGTATTATAGGCTGATCACCTAGAAGTGCTCGTAAGTTATATCGGACTTACGGTCTTAGTGTCGGGTTCTCCTTTTCATTAATGAAAACTAAAGAGAATGTTCATGGTCTTTGACCAACTCAGAATTCTTAAGTGACTATATGTCCTTCGGAATTATTTTAAAGTACTGGAAAGTGCTATTTTGATTATTCATAGTACTTCGTAACTATTTGTTCAGTTATAGAAGATAAATCATATGATTATTGCTTTTGTTGTTATGTTATATATTGTTAGACTTTTTGAGCTAGTTATGCTCATTTCTTGCTTGAATTATATAATTGCAGCTAAGAACGAGGGGATCGAAGTATCCGGTAAAGATAAGGGCAAAGCCAAGTTGGTTAAATAGTTATCCTGTAATAGAATAGTATGACTTTTGTATGAATTTATATTATGACAACAAATGATGTAATGGTTATTAAGAACCTGGGGAAGGGATTATTATTATTGTAATAAGAATTTAGCAAACATGTTCATATCGATGCAATTTTCAGTAGAATGAATGTGTAGTTAGTAGCACCGTGTAGCACCATATCCGTGGATTGAAAGTACCCGAATTTGGGGGCGTCACAGGTTGGTATCAAAGTTGATAGGTTATAAAACTTAAGGGGGGAGAACCTTAGGCTATTACCTTAGTAAGAGAAGAAGAAGTCATAAGTAAATGACTCAAATAGAGTTTCTAAATGATGAATTGAGGAAAATTCATTACAGAAAGATTTAAAAGAGGAAATTAACCTTAAATGAATTAAATATGATTTGTGCTTATAATATTTTGTATTATGAACTAATCAAGATGTTATGTATTATTGTAGATGTTAGGAGATAGCTGATAGACACATAATTAATACATTTTAATATTCCTATATTCATTATTTTATATGCTTATTTTGTTTAACTAATATATTTTATTTTGTATTGTAGGAAATAACATTTATTTTTCTTGGGGAGCAAATAAAGGATTTATATCCAACTTTTAAAGATGAAAAAGGACTCTTGGAGGATTGCCATATAGAGATTGAAGTTAAGAAGGAAAGGAGAGTATAAAAGGGAACAAAAGAGACCAAGTTCAATGTATCTAAATTAGGGCACAAATTTTTTTTTCCTATAAATAGGTCTCTTGTTTTAGAGAAAAGGGGTATTAGGTATTATATTAGTTTAGGTTAGGAGTAGGAGTAGATTAAATTATTTTTTCATTGTGCGTTCGTTAGATGATCGTTAATTAAAGGGAGTTTTTGTATTTACTTTTAATCTTCTTCTCTTCTTTATTTTAGTTAGTTTATTTATTTTCATGTCTAGTTAATTTTTTTATATCTAAGATGAAGATGAAAATAAATAATTACATGATAAGTAATTCAATCTCTTCCATTTTTATAACTTAATTATGATTATGATCTCCCTTCTTTTTAATTTAGTAATTTTATAATTAACAAGGACAAGCATAGACTATGAAAATTTAAGAATTAACTATAACCCATCAAAACTTTTTCGAGCAACCATGGATTATGAAAAATTCATATCTTAACAATAATCTATCAAAATCTCTTAATTAATTTAAAATCACATAAGAACTATAAAACGAAGGTATTTCAATAAAGAAACATGAAGGTGAAACCATTTAAACATAGAAGCAGAATTAATAGAAGGGATGAAAAATATTATCATGTAATACCCCCACACCTAGCTTTTGCTCGTCCTCGAGTAAAATAAAAAGAAAATAAAAATAAAACAAAAATTATACTACCCCATTTTTGTAGGAAACACGAATGCACTTAGCATGTGCAACAAGCCATTAAATCCCAAGGTTACCCCAAGTGGACAAGTTGTGTCTCGTGAGGGTTTGGAGTGAATATTCCCACAAAATTCAAAAATATTTTTGACTTCAACAAGTAATGAAATTGAAATAAAACTTCTAAATATCCATGGGCCATTATACATAAGCAAGATTAAATTCAAAATCACACTTTCACCCTATCAAAAATATTCAATCTTCATTCTAGATACCATCCTTCATTAAATTAATTCCATGTAATGTATGCATGTGTATGTGATGTAACTCTTAGTAGGAATTGTTTACAATGAAAATAAAGCAAACTCATTTTTCTTTTACTTCTTTTTTTCATCATTTTTTCCCTTTTTTCCCTTTTCTTGACTTGTGCAATATCTCAGTTTTCTCAGGCTTTTTAGAGTTACCCATGTAGCGAGCGTTGGACCAATGACTCCCAAACTAGTTGGCTTTAGGGCACTAGGTGTAGACACACTCCTAAGGGCTTACTAACTTGAGTAACAACGGCCACAAAATTAAACTAATCAATCTGCTTTTATCCATCACACTTTTCAGCGTGAATATTGATGCTTCCTGAGGCTTGGATACACAGTTATATCGTTCAATGGACATTAAAGCAGCTATTTATTTCTTTTTTCAACTTTTTCTTTTTTTCCTTTCCATTTTTTTTTGAAATTACTCGAATCATAGTTTATACTCTACAACTAAGAATTAGTGCCAACGTGAATTGCAAAAATGCTTATGAAATCAATTTTATTCCGTATGGTATTTCAAACTAAGATTTAGTATATAATCAAAAGTTCAAGAGTTCTAAATCTTTTAATTTTACTCATGAGTTTTGTTCTATAGACACTTATTAGAATTAATCCAACTCATAATAAGTCAAACAAAATTTTCAATTTTTTTCATTTTTTTATTTTTTTACTATATTTTCCTAAAAAAATCTAAAATACAATAGTACAAACAAACTCCCCCAAACCTAAATCATGCATTGTCCTCAATGTATGCAAATGAAGAAAATAGAACAAAGATGTGAAAGAATTATACTTTGTATGCGGGGTATTTATTCTGTAAGAAAATGTGATGAGAAGGAAAACAAATGTACATACCTACGAATTTCATAAATCCTAAAAAGAATGTGACCATACATGAATGATACAAATGGGTAAGTGAGTGTGAACTTTTCATTATTTTCAGGAGGTCTAGAAAATTGAAAATAGTCAGAATTTTCATCACAGTTATGCTTAAAATTTACCTCAAGAAATTTTTCACTAACATGTTCAAAGGATGGAAGAATTGGTTCAAATACATGTTATAGTTTAGTTTACTTTATTTGTAGTGGATCTCAATAGCTCATTGACCTTATCTAAATATTCAGATTCTTTCCAATTTTGGTCAAGGTGATTTAAAAAAATATTAATTGGATCTTTTTTAATCAAAAGTCTATTTTTAATTATTTCTTGGGTTATGGACAACTCTTGGATCATGTTTATTTTAATGGATTGGCCGAAAAAATCACTAGGTGGTTTTTTAGGAATAAGTCTTTCAGGGTATAGAGCTTTAGGCTTATAGACTTTTCAACCAACTCATTAAATGTGACATGATTAATTTTAAGCATAGACTCATAATTTTTAGACTCATCAAATTTGCTTGACTCAAACTGTGTAGAACTGAATACAAAATTTTCATTTTCCTCATCATTTCCACAACCATATAGATTTTCAAAATTAACCTCAGAGTTACTAAAAAATTCACCCACCTCGTTCATTTATTATGGTGGCTAATCGACTAATTTGAATTTTTAAACGAGATAAAGTTTGATCCATACTAAATTGATTTTTCATTAAAACTTCCATAGTTTTATCTAAGTCACTAAGTCTTTCATCTTCTTCATTTGATAATTCTTGTGGATATTGAGGTTTTGGATCTGAATATGGATATGGATATGAACTTAGATAAGAATTTTTATAAGTTGGAAAAAATTAATTTACTTGGTGTGTATTAAAATATTCATAGGGTTCTTGATTCCAAGAAAAATTATTATTCCAACTATAATAAGAATCCATCTTTCCACAAATCACAAAACAAATAGACAACTAACCACGAAAGTCACAAAAAAAAAATCCTAATTCTACGGTTAACCTAAATAAAGTCTAGACAGCTACTAACTGTTCCAAGTTACAGCTTAAGGTCCACAAAATTTGAAATTAATCACACCACTATCCAGGTAAGTATAAGAAAGGTGAGAGTCTCTCCGTAGGTACGGTGACTAATTGAATAACCACACGTTCTTTAGGTGTTTGCCTTTTGAACCACTTGCCTAGACACCAGTAGTTTGATTAATTTAAAATTTAGCCTCCTCTTGGAGTCCCTTGTCCTAATTGAGCTCGAAATTCCTAGGGGCTAACTTCTACTTGATTTTATTAAGACATGGTTATGCAAAATGAATGGGTGGTTTATGGGCTAAGGAAGGGTCATGAAATCCCCACCTTATCTTGTTACAAGTTGTGTGCCCTTAATGTTAGATTACAAATGAGAATGTACAAATAAAATTATAAACAAATAAAATGTCCTAAAACTATGTGAATTATGAAAGAAAGAGAAATTTTGACGTAGCTCAATCCTCCAGCAATCACCACAGTTTATATTTGATAAAAAAATTAAAAATTAAAAAAATACTTAAATAGGATGTGCTCTACGTGAGTGAATGAATGAATGCGACAATTAGTTTTCTAATTAATAATAAAAACTAAAAAAAACTAAGCTACTATTTTGTTTTTGAGTTAAGATACAAAATACCAGGAAAAGCGCAAGAATAATCTTGTCTTTCCGCACTATTGATCCACTTCGATAATCCTGAAAAAAATAAAAAAAATAAAAAAATAATGAAAATAAATAAAAAAGCACTAATTTGAATAAATAAAAATTAAGGAATAAATAAAATTAATTCTAGTCCCCGGCAACGGCGCCAAAAACTTGATGTGATAAAAATATATAACTGTAAGTGCTCAGTGTCAAGTTGAAGAACTGACAAGTACAGGTCGAACCCACAGAGACTATATTAATTTTAATGTATCCTTAATATCTATTTTAAACAAATTAGAAATAAAGAATGAGAATTGATTAACGAGAATATAAAAACTAATATTGAGGAAGCAATCTAGGAATTCGAATCCATTAAACAATAAACATAATAAGTAATTCAATATCTTCCATTTTTATAACTTAATTATGATTATGATCTCCCTGAAAGTATTATGCACACAAGTCAATCAGGTATGATGATAAAGCATATACTTTGTAACAATATTATTCATTTATTAATAAAAGAATTGTTTATTTAAAGGCGTTTATATTATCTACATCATGCTGTTATATTTAAATGTAATAAACTCATAATTTTAAGCAATGCTTTTAGAATCATAATGATGATCATGCTAATGAGATCTAAATTCTTAGATAGCTTAACACTAAAATAGTTCCCAGTCGATGGATTACTTAATAGGGGATTAGTGAATCCGGATAGATTGGTACATACGTTGTTTGCTCTTTGGAAGAGGATGATCGATCTCATGATCATTTATATGTAGACACTAAAGCAAGTATGTAGGTGCTTATTGGAGAATAAATACATTAAACGTGACTCGCTAAGGAATACCTAATGGAGTTTTACTCGCCTATCAATAGGAATTTCTATGGTGATAGTAGTACAAGTAATCCTTAGACTTGAGATCATCATAGTATCTTATGTATGATGAGTTATACTTTGACATGCCTCTTACGACCTTGAGGGTATATCAAAGGGTATGTTTGGGTATAATTAATTATACATGAAAATAATGAATGATCTGATAGTAGTGTGCATACAAGTCAATCATGTATGATGACAAAGCACATACTTTGTAAACAATCTTATTTATTTATTAATAAAATATTCATTTAAGGCATATAATTATCTACATGGTGCTGTTTTTATAATATGTAAATAACCCATAGTTTTAAGCAATGCTTTTAGAATCATGATAATGAGATCTAAACTCTTAGAAAGCTTAAAAACTAAAATAGCTCCCAATTGTGGGATTACTAAAATAGGGATTAGTAAATCCGGATAGATTGGTATATATGTTGCTTGCTCATTGGATGAGGATGACTGATCTCATGGTCATTTGTGTGGAGCCACTAAAGCAAGTATGTAGGTGCTTATTGGAGAATAAGTTCACTGAACGTGACTCGCTATAGAATACCTAATGGAGTTTTACTCGCCTGTCAATAGGAATTTCTAATGTGATAGTAGTACATGTGATCCTTGGACTTGAGATCATCATAGTATCTTGTATGTAACAAATTATACTTTGACTAATTTCTTAAGGCCTTTTAAGGCATATATAGGGTATGCTTGGGTATAATGAGTTACATATGGAGATAATGAATGATCAATAAAGAATCTACCACCTCTAGTAAAAGTGGAGATATGTCCTTTGTGATTCGTTAAATGACAACTCAGGAATCCTTGGCCAAGGTAGAATGAAATTAGAAAGAGGTTTCTAATTTGCATTATTTGAAGTTGTGCATTTTCTAATCGAAATACATATGATTAAATAAATTAAGACTTGACAGTAAATCCATGTCTTATATTTAATTGGGACATTGTATGGTCGAAGGATTGAATTGTACGGTAACTATTAACTCACAGGTTCTTTTATGATTAATGTTGAAATCTATATTATCTGAAAAGTCGTTGATCGCTAGGGAGGCTTATCCCTATTGTAGAATAAATGTTATTTATTTAAATAGATTATTAGTTTAATTTGTTTATTTAAATAAGATTAGAATTGTTCTAATTGATTTATTCACAACCGGTTTAATATGGAGAACCTAAAGGGTCACACCATAAAAGGAAGAAGAATTATTTAAGAAGAAAATGGCATGATAGTAATAATGCATTAAGTATAATTAATTTAATCTATGATGATAGAATAAATTAAATAGCTTAATGTTTATTATTTAATATTTTAGAAATATTAAATATAAATTAATAAGAGGAGTCTTATTATTATTATTATTATTATTATTTTAATTCTAAAGGAGTTTAGGAATTAATATAATATCAGTACTCTCTCTCAATCCTAATAAAGATTAGGATATAAATTAATTAAAAGTATTTAATTAATTAATTAAATAAAACCCTATTCTAATTGGATAAGGAGGGTTAACCTAATATCTATATAAGAGAGTCTTATATCAGAAATAAGGTACGTGAATTTTTCAAGAGTTGGGAGTACACATATTCTATAGAGATAGAAACAAGGGTTAAGCCAATAACCCATCTTACTGAGTTCTTCATCTTCCTTGGTGGATCACCTTTAAAGGCCAAACATTTGGGTGGCTGACATTGATCAAGGGAAGGAGCCACTACAGAGGAATCAAAGGAATCAAAGGAGTAGAACTTGTACCTGAGGAAGCTTGGATCTTCAAAGGTATAATTCTGTTTTTCTCCTTCTTCATTCACTGATAATTGATGCACAAGAATGATCATGGTAATGGGTTTGTATAAATTTTTGAAAACTTAGTTTTTTACGCTTCCGCCCTATTTATGTGATTTGATTGCATGATTGCATTACGTACAAACCTAACAGTGGTATCAGTGCCAATCTTGTGCTAATTATCAGTCTATGTGATTCCATACATGTATGATATGCGATTGGATCGAGTTCTGGGCAACAAATTTTTTTTCAGATTCTGCGAAGCGGCGCAGCTGCGCCGGTACAAGGCAATATTGCTGCGCAGCTGCGCCGGCTGCTGTTCCTGGTTTTCATGCTGCGCAGCTGCGCCGGTTCCCTTTACATTCTTGGCGCAGCTGCGCCACTGGACAGGAACTGAATTTTTTTTTTGTTTTATTTAATTAAATGAATGGTTTATTTAATTAATAAAGGTTTAAAATAAAAATGTTTATTTTATATGAAATGAGATTTCAGAATTGCTAAAATTAAAGAGTTTAATTTGGAATTATTTTTGAATGAAATAAAGGAGTTTATTTTTCCAAAAACAAAGTTTAGCAAACTTTTGCCCATTAACTGATATTAATACATATATGGAATGAATTTATTTTCATGAGATGAATAAGTTTTATTGATACGTATGATGATATGTATGGTAATAAAAGGGATTGATTATGGACTATGACCAATGTGATTGGATTTTATTTTGGTTGAATGCTTGAATGAATGGGTTTTATAAAATGGGGTCTGCGTACCTCGCCTTCTCTAGTTTTATTCTCGATGTAAATTCTATCTCCTTTCTATGTACTTCCCCTTGACTGCTGATCAAGGTTTCTATTTAATTTTAAATAGTTAATGTAATAGAGATAGTTAGAATTATTTTGAAGAAATTGGAGACCAAGGAGCAAGGAACGCGTGAAGACTCATTTGTATAGAGCCAAGGTTTAAATGTAATAGTTATATTTAAATTTAAATTCTTGCACTCCTAGGTTTGACCTTTTGGTTCACTTGGTGGCTCTAGTGAACCAAACTAGAATAAAAGTCCATAATCAATCCGGGTAGAATATAGTATTCTATATTGCATGCTAAATATTATATATATTATATTTTATACAAACATGCTTCGCATGTTTAATAAAATGACGCGTATTTTATATATATATGTGCATGAGCGCTTAAAAAGATGAGACAAATAATAACAAACCCCTCAAAGAAATAATATTAAGTCTGAAGCGTTCAAATGATATTTGGAATATTGAACGTCGCCTTCTAGCATGCTTTGTTAATAGAGTATTAAATATTTAATATGAGTTTGTTGTGCTATCCACAAGGCGAGTATTGAATATTTAAGATGTTAATTAATCAAATTTGATGCTTATCAAGAAAATTGAACGATCTAGTCTTGTTGTGCTATCCACAAGGACGAAAATTTTTCTTTTTTGAATTTATGGAAGTACTAGGCTGGACTTAACTTAAATCATTTTAGTTCGGATGTGCACACACATAACCATTATGATTTAAGATGCAAAATAAAAGGAGTTACATGGTGATGTAATTGACAAGAGTTGTCTACCTATTTATTTGTATATCGCTTGTTGTGCTATCCACAAGGTTATATACATTTGAAATGGGATCCTTAATCTCACTAGAAAATCTTTAATTAGATGTTGCCGAACTATATGAGTGAGGGTAATATAGTTTGATGAAAATAGTGGGAGATACCAATTTAAAATAAAGACCTAAATTTATTTTGGTATGCAAAGTTAATAAAATGAATGTTTGCTAAAATGTTGTCTTTTCACATGCAGAATTTTAAAAATGTCAAAATCACTAATCTCACTACGAAGCATACTTGATGCAAATAAGCTTACCGGCCCGAATTATGAGGACTGGCTAAGAAATCTGAGAATTGTTCTCACTGTTGAAAAGATTTCTTATGTCCTAAATTCCACTATCCCTGAATCTGTTTCAGAAACAGCCTCTGAGGAAGAGATTGCCACTTTCAATAAGTGGCAAGATGATGCATCTGTGGCTCAATGCATCATGCTCGCATCCATGAATAACGAGCTTCAGCGTCAGCACGAAAAAATGGATGCTCCTGCTATGCTGCTTCACCTCAAGGAGTTGTATGGTGAACAGAGTAGGACTGCTAGATATGAGATATCTAAGGAGCTCTTCCGATCTCGGATGACCGAGGGCACTGCCGTCGAGACTCATGTTCTGAAGGTAATCAATTTGATTGAACGCCTTGGACAGCTTGGGTTCGTCATGGATGGGGAGTTGAGTCAAGACTTGGTCTTGCAGTCACTCCCTGAGACCTTCTCGCAGTTTGTGGTTAATTTTCACATGAATAAGCTAGATGTCAGCTTACCTGAGCTGCTTAACATGCTGAAAACTGCAGAAGGTCACTTCTCATCCAAGAAGAACCATGTCTTAATGGTGGATTCTTCCAATAAAGGAAGAGGCCCAAGGTGTCTTCTGAAAAGAAGAAATCTAAGAAGGCTAAGGGAAAAGGGAAAGAAAAGGAGCAAAAGAAACCTGAACCAGCTAAAGGAATGTGCTTTCATTGCAATTAGCCGGGACATTGGAAGAGGAACTGCAAGAAGTTTCTAGCAGAGAAGAAGCTTGGAGAAGCTTCGACTTCCAATCAAGGTTTGTTTATGATTGAAATTAATTTTTCTGAAAGTCATAATTCTACTTGGGTATTGGATACCGGCTGTGGTTCTCACATATGTAATACTGTGCAGGGACTGGTCAGAAGTAGAAAGCTGAACAAAGATGAGGTGATCCTACGAGTGGGAAATGGAGCAAAAGTTGCTGCATTAGCTGTAGGAACTTATTGTTTAGCAATGCCTTCGGGCAAATCCATTTATCTTAATAATTGTTATTATGTTCCAAATATTATTAAAAACATTATTTCAATTTCTGTATTGGATATGGAAGGTTTTGACGTTATTATAAAGAACAATGGTTGTTCTATTTATAAAGACGATGTTTTATATGGTATTGGAAATTTGCGAAATGGACTTTATACACTTGACTTACAAGAAAATATATTTCAAATTGAACAAATTAAGAAAAGGAAAAGAGATGATATTAATTATACCTATATGTGGCACTGTAGACTCGGTCATATCAATGAAACAAGATTATCCAAGTTGCATAAAGATGGGCTCCTCGAGCTATCTGATTATGAATCATATCTAACTTGTGAATCTTGTCTCATGGGTAAAATGACTAAATCTCCTTTTAGTGGAAAAGGAGAGAGAGTTACAGAGTTGTTGGCATTAATTCACACAGACGTTTGTGGACCTATGACAACAAGTGTACGGGGTGGGTATTCTTATTTTATTACTTTCATTGATGATCACTCAAGATTTGAATATGTGTATTTAATAAAATACAAATCAGAATCATTTAAAAAGTTCAAAGAGTTCAGAAGTGAAGTAGAGAAACAAACGGGCAAGAGTATTAAGATACTTCGATCAGATCGAGGTGGAGAATACTTAAGCAGTGAGTTTCTCAATTGTCTCAGAGAAAATGGTATAATCTCACAATGGACTCCTCCAGGTACACCACAGTTAAATGGAGTATCTGAAAGGAGAAATCGAACACTGTTGGACATGGTTCGATCCATGATGAGTTTTACCGACCTTCCAATTTCCTTCTGGGGCTATGCCCTAGAAACGGCTTCATACCTACTTAACAAGGTACCTACCAAATCCGCCCCAAAGACTCCATATGAGATGTGGAAAGGGAGAAACCCAAATCTTAAGCATGTTAAGACTTGGGGTTGTCCAGCTTATGTCAAAAAGTTTGAAAATGATAAGCTACAGACTAAATCCGATAAGTGTAGATTTGTGGGATACCCTAAAGAAACCGTAGGGTATTATTTCTATCATCCAACTGATCAAAAGGTGTTTGTTGCGAAATATGCTACCTTCTTGGAGAAGGAGTTTATCCATGAAGGGGTCAGTGGGAGCAAGATATAGCTTGAAGAAGTTCAAGAACCACAAGTTACCACGGACCAAAGTCAGGTACCTAACCAAGTAGAAGAACCTACTGTACCACACCTTGTTCGTAAATCTGGAAGAGTACCGAAGATACCTGAGAGGTATGGATTCGTTATAGAGGATGACGATGAGGTACACATCATGAATGATGATGATCCATTGAATTACGAACAGGCTATGAGTAATAAAGACTCAGGGAAATGGCTTGAAGCCATGAAATCCGAAATGGACTCCATGTATGAAAACAAAGTATGGTCTTTGGTTTCACCACCTGAAGGTATTAAACCTATTGGGTGTAAATGGGTTTTTAAGAAAAAGACTGGAGCAGACGGAAAGGTAGAGACCTATAAGGCCCGACTGGTTGCAAAAGGTTTTAAACAAAGACAAGGAGTTGACTATGATGAAACCTTCTCACCAGTAGCCTTGCTCAAGTCCATTCGGATTTTTCTTGCGATTACAGCTTACAACGACTATGAGATCTGGCAGATGGACGTGAAAACGGCCTTCCTCAATGGGAAACTTGAGGAGGATGTGTATATGACACAGCCAGAGGGATTTATTTCAAAAGTTGGAACAAATCAAGTCTGTAAGCTACAACGATCCATTTATGGGTTGAAGCAAGCTTCTCGTAGATGGAACATTCGTTTTGATGAGACAATCAAAGAGTTTGATTTTATCAAAAACGAGGATGAACCATGTGTATACAAGAAGGTTAGTGGGAGCGCAGTATCATTCCTTGTATTATATGTTGATGATATATTACTGATAGGGAATGACATTCCTATGTTACAATCCATTAAAATCTGGTTATCTAAAAACTTCTCCATGAAGGACTTGGGTGAAGCATCCTATATTTTGGGGATAAAGATCTATAGAGATAGATCTAAAAGGATGCTCGGCTTATCCCAAGGAACGTACATTGATACGATGCTAAAGAGGTTTAGCATGGAAGATTCCAAAAGAGGTCTCATGCCGATGAGCCATGGAATAAATCTCTCCAAGAAACAGGCCCCAAAGACACCTGAGGAGAGAGACCGTATGAGTAAGATCCCTTATGCTTCTGCAATAGGATCTATCATGTACGATATGATATGTACTAGACCAGATGTTGCTCACGCACTTAGTGTAACAAGCAGATACCAGTCGAATCCAGGAGAAGGGCACTGGAAGGCAATGAAAAATATCCTAAAGTACTTGAGAAGGACTAAAGATATTTTTCTTGTCTACGGTGGGTCTGAATTAAAACTCGAGGGATTCACGGACTCAAGTTTTCAAACAGACCAAGATGACAGTAAATCTATTTCAGGGTATGTGTTTACCTTGAACGGAGGTGCAGTGAGTTGGAAGAGTTCCAAGCAGCAAACGGTTGCTGATTCAGTGACAGAGGCAGAGTATATAGCTGCAAGTGAAGCTGCAAAGGAAGCTGTTTGGATGAAGAAGTTCATAACTGAACTTGGTGTGGTTCCTAGCATTGGAGAAGCAGTTCCCGTATACTGTGAAAACACCAGGAGCGGTTGCACAGGCTAAGGAACCCAGGTCTCATCAGAAATCTAAACACGTGTTGCGGCGATTAACTTGATCAGGGAGATCATTGAAAGAGGAGACGTCACCTTGGAGCGTGTAGACTCTCAAGACAACATTGCAGATCCATTTACTAAAGCTTTAACACAACAGCAGTTTGATCGTCACTTAGATTAGAAGGGTATGAAATACCATGGCGATTGGCTTTAGTGCAAGTGGGAGATTGATAGTAGTGTGCATACAAGCCAATCATGTATGATGACAAAGCACATACTTTGTAAATAATCTTATTTATTTTTTAATAAAACATTCATTTAAGGCATATAATTATCTACATGGTGCTGTTTTTATAATATATAAATAACCCATAGTTTTAAGCAATGCTTTTAGAATCATGATGAGATCATGATAATGAGATCTAAATTCTTAGAAAGCTTAAAAACTAAAATAGTTTCCAATTGTGGGATTACTAAAATAGGGATTAGTACATCTGGATAGATTGGTACATATGTTGCTTGCTCATTGGATGAGGATGACTGATCTCATGGTCATTTGTGTGGAGACACTAAAGCAAGTATGTAGGTGCTTATTGGAGAATAAGTTCACTGAACGTGACTCGCTATGGAATACCTAGTGGAGTTTTACTCGCCTGTCAATAGAAATTCCTAATGTGATAGTAGTACATGTGATCCTTGGACTTGAGATCATCATAGTATCTTGTATGTAACAAATTATACTTTGACTAATTCCTTAAGGCCTTTTAAGGCATATATAGGGTATGCTTGGGTATAATGAGTTACATATGGAGATAATGAATGATCAATAAAGAATCTACCACCTCTAGTAAAAGAGGAGATATGTCCTATGTGATTCGTTAAATGACAACTCAGGAATCCTTGGCCAAGGTAGAATGAAATTAGAAAGAGGTTTCTAATTTGCATTATTTGAAGTTGTGCATTTTCTAATCGAAATACATATGATTAAATAAATTAAGACTTGACAGTAAATCCATGTCTTATATTTAATTGGGACATTGTATGGTCGAAGGATTGAATTGTACGGTAACTATTAACTCACAGGTTCTTTTATGATTAATGTTGAAATCTATATTATCTGAAAAGTCGTTGATCGCTAGGGAGGCTTATCCCTATTGTAGAATAAATGTTATTTATTTAAATAGATTATTAGTTTAATTTGTTTATTTAAATAAGATTAGAATTGTTCTAATTTTATTCACAACCGGTTTAATATGGAGAACCTAAAGGGTCACACCATAAAAGGAAGAAGAATTATTTAAGAAGAAAATGGCATGATAGTAATAAGGCATTAAGTATAATTAATTTAATCTATGATGATAGAATAAATTAAATAGCTTAATGTTTATTATTTAATATTTTAGAAATATTAAATATAAATTAATAAGAGGAGTCTTATTAATATTATTATTATTATTATTATTTTAATTCTAAAGGAGTTTAGGAATTAATATAATATCAGTACTCTCTCTCAATCCTAATAAAGATTAGGATATAAATTAATTAATTAAATAAAACCCTATTCTAATTGGATTAGGAGGGTTAACCTAATATCTATATAAGAGAGTCTTATATCAGAAATAAGGTACGTGAATTTTTCAAGAGTTGGGAGTACACATATTCTATAGAGATAGAAACAAAGGTTAAGCTAATAACCCATCTTACTGAGTTCTTCATCTTCCTTGGTGGATCACCGTTAGAGGCCAAACATTTGGGTGGCTGACATTGATCAAGGGAAGGAGCCACTATAGAGGAATCAAAGGAATCAAAGGAGTAGAACTTGTACCTGAGGAAGCTTGGATCTTCAAAGGTATAATTCTGTTTTTCTCCTTCTTCATTCATTGATAATTGATGCACAAGAATGATCATGGTAATGGGTTTGTATAAATTTTTGAAAACTTAGTTTTTTACGCTTCCGTCCTATTTATGTGATTTGATTGCATGATTGCGTTACGTACAAACCCAACATGATCAATAAAGAATCTACCACTTATAGTAAAAAAAGTGAATGTCCTATGTGATTTAATAAATGACAACCCAGTAGTCCTTGGCCAAGGCAGAATGAAATTAGAAAGTAGTTTCTAATTTGCATTATCTGAGTTTGTGCATTTAGGATCGGAATACATATAATTTAATAAAATAAGACTTGATGGTAAATACATGTCTTATATTTATTTGGGACATTGTATGGTAGAAGGAATGAATTGTACGATAACTATTTACTGAAAGGTTCTTTTATGATTAATGTTGAAATCTATATTATTTGGAAAGTCGTTGAGCACTAAGGAGGCTTACCCTTATTATAGAATAAATATTTATTTAAATAAATTAATAGTTAATTTATTTATTTAAATAAAATTAGAATTATTCTAATTAATTTATTCACAGCCGATTTAATATGGAGAACCTAAAGGGTCACACCATAAAAGAATGAATATTTATTTAAGAAGCAAATGACATAATTGTAATAATAAGTTAAATGTATATAATTTAATCTATGCTGATAGAATAAATTAATTAACTTAATATTTATTATTTAATATTTTAGAAATATTAAATATAAATTAATAAGAGGAGTCTTATTATTATTATTATTATTATTATTATTATTATTATTATTATTATTATTATTATTATTATTATTATTATTACTATTATTATTAATTTGAATTCCTATAGGAGTTTGGGAAATAATTAATAAAAGTACTATCCCATATTCCTAATAAGATTAGGATGTAAATTAATTAAAGGAGTTTAATTAATTGCTCCTAATAAGATTAGGAAGCCTAATTAATTAAAAGAGTTTCAATTATATAATATGAAACCCAAATCCTAAAATGGCTAGGATGGTTGCCTACATCTATAAATAAGAGGAGTCTTATTTTGAATAAGGACTAATGCAATTCCAATTGTTGGGAGAGCACACCTTTTCTAAAGAGAGAGAAAACTAGGGTTTTGCCAATAACCCACCTTCTTAATATTTGTTCATTCTTGGTGGATCACCTCTAAAGGCCAAACACTTGGGTGGCTGACGTTGATCAAAGGAAGGAATCACATCCGGTAGATTCAAGTTGAACAAGGAAATGATTGGAGTTGAACTCGTACCTGAGGAAGCACGAAACTTCAAGGGTATGATTTGTTCTTCATCTCTTTAGATTGAATTAATAATTGCACATAAAGGATGATTCGGGTTCATGGTTTGTAAAATTTTAAAACTCTATTTTTACGTTTCCGTTGCTATGTATGTAATTGTTACATTCTACTTTGATCTTACAAACCTAACACTCCCTTCCCTTTAATTTAGTAATTTTATAATTAACGTGGGCAAGCATAGACTATGAAAATTTAAGGATTAACTATAATCCATGCTTGCTCAAAGAAGTGTGGTTAGTCCAAGACACTTCTCACTATCTTCAAATTCAGATTAGGAAATCCAAGTGTGGTTAGTCTAAACTACCATATAGAAGATGTGACACCACTAACATGTGGTAGGTTAGACTGATGTCTGATGTGACTTGGCCAGAGTCAAAAGCAAGCCTAGTAACCAGTTTATAAGTCAACATTAGAGGAACATTCAGAACAGAGCATTAAATGCACCAACGGGAACTCTCCAACAGAATAATTTTCATAGGTTTATAAAAGGCGTACGAGGATTCAAATCTAAATACGAATCACACTCTACAAAGTTAAACTGCTGTTAACATATTCAAAGCTATACTCTACGATTCAGAGTAACTTGTTCAAAGCTGCTAAGCACTTGAAAAGATCAAACCTCATTACAAAGCTTAGCAGCACCTTAACAAATCAACATTCAATTGTGATTCATCTTGGTCTCAATGACCATTATACCGAGACTAAGTGACTCAAAGGAATCTAATTGATTCAGAGGTCTGAGTGACCTGGTCTGTGTGACCGAACTGCAGAGACTTAGTGACTCAAAGGAACCTTACTGGTTCAATTGTAATTGATCTTAGGGATCTGGTCTTTGTGACCCATTCTTAGTGGATATCCTACTTGTTGAAGTAGAAAAGCGGACTAAGAGTTATTTGTGAGCGAACCACTTAAAATTAAAGATATTGTGTCATTTACTTTCAGTCATACAACTATCATATATGTTATACATGTTATATATTTGTTAAGTGGTTAACAACCATAAACGAAATTTAGAACTGTGATTTCAATCAATCTTTAAAGGGAGTTTTCCAAACTAATATTCCGTTGTGCTAAGATTAATTGAACAAATTAATTATCTAGTAGCAACTCTTTAAACAAGCAAAAGTTTTAAAGATCTATTCAACTCCCTTCTAGATCTCCATTGTGCCTTTGGGAAACAACACTCGGCACTAACGAAAGAAGTCGTGACTCACGTGCAAGGTCAAATGTGGGCCCAAGTGTAAATTAGGAGTGTGTACGGAGGAAAGAACTTGAAAAAATTGTGCGTGACCCGAAGAATTAAATGAAGAACTAGAAAATCAGGAAGAAGGATAAGAGAGGGAAGACCCCCTAAGGTTTGGCCCCTTGGGGTTCGACCACCGTAGTTCAATCACCCCCAATGTTCGTCTCCCTAGGGTTTAGTTACCCCTAAGGTTCGCCCCCTTAGGGTTCAACCTGTCCTATGGTTCTTATGAATAATCCTTTCGTGGTGCAAGTTAAGTTACTAAATGAATTGTGGACAAGATCGAAAAAGTTGAACAAAAGAAGAAGAGAAGCTCGAGGATGTCCACAGGGTTTGGCTCTTAGGGAGCGCATTCCATTACGAGCTTCAAAATGGTCACCGAGCAAAATTTGGTTGACACGACAACAAATCAAGGTGATTAAAGTGAAGAAAAATAGGTGAGAAATACATGGGAATTTGGGAATGATCTTCCTCAAGTCCTTCATGAAATAGAAGACTATCCAAAGGGCCAAAAATCGTGACGAAAGGACGAGAGATGAGCAAAACATGCAAGAAAGAATGTGGAGAATCGAAGGAGGCACAAACCTAACCTAGGGTTTTCCCACCCTAGGGTTCACTATTAGGTTTGTAAGATTTATGAACACAATTAAATTGCATAAAATAAGCGGAAGCATGGTAAATCAGAGTTTTAAAATTTTACAAACCATATACCCGGATCATCCTTTATTCACAGTTATTAATTAAACAAAAGGGTTAAAAATAAGATTTATACCCTTTAAGATTTCAGCATCCTTAGGTACGAGTTTAACTCCAAATCATTTTTGCGTTCTACTTGAATCCACTAGGTTGATTTCTTTCTTTGATCAACGTTAGCCACCCAAGTGTTTCGCCTCTAGAGGTGATCCACCAAGGAAGAAGAATAATTCAAGAAGGTGGTTATTTGGCTAAACGCTAGTTTCTATCTTTATAGAAAAGGTGTACTCTCCCAACTCTTAGAATAAAATGTGTAACCTTGTTCCATAATAAGACTTTCTTATTTATAGATGTAAGCAACTCTCATAAACAATTTAAGATTAGGGTTTCATATTAATTAATTAAACTCTTTTAATTAATTAGGCTTCCCAATCTTATTAGGAATAATTAATTAACTTCCTAATCTTATTAGGAATATATATGAGAGATTATCTTATTAATTAATTTCCAAACTCCTTTTGGAATTAAATAATAATAATAATTATAATAATAATAATAAGACTCCTCTTATTAATTTATATTTAATATTTTCAAAATATTAAATAATAAATTAAGCTATTTACTTTATTCTATCACCATAGATTAAATTAAATATACTTAACTTATTATTACGATTAAGCCATTTACTTCTTAAATAAATATTCTTCTTTTTATAGTGTGACCCTTTAGGTTCTCTATATTAAAACGGTTGTGAATAAATGAATTAGAACAATTCTAATCTTATTTACATAAATAAATTAAACTATTTAATTCATTTATATAATTAAAATTTATTCTACAATAAGAGTAAGCTTCCTTAGCGATCAACGACTTTCCAGATAATATAGATTTCAACAATAATCATGAAAGAACCTTTGAGTTAATAGTTACTGTACAATTCAATCCTTCCACTAGACAATGTCCCAATTAAATATAAGACATGAAATTACTATCAAGTCTTATTTTATTTAATTATATGTATTTCGATCCTAAATGCACAACACCAAATAATGCAAATTAGAAACTCCTTTCTAATTTCATTCCACATTGGCCAAGGATTCCTGAGTTGTCATTTATCGAAACATTCTCTTCGTTTTCTAGAAGCGGTAGATTCTTTATTGATCATTCATTATCTCCGTATATAACTTATTACACCCAAACATACCCTTTGATATACCCTAAGGGTCTTAAGGGACATGTCAAAGTATAATTTATCATACACAAGATACTATGATGATCTCAAGTCTAAGGATCACTTGTACTACTATCACTTGAGGAATTCCTATTGATAGACAAGTAAAACTCCATTAGGTATTTCTCAGCGAGTCACATTCAGTGAACTTATTCTCCAATAAGTACCTACATACTTGCTTTAGTGTCTTCACACCAATGATCATGAGATCGATCATCCTCATCCAATGAGCGAGTAACGTATGCAACAATCTATCCGGATTCACTAATCCCCTTTTTAGTAATCCAACGATTGGAAACTATTTTAATTTTAAGCTATCTAAGAATTTAGATCTCATTAGCATGATCATCATTATGATTCTAAAGGCATTGCTTAAAATTATGGGTTTATCACATTTTATTATAACAGCATCATGTAGATAATTAAATATATGCTTTATCATCAAACATGATTGGCTTGTGTACATACTACTTTCAAGTCCTTCATGAAATGGAAGACTATCCAAAGGGCCAAAAATCATGACGAAAGAACGACAAATGAGCGAAACAAGTAAGAAAGAATGTGGAGAATCGAAGGAGGCACAAACCTAACCTAGGGTTTGCCCACCCTAGGGTTCACCCCTTAGGGTTCGGTCAGCCCCCTAGGCTTTGGCCTCCCCCGAAGGTTCGATTTCCCAAGGGTTTCGTCAAGGCTTTTGTTGAGGATCTTTATCGGCGAATCTTTGGATCGTGACATATTATGGAAGATGGAACGAAAAGAAAAGAAAAGCTTGGTTAATGAAGTAATGAATATGATTGGAAAACTAAAGGGGCACCCGTAAGTTCTTAGGCAGAAGACACAACTTCAAATGAGAAGTGGTTAAGAGATTTGGATTGGTGGTTAGAATAATGAGACGATATTGGCATCACTTTTGGCAATGATGAATATTTATGGTATTTGATTTGAAGTCACATGCCAAACACATGACCCAGTCATGTGCCAGGCATGTGACAACTTATTAGAATGTCACCTCTATAAATAGTCCTCCCATTTCAAAGAAAATGACTTTTAATTCTTTCCACACTCCAAGACATACAAAAGGCTCTCTAAGAGTTGTCATGTGTTGCCTTGGTGATTGCTCACCCGTTTTTCTCTCTTCTACAAACCTTCGATCATTCTCATACTCTTTGTAATTTCTCTTATATTAAGCCAATTTGAAACCCTAATCGAATAAGGGTATGATTTCCTCGCCTTTAATTAGCATATCATACTATTAAACTTATAGATTGTTTTTCAGAAGTATACATAAAATAAAACATATTCTTAATATTTCCAAATTTACAAATGATTCTCTTTTTGTGAAATAGAAAGAATATTAAGTCTATATATTTTTTACTTAATAGTAAATGTAATTTGGATATAAATTACTATATGTTTGAAGTTAATAAACATCGATGTTCTTATTATTACGTTCAAAATAAATATAGTTTAGAATCTTTTTATTAAATTTAAAATTAATTTACTTAAGATAATTAAAATGTTATATTCATAAATTTTTTCCAAGTCCATTAAATAGCAATTAATTATAAATTATCAACAAAACTTTTAAAAGTAATTTAGATGGTTAAAATTGAAAAATCTCATCATTCAAATGTTTTGATTAAGACTGAAATGCAAAAGTTAACCTTTAGTTTGTACCGCTTTTGTAAAACTCACCATCCAACTTTTATTTTTGCAAAACTCTCTCCCAAGATGTATGAATTGTGTAAAACTCACCCTTTATGTATTTTTTTTCTTATAAACCCTCATATACTGATATTATTTCACTCCAATTCATTACTTAAGAATCTTACATTTAGAATACTTCTTTTATTCCACTCAAGCGACTTTCAATTAGCAAAAAAATTCTCACTATACCAACATATATATTTGCAACATTAGATCGCCTAATTCATATATCACACTACTTCTTTGTGATATATGAATAAAATATTATTTTATTTTGGGTTCATCACTTTTGATGCATTTTTTGTAGTGTTAATAATTAGGGAAATTGATTGACACATGTTTATATAATCTATTTTCTTGTAGTGTTTAACAAAATATTTAATGATAACGACAAATATTAAAAATTGAGAATAAGATTGACATTTTAATATGAGTCTTGTGTGCGAGACTTTTATAAAAACAAAATATTAATCAATTGTCATAGCAAATGTAGAGAATGAGATATATGCATTAACTAATCTAGGGTTCCAAAAATGATGATATTATGATTTTATTTTTATTTTATTGCTAATTGATAGACGTTTGAGTAAAATAAAAATATTATTCTAAACATAAAATTTTTAAGTGATGAATTAGATAAAATAATTTTATTATGTGAGGATTTTTAACAAAAGAATACATAAAGGGTGAGTTTTGCACAATTAATACATCTTAGAGAAGAATTTTACAAAAATTAAAATTAGAAGGTAAGTTTTACAAAAATAATACAAACTAGGGGTCGCTTTTACATTTTAGTCTTTAAATTAGTTAATTGTCAAACAACTATTATTAGGTTTTCAATTTAAGCTCATTCATGTTCAAAAAATTGCAGTCAGTTTGATCGTCTAACGGGTCCTTTAGACCCAAAACAGCTCTCAATTTTTAGCTTTTTTTCCCCCTCTACTCTATTTTCTCCAAACCAGGAGTCATCTTCCTCCACCACTCCATGCAATTCCTCTACTCTTTCTCTCTCCTCCGTACCCAAAGACACTTTTATCTCTCCTCTGCTCTTTTCTCTACACAAATAAAAGTATCAGCACCATTTTCTTCAACAATTCAACCAACAGGAAAAAACCCCCAAAACCCCAAAACCCATTCATCACCCTTGAACAATTTTGCAGACCCACTTCACTATCTGCAGACTTTCATTCCCATTGTTAAAACCCTCTCAAAAAACCCAAGAAACTTCAATGCTCTTAATAATCTAGACTCGTTACTGAGCCAAACCCAGTTTTTTGATTCTTCTACATCACTCATTGTTATTGATTATTTATTTCTAATAAAGAAGCTTGGAAGAGCAAAGGCTGTTCTTTTGCATCTGAAAGCCAATGGTAAGGTTTCTGATTACTTTTTGTACAGTTTAGTGGCTGATTGTTTGGTTGGAAATGGGAAAATAGATGAGGTTGAGATTGTGTGGAGTGAGCTTTGTGGGTGTCAATTATTGTCCAAGCCAAAGATTGATATTTCAGATTATGTCATATATTTGTGTAAGTTTGGCGGGGGTTTTGAGATTAAGAGTATTTTTAAAAAAAATTTAAAGCGTGGGAGGATTTTGGAGAAACAATGCTATGTTGCTTTAATTGGGGCATTGTGTAGAGAAAATGAGGGATGGTTAGCTAAAGAGGTTCTTAAAGAATTGCATGATAAGAGGCTTAAAGTAGATGATTTGACTTACTATGTTATGTTTCAGTGTTTTTGTAAAAATGGGGAAATAGATGAAGCTGACTTGATTTTGAGGAAATTGGTGAAAAGAGGATTTCATATTGATATATGTATCTATGGGAATTTCTTGTATGGCCTTTGTAAATCAGGTAAGTTTCGTGAGGCAAATAAATTGTTCCATAAATTGATAAAAAAGGATTTTTCGGGAGGGTATAAAAAAACTGAGTTCTTGAAGGAGGGGAGAAGGGTAATCTTTCAATTGAATAGTGAGGGCAGTGTTCCGGAAATAATGGCTTATGAGACATATTTTCGTTCTTTGTGTAATGCTGGTCGGCTTGATGAGGCTGAGGTGTTGTTGAAAAAGATGATGAAGAGTAGAACTGTGCCTGAATTATGTGTTTATGGATCATTTATCAGGGCTCTTTTTTTAGCTGATCGGGATGAAGACGCAATAAGGTTTTTCAATGTTGAGAGGAAGAAAGGATTAGTTCAAGTTGATGGGATTGCAAGATATGCCATTGTGGGGTTGTGCGAGAAAGGTAAACTTGATGAGGCTGTAAGGATTTTCAATGAAATTGCTGTGATTGGGGGATTTGCTAATTGTTCAAATGTTTGTAATTGTATATTAAGTAGTTATTGGAAAGAAGGTAGAGTTGCCGAGGCAGAGTGCTTGTTTGGAAGGATGAAGGATGGTAACTATGAATTGCCTGATGTATCGACTTATAGAATCATGGTTAACGGATATTGCATCCAAGGTAATGTTAATAAGGCACTCTGGATATTTGAAGAAATACTGGATAGTAAAATTGTGGTCAACGCGACATTGTATGAGATGATAATTAGAGCATTGTGTGCTTGTGGGAGGCTAAAGGAGGCACTTAAGTACTTGAATGATATGGTTGAAAGTGGAAACATGGTTTCCAGCATGCGATGGAAAACATTTTTCTACCCTACATTTACTGCACTTGAACATGGTATCTCTTATGGTATTTGAATTACATGAAGAAGTTGACTATAAGAGATATGGTTCTCTCACATTGTTTGGCTGGATATAAGTTCACAAGATCAGGTATAACCTCTTCTCTATAGTTACTGTGTTCATTAAAAATTTGATTCCTATTAATGTAACTGAGTTGGCATGGAATGCGTTGCTTATTTGTGTTCACAAATACTTAAATTGTGATGTAAAGTGGACAGCTAGTTTGGTTGCATGTTGCTTTCAGAATGCAGCTTCCACGTCATCTACTAGAGATGTCCCAGTTGTCAGTTGACTGATTAAATGTTTAGGGGTCAATGTTTAATATAGAATTTTAAAATTGGCCGGTTATTTTTTTCTTAATTTTTTAGGCGAATGCAGTTACTCTTAAGTCTCTTTGTGGCAGGGTAGAATCAACTTCCCAACAGATTCCTAGGAGGAGAGTAGCCGAATAAAAAGTTACTGAAATGTCCTTTAAGATCATGCACAGTTCAAGTTCACACCTATGATGAATACAAAGTTAGAAGCAATCTAACAAACTGATGAAGTTCACTTTATTGTGTATTTAGTCATGATTACTTGAGAAGGTTGACCTGCTTTTGCTAATTACAATTTTCATTAATATTAGAGTGTTTCCTTTGCAAGTATGCGAAAAGTTTTTTACCTATAAAAAAAAGTCTGCAAGAGTTTTATGTTTTTCTATAAGACCTATCATCTAATTGGAAGTATTGTATAAAGATATAGAATAATTAATATGCTTTGTTTTGAAAAAAAGAAAAAAGAAAGAAAGAGAAAATAATGTTAGGAAATTTGTAGCTTCGTAGAGTCAAGATTGATTGTAGAAGACGTGACACGGGTGATCTCTGTCCTTAAGGTGTTTATCGCCCCCACCAGGATTGGTTTGCTAAGGGTTGCAGATGATATACCTCTAGGATATATGTCAAGCCTTAGTGAATAATTCGTGATAGCAATTCACAAAAAATTCCAATTGAACACTTCTTTGTAGTAGTTATTTGTTTGTAAGAAGAATTGGAGAAGATCAAAAAGAGAGAAAAACATGTGCACAAACTTGCTTGTAACTTATATGTTATTATTATGCATATCTCTTTTCTTATGTATATATATCAACATATATACATACATATATACATACATGTAAATTACATAATATACTATTTAATTCTATATTTAACCATACTTATTAATACTAAATATGTAAGTTACATATTAGTAATAACAACGAGTTAAATAGAATTTGAATAGTCTTATTATTTTCCTTTTGTTACAAAATAAAACAAACTTCTATTAAATGGAACTAAGAAAATAGTTTTATCAAACAACTTTGCACCTTATTAAATGTCTCATTATAGACACAAATTAAATGATTTTTACACAAATCAAATGAAATTTTCTCTTATTCTCCACATAGAGGATATTAAGTTACACCTTTTATACTTACTTAAATTATGCCCACAAATGAGTTTTATCAAACTCAAATATAACATATAATAAGTCAAAAAGTATAAAATAAGGTGCAATATATAACAATCCTCCACTTGTTTGGAAAAATTATTTTTCATCCGAACAACTTTCTATCAAACAACTTCAAGACATGTGTGCATAAAAGAGGGTGTGACAAACATTGAACCTTCCCTTAGTGTAAACAACTCAAAGTCACATCGAAGTTGAAAGTGTCCGTAGATTGAACCTCTATTTCTATATGATATGACCGGAACTGTCACACACACAAAATTCTCCTACCACGGTGAGTATTCTCAATTGCTTTGCGCTAATATGGCCATGCGCAATACCCTGTTTCATGAACCTCTAAGAGAGTAAACCACAACCCTCTATAAGAAGTGGCTCCACTTCTAGTTCATATAGGCAAAGTGTTTCACATGTGTTTCCGTTGCTAAGAACACAACAACTTTGTTAAGAGTATAACTCAGCCTCGGTCGTGCAACAGACGTTATTATCTTATACTACATATGGAACCACATTGATAGTAACACAGTCAGCAACTGTGACTTGGTTTTTCCATTGAACCTATAAACTAGGGGTAACTTAGGAATAGGTTGGGTTCCCATCACTCCTGACTCTAAGTGGTTTAAGTTCTATATCACAAGTAGTTAAACTTACTAAGCTCTCGTCAAAGTTTTAGTAATAAGATAAGTCAAGTCGTCACTTAACTTCCTCGTAGACAAATATTATGATACATTCTTGTATCAATTATCTAACAAAAATTATGTCTATGACCAACATGTCAAGACTTACCGTTAAAGGTAATTTCATATATATGCTCTACACAAAATAATTTCATTATCACATCATAATGAACTAAGCAATAGAAGTGGCCACAATTTGATGTTCTAACAACAAATTTCGATTCCATTTGCTTTCTCCATTATATAAAGCATTAGTATTACTTGCTACTCCAAGTAAATTATATCACAAAGAGTAATAATATATCCACCTACTTGTGAAAATATAAGAATATATTCACCTACTTGTGAATATTTTCTTACTTAATCAAGATCACAACCACCTATGAAAGATTAATAATTTGTACTTAATACAAATTTTCACTAACACAATATAGTGAAATAGGAGACTTCAGACTAGGCTATAAACATCAAGCATTTTCCGTAAGCGTAGAACAATGACAACCAAACGATCATAGAGTGATATGCAACACCATCAAGTGTCAGACGACAAGGTCACTACGATCGTAGAATGACAACTCAGCAAGGTCACTACGATCGTAGAGTAACAACTCAGTCGATGCACCACTGTCAGACTACAAGATCACTACGAACGTAGAGTGACAACTCAGTGATCATAAAGTAGTTTTTAACTCTACGAACCAACTCTACGAAATAGTTCTACGAACCAACTCTATGATTGTAGAGTGCCAAAGCCAACTCTATGATTGTAGAGTGCCAAAGCTAACTCTATGATTTTAGAGTGCTAAAGTCAATTCTACGATTGTAGAGTGCTGAAACCAACTATATGCTTGTAGAGTGTCAAAGTCAACTCTACGATTGTAGAGTGCCAAAGCCAACTCTATGATTTTAGAGTGCCAAAGCCAACTCTACGATTGTAGAGTGCTGAAACCATCTCTATGCTTGTAGAGTGTTAAAGCCAACTCTACGATTGCAGAGTGCCAAAGTAGAGTGCTGAATCCAACTCTATGATTGTAGAGTGACATCATCAAATGATCGTAAAGTGACCGTTTAGGTGAAAATTCACTTACTTGTGAATTTATTATTTCATTCACGAATAACACAAGTGACAATTATGTGATCATTTGAAACATTGAGAAATCTTACAAAATTAATTTTAAACCACTAGTATACTAAGTTTAAAAATTTTAGGTAACATCTGATCTCATGCATTGCATATCAAACATAAGGCTCCCACTAGCGCATGTCTACTTTAGATTTGTAATAACTATATTAAAATTAACTTCCAGTGCACCACCACTATTAAAGAATTATTAAATTCTTCAATCTCAAGTTTATCAAACTTAGTCATCACAATAATTAAATTGGTTTAGTTGAAATTCTCACTATGTATTCACAAGATAATAAGATAAATTCTATTTTACAAGTCTTTCAACATAAAGACAAAATAAATATTTCTTAAACTCGTTTACGTTAACAGTACTATGTAAAATGATCAACATATCATTAGTATACACAAAACTATCACGTTATAGTTTATACAATTATATTGTTAGTGTAAACATATAAATAATTCTATATCTGAGATAGAATCTCAAGGTAAATATGCACATATTATCACCTAATATGTATCCACTTTAATATTTATAACTTAGTTTTAATCTCATTATTGAACTAAATCACTATAAATATTTTGGATCATATTTAGGCTAATAACATAGGTATTTTATTTACCAAATTATTATATTGATTTCCTTCACCAAATCAATATTGTTCTTTTTAGGTTCAGTTTATAACTTTGAAGAACCTTAGATAATTAATTAAGTGAAAAAAGTTCACACTTTCATATTATTCAAAAGTATGTGTTACAAAGACTTTTATTTCATAGGATTACATAATCATATTAAATCTCAGAACAAGAAATTCACAAGCCTTATTATTCTTACATAAATAAAATTATGCTCCACATAGTTCAAAAGCCAAATTTAGTGCATAAATAAAAATCTTAAAGAATCACCCCCACACTTTCAAATAATTAAAATCTCATTGAAAATTTCACTCCACAATATTATGCTTACCACTTAAAATAAATTTTAGATTAATTAATATTTTATGTAACAATATTCCTATAAATACTACTTCCACATAAGAATATTAAGGAACACTTCTCATAACAAAAATAAATTCTTGTACATTTTATGTATTAGTTATTCATATAAAGATTGCTTCAACATAATAATCTTTTAGAATACCCCCACATAAGAAAACAAGCTCTTATTTTCTGAAATACATAAAATCTCAAATCCAAAAATTATTTAACATGAGAACTTAAAATTATACATGTACAATTTAATTTCAAGTATACCAACACGTAACACTTGACTCTATGTAAATAGTATAAAATTCATTATATACAAATTATAGCACAACTTATCATATTGCACAAATTTATTTGCATATAAATCATAAAATATAAAAATTTATATTTACTTTCTTAGAAATTAATTTATCACAAACAAAATTAATTTATGTAAAAAGTAAATAAAATTCACACACATGAATTAGTATATCCTTAAATATTTTCTTATCTCAACTTAGATAGAAAATATCATAAACAATATATCTTTAACAATTACAAATATAGAATTCAAGACAATCTCATAATAATATAAAATACTTGAACTTCACTATATTTATAAAAGTCGAAAAATAAAATGTTTATCTCAATTAGAATATACAAAATTCATATGATCACATTAAAAATTTACTATACTTCTTGGACAAGAAGTACACATAAAAAAAAAATCAACATATACCAATTGTGATTATCCCAAAAACACTACGAATAACATTTCTAAGTATTTTCTCAACATCATAATCATATTGTATACAAGATTTACTCAACCCAATTTACTTCTACAATATCTCTTCTAACTATTAGTTGATAATTAATTTAGTATCCACAAACAAAGTAATTTATCTCAAAATTCATGCATACAAATATCAAGTAATATTACATACTAAATATTACCTCAAACTTAATTATATGGATAATTTTGTTCAAGAAGAACATAAATTTATTTTATTCTCAAAATAAATTAATTTACAACTAATTTGTTATACATAGAGACAAGTAAACTTCTCAAATTTTACTACAACTTTCTCATAATAAATTAATCTCAATTAGTGTATAAGAAAATAATTGTCTCAAATTTCATACATATATCATAATATTTTATCTACTCATAAAATATTGTAACCAAAATATATATGCACAAAATTAAATAAATAATTTATTACAACAAAATGTAAGTAAAATAATACTCAAACATACAATATCATCTACCCATGATATAATATATAAAACACATATATACTTTCAAGTATATACACATACAAAATGATACACAATTATCATATATAAAAAAAGGGCAAATGTTAAAAAACACACCTTTTGAAATTAAATCCGAAGAACACCATAATCTCTTTAGAAAAATTTCTATACATCAACATTTGGTATTTTTCCATGAGAATTCTTCATCTTCTCCACATCATTTACAAACTTGTAAATTTCACTTTCATTTTTCTCCATTTTCTACCAATGGTTGTCAAAAAAAATAATTAGTAAAATATTTCAAAATATAACTAATTATATATAATGACAATTTCATTGGTGAAATAGAAATAAGAAAAATATCACTTATCTTTGAAAACCGTGTTGTCTTCCATCTCACCAAAATCATGACTCCAACAAATATGAGTAAACACCTTAAGATTGTTAGAAAATTTGTAGCTTCGTAGAGTCAAGATTGATTGTAGAAGACGTGACACGGGTGATCCCTGTCCTTAAGGTGTTTATCGCCCCCACCACGATCGATTTGTTAAGGGTTGCAGACGATATACCTCCAAGATATATGTCAAGCCTTAGTGAATAATTCGTGATAGCAATTCACAAAAAATTTCAATTGAACACTTTTTTGTAGTAGTTGTTTGTTTGTAAGAAGAATTAGAGAAGATCAAAAAGAGAGAAAAATATGTGCACAAACTTGCTTGTAACTTATATGTTATTATTATGCATATCTCTTATCTTATGTATATATATCAACATATATACATACATATATATACATACATGTAAGTTACATAATATACTATTTAATTCTATATTTAACCATACTTATTAGTACTAAATATGTAAGTTACATATTAGTAATAACGAGTTAATAGAATTTGAATAGTCTCATAATTTTCCTTTTGTTCCAAAATAAAACAAACTTCTATTAAATGGAACTAAGAAAATAGTTTTATCAAACAACTTTGCACCTTATTAAATGTCTCATTATAGACACAAATTAAATGATTTCTATACAAATCAAATAAAATTCTCTTTTATTCTCCACATAAAGGACATTAAGTTATACCTTTTATACTTACTTAAATTATGTCCACAAATGAGTTTTATCAAACATCAAATATAACATATAATAAGTCACAAAGTATAAAATAAGGTGCAATATATAACAAATAATATGGGTTAGTATGTTGTGCCACAAATACTTCCCCTCTAGTTTATGATACACTATTTTACATTTATCTATGCGCACAAATTCTGCATTGCGGTTTATAGTTTCTATGCTACATTGATATTGTAATTGAAGTTGCTTGTCATATAGCTTCTCTGAACTTCACAAATTATCTTCTAAAACTAATCATGATGCTGACCTCATAACTTGCTTCTAGTGTGAATTTTGAAACCATGATTAATGATAGTTGTCAAGCCCTTCATGGCTTGAACAAATTGAATTTGATAAACAAAAAAGATAACAGACTGAAGTAGAGTTGGGGAGAGAAGAATGGGCAGAAAAAGGAAAGAAAACTTGGGGAGGAAGAGAACTCACAGCTCTAATTCATAATATTCCTAAAGCATGATAATAAAATGAGCTCAGTTAATCTAGCGGGAAAAAAAATGATCTCCACTACAATATAAAGAAGATATTTTCTACTTTCTTGCTAACCTACACCACACAGTTTACCCTACTCCCTAACAGACTTCACATAGGTACATTTCTTCTAGATACTAGTAACTACCCTTCCTAAAATAGCCTTGGTTAACTGATAAAACTACCCAGTCGGTTAAATCGTCCATTGAAAAATTGTTGGAGCTATTGGCAAACTGAATTTAGAGCATTATTATTGATGCAACATCTCAAGATTGAGTTCCAATCTGATTGACAGCAAGCAAAAGGTCTGGAAGGTGAGTCATTGCTCCAACTAAATAAGTGAAAGCAAACATAGTATGGGGGTATATATATAGAGAGAAACAATGGCAAAGAGTGAATTTCCGAGAAAAGTATGTTTTGTAATTCATGAAAATTTGTGTTCAATTACATAATGAATGCCATTATATAGGCAAAACATGTTCATGTGAACACTAGCCCGATATAGACTTAGCCCAACCATTTACACATCATGATTCAAAGCCGCCCTGGTAGTGGCCTAAGTTGCGGTTGGTTTTTTTTAACTCGGTATCGGTTTCGAGAGAGATGCACCGGAACTGCAATTTTTTTAAAAAAGATTAGGAATTTTTTTTAAATAATAAGAATAAGATGGATCAATTAGATAAACAAAAACCATCTATTACGCAATGCATCGTCTAAATGATGATAGAGTGATAGATTTCATGGCACGTTTGCGTGAGGTGGTTGTCATCCGGATCGTTTCTAGTAGAGTTGTATTGGTGGAACACCGACGACACCGCAACCCTTTGCTTATATTGAAGCGAGAATCTTGTTACAATCGATAGTGCAATGAAATCTGCGTTGAATGGAACCTTGACCCTTTGCTTATATTGAGACAATAACCTTGGTATAGGTAGAAGACGACACACACAACTATAAATTATTGTATGATAAGTCAAGTTGAACCTCACAGCAAACTATGAATGGTTCAAAAGTTCTCAAAGAACCAAAAGAGAAAACAATCTCACAAGTAATTTTATTGATGAATAATCTGATTATATTGAAGTACATCAGCCATGTTCCTTATTTAAACTAATCAAACAAACCCTAATCCTAAAAGGAACAAATTACATAATAAACAATTACTATGGAATTGAACACTTAGCTAATAAGCTTCCTAATTACATTAGAATTGAAATAACTTCTTAAATTTCGTGCAATTTCCTTCCCAGATCCTTCCAGAATCGAACCCAAGTGCCTAGGCGTTGCGGCGCTCAAGAGTCAGAATGTCTAGGGCGTGGGCGCTAAGGTGAGCGCAATGGCGCGCGGCGTGCTGTCGTGTGCTGACTGGGCGGTGTTGGCATCGACATCGTGCGTTGGACTTGGCCCAATTGCTTTAACCAAATTAAGTAAGTTAAAATAATCTTCCATAACGAATGCCTTCGAATCATATTCAGCCCAAACCTTCTGGATCAATCCATTAAGTTCTTCCTTGAACCTTTTAGCTCATTCCCTCGTAACCGGACCAACATGAATTTGAATTGGATCAGTCCATGCTTTATCTCCTTGACTCCCATCCACGCCTAAGATAAATATGTCCTCATCATTCATCTCCTCTTGAAAATGATTTGTCTCATTGTTTGATGTGGCCCTAGTCAGGATCGTGTTATTCCCCTCCCCTTGGTGTAGTGAGAAGTGAATTGAAGAATTAAAGAAAATGAAATTATACTAGTGAGGGTAAAAGAGTAACGAGAAGCTTTTTTTTTCTAAATTTTTTTTGGAGCCAAAATGAGTTTGGCTAAATTTTTATCAAACAAGATTTCCTCTCTACCTAGACATTGATGAGTCCTAACTAACATTATAGTACCTTCGGTTCCACAAATGAAAAGACCGTACACACGTAATCTAAATCATGCGAACCCCCAAAGTGACCAACTTGAAGAGAAAGGGAATGACACGATTCTGACTAGGGCCACATCAAACGATGCTACAAATCATTTTCAAGAGAGGAGGAATGATGAGGACATGCTTAGCTTGGGCGTGGATGTGAGTTAAGGAGATAAAGCTTGGACTGATCCAATTCAAGTTCACGTTGGTCCGGTTACGAGGACACGAGCTAAAAAGTTCAAGGAAGGACTTAATGGAGTCTATCAGTTGGTATCAAAGCTATGTTTCTAGCAGGTTATCTATCCTTTAGCTTTTTGTTTGCATATCTAGAAAAAAGATCTGCATATTATTGTTTGTGCTAACCCGAAGCATCAATTATTGCTTCAAATTCGCAGCTATCAACTATCCTCACATCTGAATACCTCATCATCAACTCCGAACAAGCAAAGCCATAAAATTCCGCAAGCCTAACTAGCTTTCTCAGAAATTTAAAGGCATATAAGAAGTAAGTTGATCCGAAATGAACAATAAACCAAGGCCAACCGAAATAATTAATCCTAGAAAAGGTATTCAAGACTGTGTGCATCAAGGTCACCTAAATACTTTCAATTTTGATTTATTCTTGATATGTTCTTGTTGAATTGAAATAGTAAAACTGTGATTCTTGTTTAGTGAATTCAAAAAAATTCTATAAAAAAGAATACCTGAGAGGAAAAAGGCAAGAATGGTGAGATCATTAGAGGTAAAAGCCATTTGAGTGATACACGAGTATTATCCTTGAACGAAACACGTAAGGGAGTGGTGAGAATTTTTTTATCTATTAACCTTTGTTTTGCAGCAAATATGTCTCATATGAAGAATAAAACTGTTTTTGAAGAATTCCCTACAATATTTGATCCGAAATTTGCGATGGAGGCCATGATGGAGTTTACTAGGAAGTTGGACATGGCGATGGAACAGGTGCACGAACGTATTGTTCATATAAGCGTTACCCAAGGAGAATAGTCTTAAAACCCTCCTTATGCACATCGAAGAGGAACAATGCATCCTAGAGGAGCTAGGGCGGAGGAAGAAGCTTAACTATGATGGTAGGTGATGAGTAGGTTTCATACCTACGAATTCGGTATTATTGAACTTAATTATTGCTATCCTTAAGTGTTTTAGTATCATTTTATTTGTTTTTGTGTTTATTTCTTGTAGGATGGAACTGTAGGGTCAAATTGGTCATTTTGGAGGAGAAAAGAATTAAAATTCATTAAAATCATTATAATGACATTTTTGTAAATATGGGATCTCAGTCAAGCGCCTAGGCGATTCTAGGCGCTTGAATCAGTACAAATTCAAGGTGCCCAACCTTGCTAGCACATTCTGATTTCAAGGGCCTAGGCGCTTTGATCAGTACAAATTCAAAGGCCTAGGCGCTTGGGCACGACCAGACTTGGAAATTTTGCTGCTAGGAAGAATTCTAAGCTAAAAAAAAATCCTGATGAGAGTGGGGGACCAATACAAATAGGAGGAGACTTCAGAAAAGACGTATCGTGAAAATTTCGGAAGACAATTTGCTGAGAGAACATCAAAGAAAACACAAAGGAGATTTCAGAGGCTAAAGATCAAAAGGAGAATTAGGAGCAATCTGACAAGTTTTTTCTACTCTTCTCTAAATTCTTAGACTTTGTATTTAGCTGGGATGTTTGGATTATTTATTTAGATTATGTTTTTCTTTGTTATTATGAACTAAACTTCTATTTAGGATTGCAACGGAACTTGATGAGTAGTTTTGAGTAATATATTTTTTGTTGATTATTATTGGTTACTACTGGGGTGTCTATTATATCTTGAGCATAATTATTTAATTGCTTGACTAGTAATTAGTGAGATAAACCCATATGAAATTGATAAATTGGAAGATGGGTTAAGATATGGAGATAATAGCATAAGATTATAATTTTTGCATATGTTGGAAATTGTAATTTGTATATAGGATAGAGATATACCTATATGCCTTATGTGATCTAATTGAGAACTTGAGCTACAAATTCTTGTTAATTTCAATTTGCATAGAAATATAGTAAATTGATTAACTAGAGTGTTTCTACTAATTCTAATTTTTATTGGAATTAAGAGAATATGTCTATAGGTTCATTGAAAGATGCTTATAGATACTCGTGAGTTCTTGATTAACAATCCATGTTAGCTGATTTAATTTAACATAAAATATTGACCTTAAAGTAAATCATCAATGGAAGTTGCGACCTTAAGTTTTTTTTTTATCTGAATCCAATTTTTGGTAGTTAAGTTTAATTAGTTAATTCACATAGTTTTTCATAAATTCACAACAATTATCGATTTGTTTAATTAAATTGGTTTAAATAAAAGTTAGTAGGTGATAGTTATTTTACACAATTCTCTGTGGGATACGATACTCTATTGGCTACTTTTCTGCTATTCGATTGCGTATACTTGAGTGTTTTGCTAGTATGTATTTTGGCAAGCAAGTTTTTGGCGCCGTTGTCGGGGATTTATTTTAATATATGTCATATTAATTTCAATTAAATCGATCGTAGTTAAACACCTTTTGTTTTTATTTCAGGTACTCTTGATCAGTGCATGCAAAGCAGTTCGCGACATACGGAACCATTACAATACGTGAACGAAATTGAAAGAAGTTGTCGTAGGTGGCGAAAGGTTTGTAGAGAAGTACAGAATCAAGGGACAATGGCTGAGGAGCAACAGAAATCCCTTCAGGATTATGCTATGCCAAAGATGGATGGGATCAGGTCAAGCATTCAACGACCGACAATTAGTATTGCAAATTTTGAGATTAAGCCAGGGAACCATTCAAATGATTCAAAATCTGGTACAGTTTGGGGGCTTGGTGAATGACGATCCAAATGAGCACTTAGTAAGTTTCCTAGAGGTTTGCGACACATTCAAATACAACCAAGTCTCGGACAACGCAGTTAGACTTCATTTGTTTCTTTTCACTCTCCGAGACAAAGCGAGAGGATGGTTACATTCACTTCCACCTGGATCCATTACCATATGGGATGATTTGGCACAGAAGTTCCTAGCAAAGTTTGTTCCCTCTGCCAAAACAGCAAAGTTGAGGAATGATATCACCACTTTTGCTCAATTAGATTCGGAGTCATTATATGAAGCCTAGGAAAGATTTAAAGAGTATATGAGAAAATGTCCACACCATGGACTGCCCAATTGGCTATTAGTACAAACATTCCATAATGGGCTAATGGGTGGTACACGGACTAGTGTTGACGCAGCATCTGGAGGAGCTTTCATGATAGAATTTTGAGGAAGCGTACAGTTTGCTAGAGGTGATGTCAGCTAACAACTACCAATGGCCAATTGCTAGAATGACACAGCCAAAGGCTGTTGGGCTATTAGAGGTTGATGCAGTTACAGCGTTGTCAGCCCAAATTTTAGCTCTAACAAAGAAAGTTGAACATATGGGGAATCTGAATAGGCAAAATGTGGCTATGGTATGTGAATTGTGTGCTGGTGGCCATGCAACAGATCAGTGTGCTATTAATATGGAATCAGTGCAATACATGGGCAATTATAACAGGTTGAATAATAGTAATACGAACAATTATAATCAGGGGTGGAGAAATCAACCTAACACTTCCTGGAGAGACAATCAGGGACAACAATCTGCTCAAAGACAAACTCAGCCACTCAGATTCCAAGCATAACCCCAACCACAACCGAACCAACAATCAAGTTTCGAAGAGTTAGTAGTTAAATTCATGACACAGGTTGACATCAACATGAAGAGTCAAGCGGCTTCGATCAGAAATCTTGACACTCAGATGGGACAGTTAGCTAACGGATTGAATAATCGACCGCAAGGAGCGTTGCCAAGCAATACCGAGGTTAATCCAAAGAATAATGGCAATGAGCAGTGTAAGGCAGTTACTCTTCGTAGTGGAAAAGAGTTGGGGAATCTAATGTTGAGAGTTGCAGTCCAAGCCAAAAAGAACCGAAAAACGTAGAAGATGATGAAATAGTTGAGAAGGAAAAAGTTGACATTCAGAAAAAGAGTGCAAAAGAAGAAAAGCAACCGGTAGTCGTACCTCCAATTCCATACCCACAACGTTTCCAGAAACAAAAGCTCGACAAGCAATTCTCAAAATTTTTAGAGGTTTTCAAGAGACTACAGATAAACATCTCGTTCGCAGATGCATTGGAACAACTGCCCAACTATGCAAAGTTTATGAAGGATATTCTTTCAAGAAAGAAGAAGTTGGGTGACTTTGAGACGGTGGCTCTAACGGAGGAATTGTAATACCCGTAAAATATATATATATATATATATATATATATATATATATACATAATAAATAGATAAATAAATAAATGATTTTTTTTTAAATTTTGATTTTTAAATATTTTAATTGGGCTTTCCTTGTGTTTGGGTCAAAATGTATTTAAGTATGTGGACTACATTAATTGGACCTTAAAAAAAAGAAGAAGAGTAAATTAGTAATTAATAATTTAACGCATAGTTATTAATTTATTTTATTGATTTGTGTAATTAGTTCGAACGGGAGAGTTTAAGAAGTTACTATTTGGAATATAATTTCGGATATTACATTACTTAATCCAGGTACGGATTCCGTACTCCTTCAGCGATAATCCTTTATTTTTATTTGTTCGTTTTGCTTTTCGTTTAGAAGTTAGTTATTGTTTCGCATGATTGTTCGTTCTCAAATTCATGTGATAGTTTCGTTTTAATATTGATCCTTGGAATTCGTGTTTGTACTCTTTGATCTAGTATAGCATCTTTAGTATTTATTTTGATATTTGTAGAAAGTATATGTTAATATATTTTGAAGACTTTGTGTTGATGATTCGTTTCAGTTTAACATGTACATATTAGAATCCCTTTGTGTTGATATTGTGTCGCATGTGTTGTGACATTGTGTCTTTGTTAGAATATACCGTAGGGTATACCTGAGCTATAACCACCTGTGGGGGTACCACAGGCATGTCGTCTTGGCACGAGAGACATGACACCTTCTGTGGCGGTGTGATCAGTCCACGGCGTCTCCGTTTTATGCTCCGGTGGGAGTTAGCCAATTGGTATTTTGTTGTGGGAGGCGTATGGGTCGACCCTAATTTTCTGTTCTGCGGAGTGGCGATGTATGTGCCAAACATGCCTTCCGATTTTACATACATTTGGATTCGCGGTCCAATGTGTGTGACTTGCCTGTGTGTCTTTATTTGACCTTGCCTGTGTGGCAAGGTATATTTCTGTTTTGTTTTGAGCTCGGTATAAATTAACACCTAGCCATTTAATTCAGCCTATTATTTCATTGTGTTAGTTTTGTTCGTTTCAGTTCAGTTTAGTTCAGTTCATTTATTGAGTTAGTTATTTCGTTTCATTATTCTTGTATTCTATATCTGTACTGGGCGTTTGGCTCATGCTGTGTTTTTCTTCCTGCAGGTAATCAGGGGGATCAAGGGCAAGTGTGATGAGAGCTCCATTCGATCTAATGATTTAAATATTCTGTTTAGGCTTGATAGATTGATTTTATTTTGAGTTGTAATAAATACTCTAGATTTTAGTTTGAGTCTGTTGGCATTTATTTTGGTTTGACCTTTTGATATTTATTGGTGAAATATTATTCTTTCGTGGCATAGAGGTTTCATTCGATTTTGTTGTGTTTTGAGTAACCTCTCTTTCTATTTATGAAAGGGGGTGTTACAGAGTTGGTATCAAAGCTTAGGTTCTTTCTTGTAGAAAACCTATTTAGGTTTGACCTGTGAGTTATGAGTAGAATTCTTGGTTAGGTTTTGTTCAGTTTGATTTTCTGTTCAGCTGTATTCAAATGTGTCTCTAATTTATTTTGCTGATATTCGTTGATCTCTTTCTTAGATGGCTCGTAGATCCGCTAGAGTTGCTGGGAGGCAAGGTAACAATAGGGGAAGAGGTGATGGTCAGCCCGATGAGCAACCTAATAACCAGATTAATGCTCAATTGGCTAACTTGGTGAATCAGGCGGTTAATCAGGCTTTATCGTAGTTGGTGGCACAGGTGGTACAGGCAATGCAGCAGCCGCCAAAAATTCCTGAGCAGGGGAACTCAGGGAATAATGGTCCTCCGACAAACGAAGAGGAAGGGAATGCGGATGGTCTTGATCAACAGGTGGTTCCAATGTACGTATGGTTGGAGAAGTTTCAGAAGCAGAAGCCACAGTCTTTCAGTTTGGCTCCAACTCCAATTAATGCGGAGAATTGGATTGCACACCTAGAGAAGATTTTTGATGTGTTGGGCTGCTCAGATAATCAGAGAGTGTTGCTTGCTGCTTATAAGCTGGAGGGGGATGCATAGAGGTGGTGGAAAGCACTGAAAATAACCAAGGGTGATGGGTACGTGAAAACACTTCGAATGGGCAGAGTTTTGTGAGGTCTTTTATCAGCAGTACTTTCCAGCTGCTGATAAAGAGGCCTATGCTAGAGAGTATCTGTCTATTCGGCAGAAAGATGATGAGTCCATCACAGATTTTATGACGAGGTTCACCAGGTTGGCAGGTTTTGCGGGAACCTCTGCAGGGACCGCAGCGGAACAGGCGGAGAAGTTCAAGTGGCGGATTCATTATAGGTATCAGCAACATCTCATTAACACCAAGTTTGCGGATGTATCGGCTGTGGCTAATGCGGCCAAGAACATTGAGATGGAGCGGCAAGACTTTCGGTCTTCTAAACCTGAAGGGAATCGGAAGAGGGACAGAGATGACCAGCAGGGTCAAGCTTCGGGTCAGCATGGGAGAAATCAAGGTGGTCAGTGGAACAGAAATCGTGGTGTCCAGCAAGGGCAGTGGCGTGGTTAAAATCAGAACAGGGGTAATCAGCAGATGCCTCAGCAAGGACAGAATCGTCAGCTTCAGCTACCTTGGTATGGACAGAATCCTCAGCAAGGGCAGAATCGTCAGTAGGGGTAGAATCAGGGTCGTTATCCGGGACCAGCTGGTGGGGGTAACCCAAATCTTATTCTGATAGTTTTTTGTGGCATGTGTGGGGCTAATCATCCGGGGAGACAGTGTCATAGAGTTACCGGTGCATGCTTCTTGTGTGGACAGATGGGTCACATGGCTAGAGATTGTACCGGGCCACGTGGTAATGGGGCAGGCAGGTGATCATGGTGGCAATGGATGTTAGCGTCAAGGTGGTCGAGTGTTTGCCTTGACATATAATCAGGCGACAGGTGCGCCAGGTACTGTTTCTGGCACTCTTTTAGTTGGTAGTCGTGTGGCTTTTATTTTATTTGATACTGGTTCTACTCATTCTGTTGTGGCTCAGTCTTTTGTTCGGCACCTGGGTGTGCCATCTCTGTCTTTAGATTCTGTTATGTCTATTGCTACCCCGATGGGGACTTTTGTTATTATTTCTGAATTATATCGAGGGTGTTCGATCAGTTTTGGGGATAAGATTCGTAGTGCTAATCTTCTTCCAATGTGTATGCACGATTTTGATGTTATTCTCGGGATGGACTGGTTAGATAAGCACTAGGTCACTATCGACTGCCAGGCGAGGAAGGTTATATTTGGAGATGTGAAGTCTCCGGAATTCGTATTTCAGGGTTCACAGCCGAGTAGAGTGGTGAAATTGATTTCAGCCTTGAAGGCTGGGAAGTTAGTGGCAAAGGGTTGTGAGGGGTATTTGGCGTTTGTGAAGAATACCTCTAAGGGCGAGTCTCGTATTGAGGATATTTTAGTGGTTCGTGACTTTCCCGATGTGTTTCTGAGGAGTTGTCAGGGTTACCACCGCAACGGGAAGTTGAGTTCACTATTGAGCTAGTTCCTGGGGCGGGACCTATTTCTAAAGCGCCATATCGGATGGCACCATTGGAGTTGCAAGAGTTGAAGGAGCAGTTGCAAGAGCTGTTAGATCGTGGTGTGATTCAGCCGAGTGTTTCGCCATGGGGTGCTCCGGTTTTTTTTGTGAAGAAGAAAGATGGGTCTCTGAGGTTGTGCATAGACTACAGGGAGTTGAACAAGATTACTATCAGGAATCGGTATCCATTGCCGAGGATTGAAGACTTGTTTGACCAACTTCAGGGGGCGAAGTATTTTTCAAAGATAGACTTGAGGTCGGGTTACCATCAGTTGAGGGTGAGAGATGAGGATGTCTCTAAGATAGCTTTTCGTACTCGCTATGGGCATTATGAATTTCTGGTGATGCCATTTGGGTTGACTAACGCTCCGGCAGTGTTTATGGATTTGATGAACCGGGTGTTCAAGGAGTACTTGGATCAATATGTTATTGTCTTTATTGATGACATTTTGGTTTACTCCAAGTCTTGGGAGGAGCATGAAGAACATCTTCGAACAGTGTTGGGAATTTTGCAGAAAGAGAAATTGTATGCTAAATTCTCTAAATGCGAGTTTTGGTTGGAGCAGATTGCATTTTTGGGCCACGTTGTTTCTGCTGAAGGCATTAAGGTGGATCCTGCGAAGGTTGAGGCTATCACTAAGTGGTCGAGACCTACTACTGTGACAGAGATTAGGAGTTTCTTGGGTTTAGCAGGGTATTATAGGAGATTTGTGGAAGGATTCTCTTTGCTTGCTTTGCCATTAACTCAGTTGATGAAAAAGGGCATGAAGTTTGTGTGGAATGAGGAGCGCGAGAAGAGTTTCGAAGAGTTGAAGAAACGACTTGTGACAGCTCCTATACTTACATTGCCTTCGGGAATAGGAGGATATCAGATTTATAGTGATGCTTCTAAGAAGGGTTTGAGGTGTGTTTTGATGCAACACGGTAAGGTGATTGCTTACGCTTCTAGGCAACTTAAACCTTATGAGGTGAATTACCCCACACATGATTTGGAGTTGGCAGCGGTGATCTTTGCTCTAAAGATTTGGAGGCACTATTTGTATGGAGAGACTTGTGATATCTTCACCGATCACAAAAGTCTTAAATACATTTTCACTCAAAAGGAGCTTAACATGAGGCAGAGGCATTGGTTGGAGCTTCTAAAAGATTATGATGCGAGGATTCAGTATCACCCGGGGAAGGCAAATGTGGTTGCAGATGCTCTTAGCCGAAAAAGTTCAGGAAGTGTAGCAGCTCTTATTACACAACCTCAACTTATTTCGGATGTGGAGCGACTAGAGTTGGAGTTATATGTCCAAGGTTCAGATGGGCATTTGGCAGGTATGAGAGTGGAGCCCTCTCTTATTTCAAGGGTTAAGGAAGCTCAAAAGGAAGATAGGGAATTGTGGAGTATGGCACAAAATATGGAGGAGGGCAAGCAGCCCGACTTTCGTATTGATGACCATAGTGTGATTTGGTTGGGTGAGCGATTGTGTGTACCATCTGATCCAATCATTCGGGAGGCGGTTTTGGCGGAGGCTCATAGTTCGCCATTTTCTATTCATCTAGGTTCTACAAAAATGTACAGGAATTTGAAGGAAATTTTTTGGTGGAATAGGATGAAGCGAGATGTGGCTGAATATGTTGGGAAGTGTCTTACTTGTCAACAAGTGAAGATTGAACATCAACGAGCTAGTGGGTTACTGCAACGGTTAGACATTCCATTGTGGAAGTGGGAGGATATCACGATGGATTTTGTGACTGGTTTGCCAAAGACTTTCAGGAAGAATGATGCCATTTGGGTTGTGGTGGACCGGTTGACTAAATCGGCACACTTTTTGGCGATCCACGAGGGTTACTGGGTGGATAGGTTGGCACAGATCTTTCAGCAGGAGATTATTATACTTCATGGTACTCCGGTGTCTATTGTTTTGAATCGGGACCCACGATTCACTTTACGGTTCTGGAAAGGGTTTCAACGAGCTTGGGGTACTCGGCTCAACTTTAGTACTTCTTTTCATCCGCAGACTGATGGGCAATCCGAACGGACCATTCAAACGTTGGAGGACATGTTGAGGTCTTGTGCACTTGAGTGGTCGGGTAACTGGGATGATTACTTGAGCCTAGTTGAGTTTGCTTATAACAACAGTTGGCATGCGAGTATTGGGATGGCTCCGTTTGAGGCATTGTATAGTAGGAAGTGTCGGGCACCAACTTGTTGGGATGAGGTTGGCGAGAAAGCCATAGAAGGGCCTGAGTTAGTTCAAATCACTACAGAGAAGGTAGCAGTGGCTAAGGAAAAATTGAAGTCGGCTCGATCACGGCAGAAGAGTTATGCTGATAAGCATAGGAGGACCTTAGAGTTTGAACCTGGTGAGCATGTGTTCCTAAAAGTTTCTCTTTGGAAGGGTATTCGGCCATTTGGTCTGAAAGGGAAGCTTAGTCCGCGTTATATTGGCCCATTCGAGATTTTGGACCATTCGAGATTTTGGAGAGGGTTGGTGAGGTTGCATATCGGTTAGCTTTGCCTCCACAGCTAGCTGTGCACAATGTGTTTCATGTGTCGGTGTTGAGGAGTTATAAATATCATCCGTTGCATGTGGTGCAATATCCGTTCGATAAGATTAGTGATGATCTTACTTGTGTGGGGCAAGCCGAGGCGATTTTGGATCGTCAAGAGCGGGTTATGAGGAGGAAGACAATTCCGTTTGTTAAGGTTTTGTGGAGAAACCATTCGGAGCGTGAAGCTACGTGGGAGATGGAGGAGTCTATTCGAGCGGAGTATCCGCATCTCTTTGATAATTAGGTATGTTTCATTCTTTTGACTCCGGGGACGGAATCCTTTTTAAGGGGTAGGTGATGTAATACCCGTAAAATATATATATATATATATATATATATATATATATATATAATAAATAGATAAATAAATAAATGATTTTTTTTAAATTTTGATTTTTAAATATTTTAATTAGGCTTTCCTTGTGTTTGGGTCAAAATGTATTTAAGTATGTGGACTACATTAATTGGGCCTTAAAAAAAAGAAGAAGAAGAGTAAATTAGTAATTAATAATTTAACGCATAGTTATTAATTTATTTTATTGATTTGTGTAATTAGTTCGAACGGGAGAGTTTAAGAAGTTACTATTTGGAATATAATTTCGGGTATTACATTACTTAATCCAAGTACGGATTCCGTACTCCTTCAGCGATAATCCTTTATTTTTGTTTGTTCGTTTTGCTTTTCGTTTAGAAGTTAGTTATTGTTTCGCATGATTGTTCGTTCTCAAATTCATGTGATAGTTTCGTTTTAATATTGATCCTTTGAACTCGTGTTTGTACTCTTTGATCTAGTATATCATCTTTAGTATTTATTTTGATATTTGTAGAAAGTACATGTTAATATATTTTGAAGACTTTGTGTTGATGATTCGTTTCAGTTTATCATGTACATATTAGAACCCCTTTGTGTTGATATTATGTCGCATGTGTTGTGACATTGTGTCTTTGTTAGAATATACCATAGGGTATACCTGAGCTATAACCACCTGTGGGGGTACCATAGGCATGTCGTCTTGGCACGAGAGACATGACACCTTCCATGGCGGTGTGATCCGTCCATGGCGTCTCCGTTTTGTGCTCCGGTAGGAGTTGGCCAGTTGGTGTTTTGTTGTGGGAGGCGTATGGGTTGACCCTAGTTTTCTGTTCTGTTCTGTTCTGCGGAGTGGCGATGTTTGTGCCAAACACGCCTTTTGATTTTACATACATTTGGATTCGCGGTCCAATGTGTGTGACTTGCCTGTGTGGCATTATTTGACCTTGCCTGTGTGGCAAGGTATATTTCTGTTTTGTTTTGAGCTCGGTATGAAATAACACCCAGCCATTTGATTCAGCCTATTATTTCATTGTGTTAGTTTTGTTCGTTTCAGTTCAGTTCAGTTCAGTTCATTTATTGAGTTAGTTATTTCGTTTCATTATTCTTGTATTCTATATCTGTACTGGGAGTTTGGCTCATGCTGTGTTTTTCTTCCGGCAGGTAATCAGGGGGATCAAGGGCAAGTGTGATGAGAGCTCCATTCGATCCAATGATTTAGATATTCTGTTTAGGCTTGATAGATTGATTTTATTTTGAGTTGTAATAAATACTCTAGATTTTAGTTTGAGTCTGTTGGCATTTATTTTGGTTTGACCTTTTGATATTTATTGGTGAAATATTATTCTTTCGTGGCATAGAGGTTTCGTTCGATTTTGTTGTGTTTTGAGTAACCTCTCTTTCTATTTCGGAAAGGGGGTGTTACAGGAATGCAGTGCGATTTTGCAGAAGAAGCTACCTCCAAAACTTAAGGATCCGGGTAGTTTCACCATTCCTTGCATTATTGGAAATCAGTTGTTTAGTCGACGCTTGTGTGATTTGGGTTAAAGGAGGCAGTGCCGACAAATGTGATACTATAGCTTGTTGATAGATCGTTGAATTATCCAAGGGGAATTGTGGAAGATGTGCTCGTAAAAGTGGACAAGTTTATATTCCCAGCAGATTTAATTGTGCTAGACTACGAGGATCGATATTTTGATCATTTTGGGATGACCATTCTTGGCTACAGGTAAAACTCTAATTGATGTGCAGAAAGGTTAGCTTACTACGAGGGTTCAAGACCAAGAGGTAATCTTCAATGTTTTAAAGCCATGAAGTTTCCCTTGGATTCGGAAGAGATCTTTCGAGTTGACATAGTGGATGGAGCACTCAAAGATGAATTGCTGGAAATACTTGGGTTCGATCCACTAGAAAATTCTTTTATAATTGACACAGAGTCGGAAGATTCAGAAATAACAGAATATCTACAAGTCTTAGATGCAGCACTGTAAGACCCCGAATTTTATGAAATAAAAGTATTCAATTTTTCTATTTAGTAAATGGTTAAATTTATAAAAGTTTAAAGTTAAGGGTGATATATGTAATTTTTTCAAAATAAGCAAGTGGTTATAAAATATTCATTGTTGTCGGGGAATATTCGTTTGGTCGTGGAATATTCTTGTTGTCGGATAATATTCGTACGACGGCGCAGCTATTTGTGAGCCCCATAACGGAATAACCGTCGGATATAGAAAGTGACAGAAATAACCATTTTATAAATAACGGTAAAATTGTTACGGTTAAACTGTTGAAATACCCGGTGATAAAAATACAGTAATACGCGTTGTGCACAGTAGCACACGGTATTGCACATTATTTTGAATTATTGATTCTTACGTAAGAATACACTTACTCAATTATTGTTACAGTAATTACTGTTCAATATTTTATATTTTATTGATTCAATAATTACTATCGTTGATATTTTGTATTATTGATTCAATAACTGTCACTGCACAGTATTTCACATTATCAACTCAATAATTCCTATTATTTGAATAATATTATTAAATAGCATTATTGACAATGTCTAAGGAAGTTCTGTCTAGGAGGGGTTATTTAATTGCGCGCCAGTAAAGAGAAATCCTTATCGGAAGGCCCCCTCTTTCTTGGGAATAGCCTGGTTGTCAATATTGTAATTCTGTAATATTATTCGTGAATAATTAATTATTGATTTATATGATAAGAAAATATTTATTTTGTGTATATAAAAGAAGGAGTTAGTGCTAATGTGTTTTTATCAGTATTTTGGTGTAGAAAATTATTCGTTTGTGGATTTAGACCATTTTCGGTTGGTAATTTGGAAGGATTAAAAAGCGTTGATTAATTGTGTGATGAGTAACATAACCATTAGAGGAAGTTATGGTGATATGTGACATTTTGTAAGTTGGGACCTATAGGTCATCATCTAAGAGTCACTTTCGTAAATAGTAACTCAAATAGTAACTTGTCTCTTTGTTTTTCCAAGAGTTACTTGCCTCTTCGTTTTTTCAAGAGTTATTTGTCTTTTCGCAAATAGTAGTTGCCTCTTCAATATTATAAGGAGTCATTTTGGACATTCGTTAAAGCCAAGGGCCACTTTCAGTTCTTCTATAAATAGAAGTTCAATTCTTCATTATTTCTCACCACCAATTCACAGAGTTATACAGAGAGAAGCTTTAGAGAGAGAAAGAAGAAGAGTATTCTGCTACTACACTATTGTAGTATCCAGACTTCTACTAAGGTAAGGGGTATTATTTCTGTCGTATTTGTAAGGGATGTTGTTTTCTTTCGTAAATGATGTTATTATTTTCAATATCATTATACCAAGATATTGGCATGGATTGTATTATGAAATTCTTATTTTTTCGTGTCGGGGGTACTATTCACGTATACGACACTATTAATGTATATGGCACTATTTACGTATACGGCACTATTTACGTATACGGTACTACTTACGAATACGTGGTACTATGCACGGGGTACTATGCATGGGTTACTATTCACGGGGTACTATTCACGACAAAATTGGTTTTTTTTCTAACCAAATTATTGTTGATTTATGAATCTTACTTTTGAAATTAGATCGATGTTTTGATCATATTGTTTTTATTATCATATATAACATTTTTATAATCCTGGTGATGAAATTTCTCTTTGACTTGAGTGTAAAGATGGGTAGATTATTGGTATGATCATGACTATAGATTCTCTTTGGCCAGTAGTGCAAAGATGGATTGTTGACTGGTATGTTCATGACCATTGAATTTATAATTGGATATCTTTAGCTTAAGGGCAAAGGTGAATTGATCAACATAGTTATAATTATTGTTTATATAAATTCTGAAATGATTAGATATTTTTTTGAGATATGAATATCTTTGGCATGTAGTTCAAAGATGACCTGTTGTTGAATATCTTTGGCCCATAGTGCAAAGATGAACTGTTGATGAATATCTTTGGCCTGTAGATGAGCGGTTGATTTGTGAATATCTTTGGACTGTAGTGCAAATATGAATGATTAATTGTTGAATATCTTTGGCTTGTAATACACAGATGAATTGATTAGTATGATTATGAACAGGAACTGTGATTTGGTATAACCATGATCTTTGGTGTTTCAGGTAAAGATAGGTGATGAGAATTATCTTCGTCCTGAGTGCGAAGAGGAATTTATCAACATAATTATAATCATGAACTATTTACATGATTGTGGGCAGAAACTATTGATTGATGTTACCGGGATAAAATATTATTGGTGGACTTTTAACATGGAGAAGATAGTAGACATTATGGTCTATTTGACTCTTCTAATGGATTGCTCGTTCCGCTGCAACTATGGTTGAAAAGTTTTATCATCTACCATATGTTTAAATCTCTGATTTATTACTGATGAAAACTATTGATAATTTAATTATCTTTAGTCATGATATTCTTTACTGGGCTATTTGTGCTCACCCTTTTGTTTCACAATTCCTTTAAGGTAATAAGAGTATAACGGGGTCGAGCAGGGATAACAGGGGAATAGAACGATGGTCTATAGCTGTTGAGGTTTTCCATAAAATAGTATGAGAATAATTATATTGAGAATTTAAAATGTGTGTGTCGTATTTTATACGTCATTTAACAGTTGATTTTGGTGAACCAAATAGGCTGAGCTGAACCCAACTTTGGAAGGGTGTTTTGCCACTATCGTACAAGATGTCTAATGACATACGACTTCGTGTTATCATAAGACAGGGTTGTACACATCCACTTGCTGTTTATATCTATGAGCACTAGCTATATAATATTGGAGTTTGGTTGAAATATAATTCTCAATTGGAGACAATGGAGATAATTATATGGCAAGAGAAGACCCACCATTGGAAATAACATGATAGCAATCTTCTCATTTTTCTTTGGGTTCTATTGGGTCAACCAAGGATAATTCTCAAGTCATGTGATATCTATTATAACTTAGACGCATGGCCTCCCATGTACGAAGGTTTCCTTGAGCATTTTCCAAAGATTTTAATTCCTAAAACAGTTATTGACTGTACTTTTCTGTAAGTATTATTGATTTGGAGTATGGGCACTGTATTTGTATTGAAACTCACAATTTAATTGTGGTCGTATGTTGTACGACGGTTTAAAAGTTAGAATTTGAAGATTTATATTTAGAATTTTTGTTGAGTGTATTTCGTGGAGACCCAGAATGGGTTGGGTGGATTGGACCAATTTTGGGGGCGTTACATTTTGGTATCAGAGCTTAGGGATATGGTCGATGGCGGAGATATGAGTTTAGAACTAGGAGGGGAAAGACGAATAATATACTTCGCTAGTGTGTGACTTACCTAAGCTGAATTTCCTTACTTAATAAATTGACAATTGTTATATGTCAATTAACCTTGTTTTGAAGCGGTATTCTAGAATGAGCAATGGAGAAATCATGATGACAAGGAAGATGGAATCTGAAATGAAAGCAAGGTATTCTCAACTTTTCGAAATACCAGGTACGTAAATTTCGGGGATGGAATTTCGTAAGGAGGGGAGATTGTAAGACCCCGAATTTTATGAAATAAAAGTATTCACTTTTTCTATTTAGTAAATGGTTAAATTTATAAAAGTTTAAAGTTAAGGGTGATATATGTAAAATTTTCAAAATAATCAAGTGGTTATAAAATATTCATTGTTGTCGGGGAATATTCGTACGAGGGTGAAGCTATTTGTGGGCCCCACAACGGAATAACTGTCGGATATAGAAAGCGACAGAAATAACCTTTTTTATAAATAACGGTAAAACTGTTACGGTTAAACTGTTGAAATACACGGTGATAAAAATACAGTAATACGCGTTGTGCACAGTAGCACACGGTATTGCACAGTATTTCAAATTATTGATTCTTACGTAAGAAGACACTTACTCAATTATTGTTACAGTAATTACTGTTTAATATTTTATATTTTATTGATTCAATAATTGCCACTGTTGATATTTTGTATTATTGATTCAATAACTGTCACTGCACAGTATTTCACATTATCAACTCAATAATTCATATTATTTGAATAATATTATTAAATAGCATTATTGACAATGTCTAAGGAAGTTCTGTCTAGGAGGGGTTATTTAATTGCGCGCCAGTAAAGAGAAATCCTTATCGGAAGGCCCCCTCTTTCTTGGGAATAGCCTGGTTGTCAATATTGTAATTCTGTAATATTATTCGTGAATAATTAATTATTGATTTATATGATAAGGAAATATTTATTTTGTGGATATAAAAGAAGGAGTTAGTGCTAATGTGCTTTTATCAGTATTTTGGTGTAGAAAATCATTCGTTTGTGGATTTAGACCATTTTCGGTTGGGAATTTGGAAGGATTAAAAAGCGTTGATTAATTGTGTGATGAGTAACATAACCAGTAGAGGAAGTTATGGTGATATGTGGCATTTTGTAAGTTGGGACACATAGGTCATCATCTAAGAGTCACTTTCGTAAATAGTAACTCAAATAGTAACTTGTCTCTTTGTTTTTCCAAGAGTTACTTGCCTCTTTGTTTTTCCAAGAGTTACTTGCCTCTTCGTTTTTTCAAGAGTTATTTGTCTTTTCGCAAATAGTAGTTGCCTCTTCAATATTATAAGGAGTCATTTTGGACATTCGTTAAAGTCAAGGGCCACTTTCAGTTCTTTTATAAATAGAAGTTCAATTCTTCATTATTTCTCACCACCAATTCACAGAGTTATACAGAGAGAAGCTTTAGAGAGAGAATAAGAGAGAAAGAAGAAGAGTATTCTGCTACTACACTATTGTAGTATCCAGACTTCTACTAAGGTAAGGGGTATTATTTCTGTCGTATTTGTAAGGGATGTTGTTTTCTTTCGTAAATGATGTTATTATTTTCAATATCATTATACCAAGATATTGGCATGGATTGTATTATGAAATTCTTATTTTTTCGTGTCGGGGGTACTATTCACGTATACGACACTATTAATGTATATGACACTATTTACGTATACGGCACTATTTACGTATACGGTACTACTTACGAATACGTGGTACTATGCACGGGGTACTATGCACGGGTTACTATTTACGAGGTACTATTCACGATAAAATTGGTTTTTTTTCTAACCAAATTATTGTTGATTTATGAATCTTACTTTTGAAATTAGATCGATGTTTTGATCATATTGTTTTTATTATCATATATAACATTTTTATAATCTTGGTGATGAAATTTCTCTTTGACTTGAGTGTAAAGATGGGTAGATTATTGGTATGATCATGACTATAGATTCTCTTTGGCCAGTAGTGCAAAGATGGATTGTTGACTGGTATGTTCATGACCATTGAATTTACAATTGAATATCTTTAGCTTAAGGGCAAAGGTGAATTGATCAACATAGTTATAATTATTGTTTATATAAATTCTGAAATGATTAAATATTTTTTTGAGATACGAATATCTTTGGCATGTAGTGCAAAGATGACATGTTATTGAATATCTTTGGCCCGTAGTGCAAAGATGAACTGTTGATGAATATCTTTGGCCTGTAGATGAGCGGTTGATTTGTGAATATCTTTGGACTGTAGTGCAAAGATGAATGATTAATTGTTGAATATCTTTGGCTTGTAATGCAAAGATAAATTGATTAGCATGATTATGAACAGGAACTGTGATTTGGTGTAACCATGATCTTTGGTGTTTCAGGTAAAGACAGGTGATGAGAATTATCTTCGTCCTGAGTGCGAAGAGGAATTTATCAACATAATTATGATCATGAACTATTTACATGATTGTGGGCAGAAACTATTTATTGATGTTACCGGGATAAAATATTATTGGTGGACTTTTAACATGGAGAAGATAGTAGTCATTATGGTCTATTTGACTCTTCTAATGGATTGCTCGTTCCGCTGCAACTATGGTTGAAAAGTTTTATCATCTATCATATGTTTAAATCTCTGATTTATTGCTGTTAAAAACTATTGATAATTTAATTATCTTTAGTCATGATATTCTTTACTGGGCTATTTGTGCTCACCCTTTTGCTTCACAATTCCTTTCAGGTAATAAGAGTATAACGGGGTCGAGCAGGGATAACAGGGGAATAGAACGATGGTCTGTAGCTGTTGAGGTTTTCCATAAAACAGTATGAGAATAATTATATTGAGAATTTAAAATATGTGTGTCGTATTTTATACGTCATTTAACAGTTGATTTTGGTGAACCAAATAGGCTGAGGTGAACCCAATTTTGGAAGGGTGTTTTGCCACTATCGTACAAGATGTCTAATGACATACGACTTCGTGTTATCATAAGACAGGGTTGTACACATCCACTTGCTGATTATATCTATGAGCACTAGCTATATAATATTGGAGTTTGGTTGAAATATAATTCTCAATTGGAGACAATAGAGATAATTATATGACAAGAGAAGACCCACCATTGGAAAGAATATGATAGTAATCTTCTCATTTTTCTTTGGGGTCTATTGGGTCAACCAAGGATAATTCTCAAGTCATATGATATCTATTATAACTTAGACGCATGGCCTCCCATGTACGAAGGTTTTCTTGAGCATTTTCCAAAGATTTTAATTTCTAAAACAGTTATTGACTGTATTTTTCTATAACGTATTATTGATTTGGAGTATGGGCACTGTATTTGTATTGAAACTCACAATTTAATTGTGGTCGTATGTTATACGACAGTTTAAAAGTTAGAATTTGAAGATTTATATTTAGAATTTTTGTTGAGTGTATTTCGTGGAGACCCAGAATGGGTTGGGTGGATTGGACCTATTTTGGGGGCGTTACATTTTGGTATCAGAGCTTAGGGATATGGTCGATGGCGGAGATATGAGTTTAGAACTAGGAGGGGAAAGACGAATAATATACTTCGCTAGTGTGTGACTTACCTAAGCTGAATTTCCTTACTTAATAAATTGACAATTGTTATATGTCAATTAACCTTGTTTTGAAGCGGTATTCTAGAATGAGCAATGGAGAAATCATGATGACAAGGAAGATGGAATCTGAAATGAAAGCAAGGTATTCTCAACTTTTCGAAATACCAGGTACGTAAATTTCGGGGACGGAATTTCGTAAGGAGGGGAGATTGTAAGACCCCGAATTTTATGAAATAAAAGTATTCAATTTTTCTATTTAGTAAATGGTTAAATTTATAAAAGTTTAAAGTTAAGGGTGATATATGTACTTTTTTCAAAATAAGCAAGTGGTTATAAAATATTCATTGTTGTCAGGGAATATTCGTTTGGTCGTGGAATATTTTTGTTGTCGGGGAATATTCGTACGACGGCGCCGCTATTTATGGGCCCCATAACGGAATAACTGTCGGATATAGAAAGCAACAGAAATAACTTTTTTATAAATAACGATAAAATTTTTACGGTTAAACTGTTGAAATACACGGTGATAAAAATACAGTAATACGCTTTGTGCACAGTAGCACACGGTATTGCACAGTATTTCGAATTATTGATTCTTACATAAGAAGACACTTACTCAATTATTATTACAGTAATTACTGTTCAATAATTTATATTTTATTGATTCAATAATTGCTACCGTTGATATTTTGTATTATTGATTCAATAACTGTTCACTGCACAGTATTTCACATTATCAACTCAATAATTCATATTATTTGAATAATATTATTAGATAGCATTATTGACAATGTCTAAGGAAGTTCTGTCTAGGAGGGGTTATTTAATTACGCGCCAGTAAAGAGAAATCCTTATCGGAATGGCCCCCACTTTTTCCTGGGAACGACCTGTTGTCAATATTGTAATTCTGTAATATTATTTGTGAATAATTAATTATTGATTTATATGATAAGGAAATATTTATTTTGTGGATATAAAAGAAGGAGTTAGTGCTGATGTGTTTTTATCAGTATTTTGGTGTGGAAAATTATTCGTTTGTGGATTTCGACCATTTTCGGTTGGGAATTTGGAAGGATTAAAAAGCGTTGATTAATTGTGTGATGAGTAACATAACCATTAGAGGATGTTATGGTGATATGTGGCATTTTGTAAGTTGGGACCCATAGGTCATCATCTAAGAGTCACTTTCGTAAATAGTAACTCAAATAGTAACTTGCCTCTTTGTTTTTCCAAGAGTTACTTGCCTCTTCATTTTTTCAAGAGTTATTTGTCTCTTCGCAAATAGTAGTTGCCTCTTCAATATTATAAGGAGTCATTTTGGACATTCGTTAAAGCCAAGGGCCACTTTCAGTTCTTCTATAAATAGAAGTTCAATTCTTCATTATTTCTCACCACCAATTCACAGAGTTATACAGAGAGAAGCTTTAGAGAGAGAAAGAAGAAGAGTATTCTGCTACTACACTATTGTAGTATCCAGACTTCTACTAAGGTAAGGGGTATTATTTCTGTCGTATTTGTAAGGGATGTTGTTTTCTTTCGTAAATGATGTTATTATTTTCAGTATCATTATACCAAGATATTGGCATGGATTGTATTATGAAATTCTTACTTTTTCGTGTGGGGGTACTATTCACGTATACGACACTATTAATGTATATGGCACTATTTACATATACGACACTATTTACGTATACGGTACTACTTACGAATACATGGTACTATGCACGGGGTACTATGCACGGATTACTATTCACAGGGTACTATTCACGACAAAATTAGTTTTTTTCTAACCAAATTATTATTGATTTATGAATCTTACTTTTGAAATTAGATCAATGTTTTGATCATATTGTTTTTATTATCATATATAACATTTTTATAATCCTGGTGATGAAATTTCTCTTTGACTTGAGTGTAAAGATGGGTAGATTATTGGTATGATCATGACTATAGATTCTCTTTGGCCAGTAGTGCAAAGATGGATTGTTGACTGGTATGTTCATGACCATTGAATTTATAATTGAATATCTTTAGCTTAAGGGCAAAAGCGAATTGATCAACATGGTTATAATTATTGTTTATATAAATTCTAAAATGATTAGATATTTTTTTGAGATATGAATATCTTTGGCATGTAGTGCAAAGATGACCTGTTGTTGAATATCTTTGGCCCGTAGTGCAAAGATGAACTGTTGATGAATATCTTTGGCCTGTAGATGAGCGGTTGATTTGTGAATAACTTTGGCCTATAGTGCAAAGATGAATGATTAATTGTTGAATATCTTTAGCTTGTAATGCACAGATGAATTGATTAGCATGATTATGAACAGGAACTGTGATTTGGTATAATCACGATCTTTGGTGTTTCAGGTAAAGACAGGTGATGAGAATTATCTTCGTCCTGAGTGCGAAGAGGAATTTATCAACATAATTATAATCATGAACTATTTACATGATTGTGGGCAGAAACTATTGATTGATGTTACCGGGATAAAATATTGTTGTGGACTTTTAACATGGAGAAGATAGTAGACATTATGGTCTATTTGACTCTTCTAATGGATTGCTCGTTCCGCTGTAACTATGGTTGAAAAGTTTTATCATCTACCATATGTTTAAATCTCTGATTTATTACTGATGAAAACTATTGATAATTTAATTATCGTTAGTCATGATATTCTTTACTGGGCTATTTGTGCTCACCCTTTTGCTTCACAATTCCTTTAAGGTAATAAGAGTATAACGGGGTCGAGCAGGGATAACAGGGGAATAAAACGATGGTCTATAGCTGTTGAGGTTTTTCATAAAATAGTATGAGAATAATTATATTGAGAATTTAAAATGTGTGTGTCGTATTTTATACGTCATTTAACAGTTGATTTTGGTGAACCAAATAGGCTGAGGTGAACCCAACTTTGGAAGGGTGTTTTGCCACTATCGTACAAGATGTCTAATGATATACGACTTCGTGTTATCATAAAACAGCGTTGTACACATCCACTTGCTGATTATATCTATGAGCACTACCTACATAATATTGGAGTTTGGTTGAAATATAATTCTCAGTTGGAGACAATGGAGATAATTATATGGTAAGAGAAGACCCACCATTGGAAAGAACACGATAGTAATCTTCTTGTTTTTCTTTGGGGTCTATTGGGTCAACCAAGGATAATTCTCAAGTCATATGATATCTATTATAACTTAGACGCATGGCTTCCCATGTACGAAGGTTTCCTTGAACATTTTCCAAAGATTTTAATTCCTAAAATAGTTATTGACTGTACTTTTCTGTAACGTATTATTGATTTGGAGTATGAGCACTGTATTTGTATTGAAACTCACAATTTAATTGTGGTCGTATGTTGTACGACAGTTTAAAAGTTAGAATTTGAAGATTTATATTTAAAATTTTTGTTGAGTGTATTTCGTGGCGACCCAGAATGGGTGGGGTGGATTGGACCTATTTTGGGGGCGTTACAAGCACCACGGTTGCATAAATTTAAGATGCCATTTAAACCTTTAGAAAGACCTGTAAATTCGGAGGCTCGTGTGAAAACATCCTTAGAAGAACCTCCGACATTGGAACTCAAACCATTACCCACTCATCTCAGTTATGCTTATTTGGGTAATTCAAATACTTTACCTATTATTATTTCTGTTGCACGTAACGAATTTCAGGAAAGTAAGCTATTGAGGATTCTGTGGGAGTACAAATCTGCCATTGGATGGACTATTGGGATATTAAGGGAATTAGCCCTTCTTTTTGCATGCACAAGATTCTCTTGGAGGAAGATGCAAAACCTAGTGTGGAACAACAGCGGAGACTAAACCCGATTATGAAAGAAGTGGTCAAGAAGGAAATAATCAAATGGCTAGATGCATGGATCATCTACCCAATTTCTGATATCTCATGGGTGAGCCCAGTACAGTGTGTTCCTAAAAAGGGTGGCATGACCGTGGTGACAAATGAAAATGATGAGTTAATCCCAACAAGAATAGTAATCGGATGGCGGGTATGCATGTATTACAGGAAGTTGAACAAAGCTACCCGCAAGGACCACTTCCCACTACCATTCATTGATCAGATGCTAGATCGTTTGGCAGGTCATGCATACTACTGTCTCTTGGATGGGTTTTCTGATTATAATCAGATAGCCATTGCTCTGGAAGATCAGGAAAAGACTACATTTACGTGCCCATATGAAATTTTTGATTTCAGACGAATGTCATTTGGGTTGTGTAATGCACCTGTGACTTTCCAACGATGTATGATGGCAATTTTTTCAGACACGGTGGAGCGCAACGTAGAAGTTTTTATGGACGACTTTTTGGTGTTTTAGGACTCGTTCGACATATGTCTAGATAATTTGGTATTGGTGCTACAAAGGTGTGTGGAGACAAACCTCATACTCAACTGGGAAAAATTCCACTTCATGGTCCAAGAGGGAATTATCTTGGGACATCAGGTATCACTTAAAGGAATTGAGGTCGACAAAGCAAAAATAGAAAAAATTGAGAACCTCCAACCATGACCATTATGGAAGTGCTAGGCTGGACTTACTTAAATTATTTTAGTTCGGATGTGCACACACATGACCATTATGATTTAAGAGGCAAAATAAAAGGAGTTACATGGTGATGTAATTGACAAGAGTTGTCTACCTATTTATTTGTATATCGCTTGTTGTGCTATCCACAAGGTTATATACATTTGAAATGAGATCCTTAATCTCACTAGCAAATCTTTAATTAGATGTTGCCGAACTATATGAGTGAGGATAATATAGTTTGATGAAAATAGTGGGAGATACCAATTTAAAATAAAGACCTAAATTTATTTTGGTATGCAAAGTTAATAAAATGAATGTTTGCTAAAATGTTGTCTTTTCACATGCAGAATTTTAAAAATGTCAAAATCACTAATCTCACTACGAAGCATACTTGATGCAAATAAGCTTACCGACCCGAATTATGAGGACTGGCTAAGAAATCTGAGAATTGTTCTCACTGCTGAAAAGATTTCTTATGTCCTAAATTCCACTATCCCTGAATCTGTTTTAGAAACAGCCTCTGAGGAAGAGATTGCCACTTTCAATAAGTGGCAAGATGATGCATCTGTGGCTCAATGCATCATGCTCGCATCCATGAATAACGAGCTTCAGCGTCAGCACGAAAAAATGGATGCTCCTGCTATGCTGCTTCACCTCAAGGAGTTGTATGGTGAACAGAGTAGGACTGCTAGATATGAGATATCTAAGGAGCTCTTCCGATCTAGAATGACCGAGGGCACTGCCGTCGAGACTCATGTTATGAAGGTAATCAATTTGATTGAACGCCTTGGAAGCTTGGGTTCGTCATGGATGGGGAGTTGAGTCAAGACTTGGTCTTGTAGTCACTCCCTGAGACCTTCTCGCAGTTTGTGGTTAATTTTCACATGAATAAGCTAGATGTCAGCTTACCTGAGCTACTTAACATGCTGAAAACTGTAGAAGGTCACTTCTCATCCAAGAAGAACCATGTCTAGATGGTGGATTCTTCCAATAAAAGGAAGAGGCCCAAGGTGTCTTCTGAAAAGAAGAAATCTAAGAAGGCTAAGGGAAAAGGGAAAGAAAAGGAGCAAAAGAAACCTGAACCAGCTAAAGGAATGTGCTTTCATTGCAATGAACTGGGACATTAGAAGAGGAACTGCAAGAAGTTTCTAGCAGAGAAGAAGCTTGGAGAAGCTTCGACTTCCAATCAAGGTTTGTTTATGATTGAAATTAATTTTTTTGAAAGTCATAATTCTACTTGGGTATTGGATACCGGCTGTGGTTCTCACATATGTAATACTGTGCAGGGACTGGTTAGAAGTAGAAAGCTGAACAAAGATGAGGTGATCCTACGAGTGGGAAATGGAGCAAAAGTTGCTGCATTAGCTGTAGGAACTTATTGTTTAGCAATGCCTTCGGGCAAATCCATTTATCTTAATAATTGTTATTATGTTTCGAATATTATTAAAAACATTATTTCAATTTCTGTATTGGATATGGAAGGTTTTGACGTTATTATAAAGAACAATGGTTGTTCTATTTATAAAGACGATGTTTTATATGGTATTGGAAATTTGCGAAATGGACTTTATACACTTGACTTACAAGAAAATATATTTCAAATTGAACAAATTAAGAAAAGGAAAAGAGATGATATTAATTATACCTATATGTGGCACTGTAGACTCGGTCATATCAATGAAACAAGATTATCCAAGTTGCATAAAGATGGGCTCCTCGAGCTATCTGATTATGAATCATATCCAACTTGTGAATCTTGTCTCATGGGTAAAATGACTAAATCTCCATTTAGTGGAAAAAGAGAGAGAGTTACAGAGTTGTTGGCATTTATTCACACAGACGTTTGTGGACCTATGACAACAAGTGCACGGGGTGGGTATTCTTATTTTATTACTTTCACTGATGATCACTCAAGATTTGGATATGTGTATTTAATGAAATACAAATCAGAATCATTTGAAAAGTTCAAAGAGTTCAGAAGTGAAGTAGAGAAACAAACGGGCAAGAGTATTAAGATACTTCGATCAGATCGAGGTGGAGAATACTTAAGCAGTGAGTTTCTCAATTGTCTCAGAGAAAATGGTATAATCTCACAATGGACTCCTCCAGGTACACCACAGTTAAATGGAGTATCTGAAAGGAGAAATCGAACACTGTTGGACATGGTTCAATCCATGATGAGTTTTACCGACCTTCCAATTTCCTTCTGGGGATATGCCCTAGAAACGGCTGCATACCTACTTAATAAGGTACCTACCAAATCCGCCCCAAAGACTCCATATGAGATGTGGAAAGGGAGGAAACCAAATCTTAAGCATGTTAAGACTTGGGGTTGTCCAGCTTATGTCAAAAAGTTTGAAAATGATAAGCTACAGACTAAATCCGATAAGTGTAGATTTGTGGGATACCCTAAAGAAACCGTAGGGTATTATTTCTATCATCCAACTGATCAAAAGGTGTTTGTTATGAAACATGCTACCTTCTTGGAGAAAGAGTTTATCCATGAAGGGGTCAGTGGGAGCAAGATATATCTTGAAGAAGTTCAAGAACCACAAGTTACCACAGACCAAAGTCAGGTACCTAACCAAGTAGAAGAACCTACTGTACCACACCCTGTTCTTAAATCTGGAAGAGTACCGAAGATACCTGAGAGGTATGGATTCATTATAGAGGATGACGATGAGGTACACATCATGAATGACGATGATCCATTGAATTACGAACAGGCTATGAGTAATAAAGACTCAGGGAAATGGCTTGAAGCCATGAAATCCGAAATGGACTCCATGTATGAAAACAAAGTATGGTCTTTGGTTTCACCACCTGAAGGTATTAAACCTATTGGGTGTAAATGGGTTTTTAAGAAAAAGACTGGAGCAGACGGAAAGGTAGAGACCTATAAGGCCCGACTGGTTGCAAAAGGTTTCAAACAAAGACAAGGAGTTGACTATGATGAAACCTTCTCACCAGTAGCCATGCTCAAGTCCATTCGGATTTTGCTTGAGATTGCAGCTTACAACGACTATGAGATCTGGCAGATGGACGTGAAAACGGCCTTCCTCAATGGGAAACTTGAGGAGGATGTGTCTATGACACAGCCAGAGGGATTTATTTCAAAAGTTGGAACAAATCAAGTCTGTAAGCTACAACGATCCATTTATGGGTTGAAGCAAGCTTCTCGTAGATGGAACATTCGTTTTGATGAGATAATCAAAGAGTTTGATTTTATCAAAAACGAGGATGAACCATGTGTATACAAGAAGGTTAGTGGGAGCGCAGTATCATTCCTTGTATTATATGTTGATGATATATTACTGATAGGGAATGACATTCCTATGTTACAATCCATTAAAATCTAGTTATCTAAAAACTTCTCCATGAAGGACTTGGGTGAAGCATCCTATATTTTGGGGATAAAGATCTATAGAGATAGATCTAAAAGGATGCTCGGCTTATCCCAAGGAACGTACATTGATACGATGCTAAAGAGGTTTAGCATGGAAGATTCCAAAAGAGGTCTCATGCCGATGAGCCATGGAATAAATCTCTCCAAGAAACAGGCCCCAAAGACACCTGAGGAGAGAGACCGTATGAGTAAGATCCCTTATGCTTCTGCAATAGGATCTATCATGTATGGTATGATATGTACTAGACCGGATGTTGCTCACGCACTTAGTGTAACAAGCAGATACCAGTCGAATCCAGGAAAAGAGCACTGGAAGGCAGTGAAAAATATCCTAAAGTACTTGAGAAGGACTAAAGATATTTTTCTTGTATACGGTGGGTCTGAATTAAAACTCGAGGGATTCACGGACTCAAGTTTTCAAACAGACCAAGATGACAGTAAATCTGTTTCAGGGTATGTGTTTACCTTGAACGGAGGTGCAGTGAGTTGGAAGAGTTCCAAGCAACAAACGGTTGCTGATTCAGTGACAGAGGCAGAGTATATAGCTGCAAGTGAAGCTGCAAAGGAAGCTGTTTGGATGAAGAAGTTCATAACTGAACTTGGTGTGGTTCCTAGCATTAGAGAAGCAGTTCCCGTATACTGTGACAACACCGGAGCGGTTGCACAGGCTAAGGAACCCAGGTCTCATCAGAAATCTAAACACGTGTTGCGGCGATTTCACTTGATCAGGGAGATCATTGAAAGAGGAGACGTCACCTTGGAGCGTGTAGACTCTCAAGATAACATTGCAGATCCATTTACTAAAGCTTTAACACAACAGCAGTTTGATCGTCACTTAGAGAAGATGGGTATGAGATACCATGGCGATTGGCTTTAGTGCAAGTGGGAGATTGATAGTAGTGTGCATACAAGCCAATCATGTATGATGACAAAGCACATACTTTGTAAACAATCTTATTTATTTATTAACAAAATATTCATTTAAGGCATATAATTATCTACATGGTGCTATTTTTATAATATGTAAATAACCCATAGTTTTAAGCAATGCTTTTAGAATCATGATGAGATCATGATAATGAGATCTAAATTCTTAGAAAGCTTAAAAACTAAAATAGTTCCCAATTGTGGGATTTCTAAAATGGGGATTAATAAATCCGGATAGATTGGTACATATGTTGCTTGCTCATTGGATGAGGATGACTGATCTCATGGTCATTTGTGTGGAGACACTAAAGCAAGTATGTAGGTGCTTATTGGAGAATAAGTTCACTGAACGTGACTCGCTATGGAATACCCAATGGAGTTTTACTCGCCTGTCAATAGGAATTCCTAATGTGATAGTAGTACATGTGATCCTTGTATTTGAGATCATCATAGTATCTTGTATGTAACAAATTATACTTTGACTAATTCCTTAAGGCCTTTTAAGGCATATATAGGGTATGCTTGGGTGTAATGAGTTACATATGGAGATAATGAATGATCAATAAAGAATCTACCACCTCTAGTAAAAGAGGAGATATGTCCTATGTGATTCGTTAAATGACAACCCAGGAATCCTTAACCAAGGTAAAATGAAATTAGAAAGAGGTTTCTAATTTGCATTATTTGGAGTTGTGCATTTTCTAATCGAAATACATATGATTAAATAAATTAAGACTTGACAGTAAATCCATGTCTTATATTTAATTGGGACATTGTATGGTGGAAGGATTGAATTGTACGGTAACTATTAACTCACAGGTTCTTTTATGATTAATGTTGAAATCTATATTATTTGGAAAGTCGTTGATCGCTAGGGAGGCTTATCCCTATTGTAGAATAAATGTTATTTATTTAAATAGATTATTAGTTTAATTTGTTTATTTAAATAAGATTAGAATTGTTATAATTGATTTATTCACAATCGGTTTAATATGGATAACCTAAAGGGTCACACCATAAAAAGAAGAAGAATTATTTAAGAAGAAAATGGCATGATAGTAATAATGCATTAAGTATAATTAATTTAATTTATGATGATAGAATAAATTAAATAGCTTAATTTTTATTATTTAATATTTTAGAAATATTAAATATAAATTAATAAGAGGAGTCTTATTATTATTATTATTATTATTATTATTATTATTATTATTATTATTTTAATTCTAAAGGAGTTTAGGAATTAATATAATATCAGTACTCTCTCTCAATCCTAATAAAGATTAGGATATAAATTAATTAAAAGTAATTAATTAATTAATTAAATAAAACCCTATTCTAATTGGATTAGGAGGGTTAACCTAATATCTATATAAGAGAGTCTTATATCAGAAATAAGGTACGTGAATTTTTCAAGAGTTGGGAGTACACATATTCTATAGAGATAGAAACAAGGGTTAAGTTAATAACCCATCTTACTGAGTTCTTCATCTTCCTTGGTAGATCACCGTTAGAGGCCAAACATTTGGGTGGCTGACATTGATCAAGGGAAGGAGCCACTACAGAGGAATCAAAGGAATCAAAAGAGTAGAACTTGTACCTGAGGAAGCTTGGATCTTCAAAGGTATAATTCTGTTTTTCTCCTTCCTCATTCACTGATAATTGATGCATAAGAATGATCATGGTAATGGGTTTGTATAAATTTTTGAAAACCTAGTTTTTTACGCTTCCGCCCTATTTATGTGATTTGATTGCATGATTGCGTTACGTACAAACCCAACAGTTTGTTCTTTATGTGAGTTTTTAGTTAAAAAATCTCATTGAGGGGGTTTAATGGGTCACTTTGGTGTTTTTAAAACTTTGGCAGTTTTATAAGAATATTTTTATTGGCCACACATGAAACGGGATGTAGAAATGATATGTGATGGATGTATTACTTGTATTTCAGCTAAGTCCCGTGTTCAACCCCATGGATTATATACACCATTAGCTATACCTAGCGAACTGTGGATTGATATTTTATGGATTTTGTGTTGGGTTTACCTAGTTCTAGACGTGGTCATGATTCTATTTTTGTGGTCATGGATAGGTTTTCTAAAATGACACATTTTATTCCATGTCACAAAATTGATGATGCAAAATTGATGATGCTTCCCATGTTGCTGTTTTATTCTCTAGGGAAATTGTTAGATTACATGGTATGCCTAAAACAATTGTTTCTGACAGAGATACTAAATTCTTGAATTACTTTTGGAAGACTTTGTGGTGTAAGTTAAGTACTAAATTGTTATTTTCTACTACTTGTCATCCATAAACTGATGGTCAAACAAAGGAAGTTAATAGGATTTTATCTTCATTGTTAAGGGTTATAATTAAAAAGAATATCAAATTTTGGGAGGAGTGTTTGCCTCATGTTGAGTTTGCATATAATCATTTCGTTCATTCTGCTACTATTTTTTTTTCCATTTGAGATCGTGTATGGTTTTAATCCTTTAACATCGTTGGATTTATCACCATTACCTATGTAAGAATATACTAACTTAATGGAAAGAAAAATGTTGATTTTGTGAAGTAGATACATAAGAAGCTAGACTCAACATCGAGAATCATGATGAATAATATTATTATATTGAAGTACATCAGTCATGTTCCTTATTTATACTAATTAAATAAACCTTAAACCTAAAAGGAACAAATTACATAATAAACAATTATTTTGGAATTGAAAACATAGCTAATAAGCTTCCTAATTACATTAGAACTTAAAAAACTTTCTAAATTCCGTGTAATTTCCTTCCCAGATCCTTTCAGAATCAGACCCAAGCGCCTAGGCGTTGCTGAGGGAAGTCGTGGTGCTCAAGAGTCAGAATGTGGGCGCTGCGTTGGGGTGTTGAGTTGGGCCATTGGGGTGCACGCTTGCGCGTGACGTGTGCTGGTTCGGCAGCATTGGCATCGGCATTGTGCACTGGACTTGGTCCAATTGCTTGAACAAAATTAAGTAACTTAAAATCATCTTCCATAATGAATGCCTTTGAACCATTCGCAGACCAAATCTCCTGGATCAATCCATTAAGTTAATCCTTGTACCTTTTAACTCGTTTTCTCGTAACCAGACCAACAAGAACTTGAATTGGATTAGTCCAAGCTTTATCTCCTTGACTCTCATTCACGCCCAAGCTAAGCATGTCTTCATCATTCCTCACCTTTTGAAAAAGTATTTGTTCTCAAATCATCACGTACATCAAACGGGCTTAGATCAGAAACATTAAATGTAGCACTAACACTATACTCAACTGATAAGTCTAGTTTGTAGGCATTGTCATTGATGAGCTCAAGGGCTTGAAAAGGATCTTCTCCCCTAGGAAGCAATTTAGAACGCCTTTGAGCTGGAAATCTCTCTTTTCTCATATGCAACCAAACCCAATCTCCTGGCTCAAATATCAACTGACGTTGTCCTTTATTGACTTGCTTTACATACTGCTCAGTCCTCTTCTCGATGTTGTGTCTAGCTTTCTCATGTATCTACTTCACAAAATCAACATTTTTCTTTCCATCCAAGTTGATATATTCTTACATAGGTAATGGTGATAAATTCAACGGTGTTAAAGGATTAAAACCATACATGATCTCAAATGGAGAAAAATTAGTAGCAAAATGAACAGAACGATTATATGCAAACTCAACATGAGTCAAACACTCCTCCCAAAGTCAACTTACACTACCTTTGTTTGACCATCAATTTGTGGATGACAAGTAGTAGAAAATAATAATTTAGTACTCAACTTAAACCACAAAGTCTACCAAAAGTAACTCAAAAATTTAGTATCTCTGTCACCAACAATTTTTTTAGGCATACCATACAATCTAACAATTTCACTAAATAATAAATCAGCAACATGGGAAGCATCAATAGTTTTGTGACATGGAATAAAATGTGTCATTTTAGAAAACCTATCCACGATCACAAAAATAGAATTATGACCACGTCTAGACCCAACACAAAATCCATAGAAATATCAATCCATGGTTCGCTAGGTATAGGTAATGGTGTATATAATCCATGGGATTGCACACGGGACTTAGCTTGACGTCAAATAATACATCTATCATATATCCTTTCTACATCCCGCTTCATTTGTGGCTGTTGTCCAATTTCTTAATGACAAATACGTGCAAGCAAATACGGTCAATCAAGTAATAATGTGATAAAATAGAGTGTCGAACCCACAAGAACCCTTATTTAACAAATTACAACTACTAGTTTTATATTAATCCTTTAACAATCAAATTTTGTGATGATTAATTAAAAACTAAATTAAAATAACTAATGCTAATCTTAACATAAAGAATTGATTCAGATGATGAAGGCTTAAGACTATAATATCCCCAATTATATAATATAAATCAATTACCCAATTTATTCAATTATTAAATTCATTTGAGTTGTTAACAAGAATTCACAGTATTTATAAGCCCTTTTCCAAGTGATCAAATAAAAATCCTCAATTCAATTAATTCTGCAATATTCCTATGCAAAGTTAAAGAATCAAATTCATTAAGTACCAATTCACAATTATTACATGCAGTGCAAAGAGATATTCATATTCAATTCAAAATCATAATTGTTCATCCCATGCAAATAATTAAGAATACATGCTATCACATTCAGATCTAACCCTAGATTTCATCTCAAGAATTCATCTAGTGTATCAACGGTAATCGTTGGCCAGACAATTAAACAATAAGCACAAAATAGGATAGACAACTCAATTGTAGCCTTAGTTGGAAAATTAGTTCATATTGAAAATTAAAACAAAAAATTCCATGCGTTTCACAATTAAATTGCAGAATTGAGAAGAAGAATAAAAACTTAGTGTCTGTAGTCTTAAATCTACAATCTGAACTCCTTGTGATGCTCCTTTGCAATCTCCAATTCCAAGTTCCAGCTTTGTCTCAGAATCGTTGTGTGTCTTTAATCAAAAGCCTCCTCCCTATTTATAGTCTTTTCAAAGTCAGCCCCTCAGCAAAATCTTATTCAGAATAGAAATTATCCTCCTTTTCCAAACTCTGTACAAAATCCGACCTGTGACAATCCGAAAATTTATAAGATCTTAAATGTCTAAAGGATAAAACCTAGATGAGAATTTGAGGTATAATTTAAATTTTTTAAAGAATAACCTCTATGGTTTATTATTCGAATGAGAATATAGAATATATGGGTTACAAAATTTCTAAACCCTAGAAATGAATCTATATGTACTTGAAAGAATATTAAAGATAAAGTACTACGACACCTATCAAGTTTGGTGACATAATATATAAATTAGGTATCTGAATTAAATAACCTCAAGTGTTATCCTTATTTAATTGTCCTAGTATCTTAACTATATACTAGTGACCTAATCTAAGAGATTTATGAAATATGTATTAACCTATTAGATGATTATGTGAATTATGTGTATGATTAAATAAATATACATTATATAATGTATATACATTTATTTTGTATATAAAGATAATTAAGAATAGGTTAATATCAAAAATATTGAGCCTTAGTTCTAGTGATAAGAGATTTAATGGACTAAGGAGAGTAAGTGATTTAAGTAGCCCAATTTGTAGCACAATTATTTATTTAAGCATTGAATTTGTAGATATATTGATTTAATAACAATTGAGTTATTAAACTAGCCTAATATTTCATGTATGGGACAAGTTTTATGGTGGCCCAATTTAATTTGTAGAGGAAGGCCCAAGTTCATTTTGTTAGTAAGCAAAGTTATGAAAAAGGCAAGCCTAAAGAATTAAATGGAAGCCCAAGACTTAAGCCCAAATCAAGGAGGAGTAGTATAGTTATTAGATAAGATTTAATAAAATTAATTTGGATGAATATAAGGGCCATGTGCCAAAAATGATAAGAGGAATAAGGGGGAGATGAACTTGATGATTTCTTGTTACTTTAGTTGGTAAATAACTTTTTAGGTGTCACCCACTTTAAGGCGCTCACACCATTATCTTTGCTTGCAAGCTAATATGTAATCATTAAGAGAGAGAAGGAGAAGGATTTGCCAAGATATTGAATAGATATGATAATATCTACTCATTTCTTTTGCTAGAAAACTTCATTGTCTCATCTTATTTTTTTTAAGAAAAGCTAAGAGAGAGAAAGAAGAGATAAAAAACAAATGCAGCAAGAGGGAGAGAGAAAAAGGCTGATGTTCGGCCACTATAGGAGAGAAGGAGTGAGAGTTCTTGTGGTTTCCCAAGTTATTAATCAATCTTAGGAGGAAGAAGATGAAGGAGAAGCAAGGTATAAAGATAAATTATAGCTTTATTCTCTTTTCTTTAATTACTTTGATATGAAAAGGGGGTTTATGATTTTGGATGTTTAAAACTCTTTAATCTATATGATTTATATAGATTCATGTATAGAACTAGGTATTCCAAGTGTTAGAAATTGGGTCTAAAGCATAAAAAGGGAAAATAAGTTTTTCAAAAGTTAGAAAATCTAATTTTTCTTAGCTTTATTTGTGTTTTGTTGTGATTTTGTGAAAGATGTATGAAATAGATTACAGATCATGATAGATCCATGAGTATATGAGGTCTTAATAGGTAATATGATGTTTGATGATGGATTATGTTGATGAATAGGTGAGGATATGGAAGATTTCTTAGAAATCACAAAAAACTGAAAAATCAGATTTTGAGAAAACGCAACATGAAACGAAAATGATCATATCTCTCATTGTAATTTGAATTTTTGAGTGTAGTCAATTTTTGGAGTTAGATATATAAGTTTTCTAACTTTTCCAAGTGGAATAACTAAAAAAGTAGTTATAGATTTCTGTGTGGACTGAATTTAGCAAAGGACGCCAAATCTAAAAATGGCCAAAAAGCTGCTGCCACTATTTTGTAGGGTCAGTTTAGTCCACTTAATTTATGAATTAAATTCCAATCTTTTCGAACATGAAAATACATACGATAAAGTAGTTTGTGTCCAAAAATGAGCTCATTCGTACTTAAATTGAGCAAGTTATGATCATTTTAATATTTGCGTTTTTTCGACAAAAATTGTTATAACTGGAGTTGTATAACTCCGATGGCCATGAAATTTAAACTGGAAGCTCACAGTTAACATGTGTAAGATCCCGTCAAGAGTTGAGAATTTCTAGAGTTAAGCGTGAGGTAGCTAATTTCTTAAGGAATTAACTATAAATGGATTTTTGAAAAATACTTAAGGGAGTTGAAAAATTTCAGAAAAATATTTTTGTATATGGATTATATGTATATATGTTTGGCCAAAGGATAAAAAAATAATATGCTGATTTGGTATTTTCGTGAATAGGGTATTTCAGCTTCTTGAAATAATCAATTCGGGGTGTTGAAATGGAAACTAAAATGGCAGGAAGAGAAGTCAGTTTTATTTCAGCTTGCTGAAATAGAAACTGAAAATGTTAGGAAGGGAAGACAGTTTGGTTTCAGTTTACTGAAATAATATATGAAGTCTCCTAAATACATAAATAGTTTATCGAGTTATAATAATAACTTATAAAGGAACGATTAAGTGTTAAGTCTAAGGTAGTGCAATCGTACCCTTTAATGGTTGATGTATAGTAGTTGGGCTAAACGATTCCTTCATATGGGGAAGGTATATACGAATTAGTAACCGATCTAACTCACTGTGAAAACAATGTAGACGAGACAGAAACTAATTTGTTGGTTGTTTGTGGAAAACCACTCAGTATACTATATTGAATACTATTAAAGACTCGATGTGTACTAGGTTTAGACTTGTAAATAGGTGTGATTTTAAGGTTATCTAATATTTGACTATGTGGTTAAGTGTTAGATGGTTTACTTTTAAAGTAATAGTATGATGGAATAAATATGTTTTTCTAATTGAAAGATCAATCTTATAACTGATAAGTCTTTTCAATAAAGCGATTTAACTAGATTGCGTAGCAGTAATCGACGATACAGGCAAGTTTCTTAACTCGAACTCGAGTTGTTATTGTAAAGCATGTTCGTGATTAATCATTGTTGATTATATCACATCTATGATTTATTGATTCGTACGTTGTGCATATTGTATACGTTCATCAGGTATGAAAGGCTGATCACATTCTTTACCATATTGTTCAGTTGAATTTATTCATGTTCATTGTTGGCTATTCAGCATTATTGATTCATGTTCTTTCACAATTCTTAAATTATTGAAAGTTTATCAGCTTATTATTCCTTTTCAATCATGATATATCCTTGTTGTATTTAAACTTGCTGAGCAAAGTCGTTGCTCACTCTTGCTATATCATGATAACCATTTCAGATTAAGACGAAACTTCGGTCACAGGCAAAGGCAAAGACAAGTTTCAGGATTGGATTATTGTACGGTTAAAATTGTAATAGTATTGAACGAAAATGGCATTGGATGTCGTTTAGGATATTGAATGCAGGTAATCAGTTAAGGTTAAAAGACCTTGGGAATTATGTGTAAAAGTTTATTGTATAAACAATTTATGTTTATATCTTCCGCAGTAGTTATAGAAATGATGTATCGTAACATACCAGGTCCGAGGTTCTGGGGACCTGGATTTGGGGGCGCTACACGACCAACTCTGCCTGATGCCCGGTGCCCCAGTGATGGGTTTGCTTTGTTATTGAGCGCCCTGACGCTGTGATGTTGCTGGAATTTATCGTTTTGCCATTAATGATCCTAAAATGTCCGAATTGCCCCTGCTTTGCCCTATCTTGCAAATTAACATTTGAACAAGTAAAAATAACCTAGAATACTTAAAAACAAGCACACTAATAAGTCTAAAAATACCTAATTCATGGGTATATTACTCACTTATCTAATACCCTCAAACTTAGACAATTGCTTGTCCTCAAGCAATGCAAATAACTAAAACAAAATGAATGCAACTAACTAATATGATTTCCAACTCAAGCATGATTTAACATTGATAACCTTAAACAACCTTAAAGATCCTTAAATACAACTAAAATGAATGTTCAAAATCAAGCATTAGCTAAACTCGAAATATCATCAATTTAATTTATCTCCAACCCACAATATGCGTTTCTATCAACATGTCAATCTCACCATAAATCAAGCAAACTTATAAATCCCTTTTTCTTTTTATATAATTTTATTTAATCATATGTTGTAAACCACAAGAATTCTTATTCAAATTATGTTGTCAGGCTTTTTAAGGCAGCTTTCTTACTTATGGTTTGCTTCAACGAGGCGGTAATCAATAGGCCCCTACTACTATGAAAGGGGGAGAGAAAGGTTACAGCGGAATCAATCATTTGGCTTTCCCTTCTGTTTCCAGCCAGGTATCGGGTCTTCAGTAATAGGAGGAGCCCTCAGAAATGGATAGTTGCGAGGTAGCAGCTGAGCCTCTTTTGCTGGGCCTTGGAGATTAATGGAGGTTGGAGAAGCGTAAGGCTTAAAGACAAATAATTACAGATATATGACGGTCATTACCCCTCTATAACTTAGATACCCATGTATTTCAAAATTACTTATTATATTATTATTATTTTTAAACTCGACCAGTGCAATGTTTAGTTTCATTAGGCTTTTCAATGCTACCCATGTATCGAGTTTTCGACCAATAACTCCCAAACCAGTCGTCTTTAGGGTACTAGGTGTAGAGACACCCTAAAGGATCTAATAATCCGAGTAGCAAATGGCACAAAACTAAACTAGCCAAGTGATTTTCTATACTTATTTATTTTGACTTGTGTAATGTTAATCTTTATTAGGCTTTCAAAGTTACCCTTGTAGGGAATTTTTGACCAACGACTCCCAAACCAGACAGTTTTAGGGCGCTGAGTGTAGAGACACTTCTAAGGGCTTACTTGTTCGAGTAACAGGGGCCACAAAGACAACAAGCCAATTTTTAAATTTTTTAAATAAATAATTTCCAAAATACAAAGTCAGCTAAACCATAGAGGGTGATTTATATATGTCCTAAGCTTCAAATTCTTTTAGTTCAAGCTAACTTACGATTAAATCAACATATTGACTTTGTGCAATTAAACTCAGGGTTTTCTTTAACAAATCAAGTTAACAACATCCACAAGTTAAACCAAGCTATCATTTTTCCATTCATTCAAGTTGTCATTTAATTCACAACATTTTTATCATTGGATATCAACAATGTTCATATCTCATCAGGCTCAAGTTGTAACTATGCTAACACAACGTAAACTAACACATACTCACAATACTAAACACTAAACACAGTTTAAATGCAAAATAACTAACATGAACATGCAATCCTACTATGATAACTACCCCAAACTTGAGTGAAGTAATGCCCTCATAAAATTAAGGACTTCCCTGATTTGGTCAATCGTCGTGATCGACCTCCTCATCACTCTCCTCTTCTTGATCCGACGGGGGAAAAAAAGGAAAGGCAGGTGCCACAAGAAACCGGCTGAGGTCCAAATTTGGATTCATTTGAGAAAACATGAGTACCAATGCATTATTAAAACTGACATTACAGGAGAAAATTGTGTCTTGTCTAGCAGCCATCCGGACATTTTGGTCCTCGAGGTTGTACAACCATCCATTTACTTCTTGTTGAACCTCCTCAGAAACAACTCGACGAGGAGCTACAGGGTTAGGAGCATGCTGAGGGGGTAGCTTGAGCAATGATAAAGTCTAATCCCCTCGGGTGCGACTCGTCACCACCCCAAATTGTGTATCTCATTATCATTTTGTGGTCCAACAAAGTTATTAGTTGTTGCTGCAGTTCATCTGACCTCCATTTTACACCGGTTTGCTCACATAATGCACATATAAAAGATGGATGGGGCAGCCCCCCAGTAGTGGCACCAGCTAAAGCACGTTCAATGGACCTCTGAATTATTAATCCCACATCCATTCTCTTTCCTTTCACGAAATAGTATAGTAGCACAACTATTTCTTTGGTGACATCACTGGTATGTGTGCAAGGCATTATCTTGGCACAGATAAAAGCATACCATGCCTTGCCATACCTGCTGAGTTGGGAGTGCGGAAAGGTCATGCTACCCCTCGTGAGCTCTCCATGTAGTACCAATCTGACATAATTCTTGAATGATCTGCTCATAATCGGGCCGGTCACTTACGAAGGAAGTATACTGATTTTGGTCTCCTTTGTTCGCAAACTTATAATACTCATTAATTGCATTGCTGGAGAAAGACACTATTTTGCCTCTTACATAAACCCTGAAGTGAGCATGCTCTTTCGCATTGGTATAGAACTCTATCACTTATGCAATTACTGTTGGATCTGGTTATGCTATGAGGTCGAACCAATCCCGCTCAACTATCATTACTGCGAACTCACCGTCCTTGGTTTGATCCGGCCATAACCCTCGTTCTGGAATCAGCATTTTTGTGTTATCCTAGTATACCTCTCTTGAGCCTCGACACTGATAAATTTATTTTGGTCAAATTGTGCAGCCGGGGTGGAGGATGAGCCATCACCTCGGTCTCTTGGATGCCATTATGTCAACCTGAAATGAAATGAAATCAATGTCAGTCATTCATACTCATAAATAGTATAAACACCACTCCCACCAATGTTTAACACGTTACCCCCAAACTTAAAGTGTGGTGTCAACGCAAAGGTAATATAGTGCTTTATGCATGCAAGAATCTGATGGCAACAAGTTATCACAAAACTAACTGCTTTGTACCCAATTGTATTACAAAACCTCAACAGAAACCAAAGGCACAACCAACCATTTAGTGTTGCATTAAGAGAGAAAATGATGACAAATGTCGTATAAACTATGAATACGTTATCTCAATTTCCACTTAGAATCAATTAATTCAATTGACACCAAATTATACCCTAATCAACCTCATCATGCCCAATTTATGTCACAAAAGTTATACTAGATATCAATGTCACACCCAAGCAGGTAAAGTATGTAATCACAGGCAATTATTCTCATGGTATTGCAAATGCATCACAAGGTGTATTCAAACGATTTATCATATATGCATGCACTTAATGATGAATACTTAACATCTTACCCCCAAACTTGAAGTATGCGGCACACTCAAAGTCATCATAGCATGAATTAGTCCATTGATAACAAATTAAACCCAATTAGTTTTACGTTACAAAAATTTTCAACTACCACAAGAGATATCAAAAGCACAAACAATTTAGCCTTAATTGCCATTTAACATCAAAACACCGTTTAACTCAATCAACCTGCTATTTGGTTCATCAAAAGCTGTAGTTGCCCAAGAATACTGTGCATCTGCCTCTTCACTGAATTTTTAGTGCAATTCCATAATCAAATTTCCCCAATTGAAGTCATCGATATTCCTATATGGATAACTATATGTTAACATGAGCACAAAAGCAATAAACGACAAAGTTACCAATCAAAACTTCAAATAGGTAATTCATCGAACACTTTGTGGACATCCCATAACTTCCCTCTAATGTAACTATTTTTCTTATCACCTAGCCCCCATACATATCAGACCAAATTCAATCTATTCAAAATGTGATAACCGTGACAAACAAAAGCAAATCAATCATAAGGACTTACATGAATCTTTATGTTGAAATCAAATAAGACTTTGACATACCTTGGTTTGGATCGGTCAAATAGGGAAGAGAGATAATTATTACTACTTGGTGTTCAATTGCGTAGTGAAATCCTCCCAATTAAATTTGATATGTGAATTTGAGTTTGTGTAGAGGAGGGGTATTACGGTTGGTGGCAGAAGTGGAGAAGTAGTGGAGTCGTGGGGGTTCAATATTGGAGAAGAATTAGGAGAAGTGGATGGGTGTTAAACTTGAAACAGGCAAAAAGCTCTAATTATTTTTTCAAACCTGACTACCCAGTGTCGGGGCGCTAGGATTTGTTCGTTACTCAGCACTTGGGCGCTCTACATTAACATTGTTGCGCAAGGTATAGCGTTGGGGCGCTATACTTCTTTACATTGGAGCGTCGGGGCGCTAAATATATTTGAACTCTGTATTGACCAGCGCCGGGGCTCTGGTTTCCTTTGTTTTTCCAACATTGGGGCGCTACTACCTGAAGTGCCTACACTTCAAAATTTCCTTCTATCTTGCAATTATATGCTTGACTGCCATTTCCTCAGCTTGAATGCAATTAGACATGAAATAAGAAACTAGGAGCTTAATGAAACCATTACAAATGATAACAAAATAAACTACTCTACGAATTGAAGTTTAATTTGAAATGAATTTAAAAATAATAATAATTTTGGGCTGCCACCCAATAGCGCTTGGTTTATAGTCGTCAGCCCGACTTTCCTATTGTTTTCACGTATTAGCTGTATCAGTTAGATAAATTAATGACGGATGTCGATCAATGTCACCACCCCTGTAATGTTTTAATCTTTGACCATTAACTTTGAACGTTCGCTTCGAATTTGGCTCTTCAACCACAACGGCTCCGTGTGGAGCAACAAATGTAAACACAAATGGGCCAGACCACCTTAATTTCAGCTTTCCGGGAAAAAGACGCAACCTGGAGTTAAACAACAAGACCGTTTAACCAAGAACTATTTGAAATCGGATAGATAATACCTGCGTCCAACCACTTGATGATCTCTTTCTTTACTATTTCCTTTATAATCGGATTAAACGTTCTTTGTTGCTAAATAGTCGGTTTCAGCTCCTTCCTTAAACAGAATTTTATGCATGCAAAACGATAGACTGATTCCCTTAATGTTTGCTATTGTCCAACCAATTGCCAATTTGTACTCGCGTAAAACCCGTAACAGTTTTTCTTCTTGAATCTCGTTTAAAAGAGCAGAAACTATAACTGGTAGTGTCAGAATTTCCCAAGTAGGCATATCGTAAATGCAAAGGAAGAGGTTTTAGCTCTAGCACCGGTGGTTCCTCTAATAATGTTTTGGACTTCTTATTTCCTCCTCCAGGTCGGTCAAGAGTATCAAACTATTTTCTTAATTTCTGAGATACTGATAATGCATCTAACACCTTAACAGAATCCCTACCCTCCAAATCATCAAATGCATCTACACCAGTCAGGGCAACTTTTAGTGGATCTTTTAAGTGATTTTCGTTGATCCTCTCATTCACTACTTCATCAATTATGTATATTCGTAAGCACTCGTCTTCTTTGGGGAACTTCATTGATTTGAACACTATTAAAGGTGACTTCTTGATCTTGCACTCTCATTGTCAATTCACCTTTCTACACGTCGATGACATTCTGGTGTATTCAGAGACGGAGGAAGAACACGCCGAGCATCTTCGAATAGTGCTGGAGACATCAAGGAGAGAGAAACTGTATGCAAAATTCTCCAAGTGTGAGTTTTGGTTGCAGAGAGTGCAGTTTTTGGGGCACGTTATCGACCAGAATGATGTTTTGGTGGATCCAGCAAAAGTAGAAGCGATCATCAATTGGGAGCGGCCGAAGACGCCAACAGAAATCAGGAGTTTCTTAGGATTAGCGGGATACTATCGGAGATTCATCCAGGATTTTTTGAAATTAGCATCGCCGTTGACCAATCTTACTAGAAAGACAGTTAAGTTCGTTTGGACGGAGAAGTGTGAAGAGAGTTTCCTAGAGTTGAAGAAGAGGCTTAGTCAAGCACCTGTGTTAGCTTTACCGGATAACACGAGAGGGTTTGTAGTGTATAGCGATGCGTCACACAAAGGTGTTGGCTGTGTACTAATGCAACATGGCAGGGCCATTGCGTACGCTTCACGTCGGCTGAAAGATTATGAGAAGGGTTATCCGACTCATGACTTGGAATTAGCAGCAGTAGTTTTTTCCTTGAAGATTTGAAGGTATTATTTGTATGGTGAGAAGTGTGAGATATATACGGACCACAAGAGTCTGAAGTATATCTTCACGCAGAAAGAATTAAACATGAGGCAGTGCCGATGGCTAGAATTGATCAAAGATTATGATTGTGAGATTCTGTACCATCTAGGCAAAGCAAATGTAGTGGCAGATGCCTTGAGCAGAAAAGGCAGAGAGAAGTTATTGAAGTTAACCGTTCAAGAAGAATTAATGAAAGAATTCGAACGACTAGATTTGGAGGTTAAGTATCCGATGGAGACCAACGAGAAATTATTTTCAGTGACAGCGAGCCCGACTTTATTAGATAAGGTTAAGGAGGCACAAGAGAAGGACGAAGATTGTGATACTATCAAAAAGCGGTTAGCTGACGGTGATGATTTAAAATTCAAGATTGATAGCACAGGACTGCTAATGTTTGAAGGACAAATTTGGTTACCGTTAGTACCAAAACTGAGAGAAGAGATTTTGCAAGAAGCCCACAGTACGTGATACTCGATACACCCAGAAAGCACGAAGATGTACCAAGACTTGCGACATCACTTTTGGTGGCCAAACATGAAGAGGGAGGTTGCAGAATGCGTAAGTAGGTGTTTAACTTGTCAGAGAGTCAAGGCAGAGCACCAACGAGAAGTGGGTTATTACAACCGTTAGAGATTCCAGAATGGAAATGGGAGCACATCACGATGGACTTTGTGGTAGGACTTTCGGCAACGCAGAAAGGGCACGACGCCATATGGGTAATTGTAGATCGTCTTACGAAGTTAGCTCACTATTTATCAATTAAGATTAAGTATAGTTTAGACCAGCTAGCCAGATTATATGTCAAGGAAATTATCTCGAGACATGGGGTGCCAGTATCTATTGTATCTGATAGAGATCCGCGTTTCACATTGAATTTCTGGAAGAGTCTTCAAGAGAGATTGGGGACCCAATTACGAATGAGTACCGCGTATCATCCGCAGACCGATGGGCAAAGCGAGAGAACAATTCAAACACTTGAAGACATGCTCTGAGCTTGTGTGATGGACTTCAAGGGTAGTTGGGAGGATCACCTTCCATTAGTAGAATTCGCGTACAACAATAGTTATCACGCTAGTATCGGAATGCCACCGTACGAAGCGCTATATGGGAGAAAATATCGAACACCGTTGTGTTAGGACGAAGTTGGAGAACGTCGATTGTTGGGACCAGAATTGGTACAGCAGACTGTAGAGATTATCAAGGTGATAAGAGCCCGACTGGTAGCGGCTCAAGATCGCCAAAAGAAGTATGCGGACTTGCTTCGCAAGAAGAAAGAATTTGAATTAAGAAGCTATGCTTTTCTGAAAGTATCTCCCTGGAAGGGAAAGATTCGTTTTGGGAAGAAGGGCAAGTTGAGCCCTAGGTTTATAGGACCTTTCGAGATTCTGAGGTGAGTCGGTGAAGTGGCGTACGAGGTGGCGTTACCTCCTAAACTTGAGCACATTCACAACGTGTTTCATGTGTAAGTGTTGCGGCCGTATAAACCAGACTAGAAGCACGTTATCTCCTATGAACCTATCCAAGTCGAGAAAGACTTATCATACGAGGAAGTTTCTGTCCAGATACTAGAAGGAAGGAACAGAAGCTGAGGAATAAGATCATTCATTCCGTTAAGATCCTTTGGAGGAATCATGCAGTTGAAGAAGCTATATGGGAGCTAGAAGAGAAATGAGAGCAAATTATCCGTTTTTATTTGAGTAACCTTATTTTTATAATTCCGAGGACGGAATTTTTATAAAGGGGGAGGGATGTAACGACCATGAATTTTAAACTCCTTATTTATTAAATATGTGATTTAATTTTAATGAGTTAGTTTTGTGAGCTTATTTAAATCTTATGTGGTTATGTGAATTTGTGAAATGATTAAGAAAGTCACTAATGGTTTATTTAAATTAGTGGACTAGCCCTGAGACTTTAATATCAGAAAATTGATAGGATTATTAATAATTAAATATTCAATTTATTTGAATATAGTGGCAAGAGTTGAACATATTGATTAATTGCAATTATGAGTAAATAATTGATAATGTGTTGATTTAACATTTATTATGAATAAATAATAATTAATGAATGAGAGATTAATAAATATAATAATATTATATTTACTTGATTAATTATTTCATACAAGCATGCGATATTAAACCTTTAAGATATGGTAGTTAACTATATATTATATATAGTACAAGGTGATACATGAATCTATATTATAGACTATATAGTAAAATTAATTGCATTAATAGAGTTACATAATAATATTATTTATGTGACATAATGTGTGTGGGTAAAATTTGATGAATACCCTATTACCTTATATTAATATCAATAACATTATTAATTGATAAATGATTTCAATAAGTTAGTATAATGATTATAGTAATAGTTATTATAATAATAATACCAAATTGCTTTATATTCGGTGTTAATATAATGTACATGGATTATATGATGAGGTATTTATATGTACCATACTTACTACATGGTAATATTAATAGTTTATTGAAACTACATTGTGACATCAATTGGATATTTAAACAAAGTATATAATGTGTATATAGCCTAAGTGTTGTACTACATTACCAATTGCTGAGTTATTTTCTTGTCCCTAAATAAATGGCCCAAATTCCTCTCACGTGTATAACTCATGAAGGCTAGTCTATTCCTATATGCACCAAACTCAGCATTCCTAGATAATGATCAAGAGGGGGAGTGGGCATAACAGTGTTCTTCAACTACTCTACCAACTCATTTCATTAACCAATGTATTCATCTTTCTCCCATTAGTTGGAATTGGTGAGTAAAGGCAAGGACTGTATAATGATTTGCCTATATATATAGTTTCCCTTCTTCTTCATTTCATTGCTGAGAGTTCTGTTAGCTAGGAATTTGATAGAGGGTGAGTATACAGATATTATGTAGGAGACTAAAAGTTGTTATAGCAGCATTGTGGTAAATCACATTAACATCAAATTCGATTAGGCAATTGAAGAGGTATAAATTTACATTTCATGTTCTTTCATTCTCTGTAATAATTCTAAATTCTTGATTTTGAATTAAGCATGGTTTAATTGATTAGAGTATGCTTATTAGATGCTATGCTAGTTTACTACCATATTAGAAATGTATTGCATGATGGCTGGAACGAATTTGGTATGAAATTTTGTGAGTTGGGCTAGAAACTGCCGAAGCAGCTTGCGTCTGGATTGCAACCGGCGCAGCTGCGCCTGTTTAGAACTGGCCAGCTGCGCAGGGACTGCTGCAGGATTTTTGGCATCTTTTTGATTTCTATTCAGACTATCATGTAATGTTTTGTTGGAGCAAGTATGTGAACTAAATTCATCTGCATATATGAGTAGTTTGGCGTTGCATGAGGCATGTGACCATGTTAGCACATATATTATGGAAGAAAAGCATATGATTTAAAAGAAAACTTACAATTTCAAATTTGAACTTAGAAATTTCTAAAGTAAACCTGTTATGAACCTATCGAGTATATGTATTCTAATATTATGAGCTTGATAGTAGGGTAATGCATGTTTAAAATGTTAAACACGTTAGCATACGAGATTGATGGATTTAAAGGTTTCAAAGGAGAAACTTAAGAACTTTGAAAACAAACTTGACCAAGATTTTGTCTTGTGATTTCTGACCTTGTGAACATGTGTAAATAACTTAGATATGTATATGAAGAAGTATAACATGAGGCATATGTTTGCTTCATGAATGATCAGTTTTGATAGCTTGGCGTTAAAAGACTTTTCTAATGGAAACCTTGAAGACTAGTTGTCAATAACTACATTACATGTATTCTAGGATCTAATATCATGGTTAAGTGTGTCATGATTTACAAGCATGCTAGCTAGTCATATGTATCGTTAAATAGTAGAACATGGATTTCACATATATATACTTAAACCATACGAAATGAACTTCAAGTATGAACTAATGTGAGTAAAGGATATACATACGTAGTATACGCACAAGCATGACTACTTAAACATTGTTTAACCTTGTTATGAGATAACATGACTTTAGTAACCGATTTTGGAGCATGAACGTGTATTGCTTAAAGTATGTGAATGGTCGGCATAAAGACATAAGATTTTGAATTGAATAGGGTGAGCATGCTAGGATTCAAACTTGAAAGTATATTCTTGAAGCATGATTACTTGAAATGCTAAATGTTCAAACCTATGTTGATGTCTAGATATTCTAGTATTACTAAATCAATGTCAGAGTTAATTGTTTATAGACCTAGTCAAAGTGATTGACTTACGTGAATTACATGATAAATTTATATGATGATTAGATTCTTGCTAGTATAGACTTATATTAGTTTATAAATGCTAATTGGAATACCGACTCATTAATTTTAGGTTATTTCAAGCGAGATTTAATTAAAGCTAGAACTTAATTGTAGCTGAGCAATCATGAAAGTTTTCGAACTTCACTCTTTGATTGTGCAAGTTCTTAAATTCTTATTTGTGCAAGTATTCTAAATTCTTGCACTACCATATTCAATGAATCGTGTAAGCGAGTTTCTTAACTTCACTTGATTTGAATGCAAGTTCCCTTACACTCTTTATTGTGCAAGTCCCTATCCTTCTCATATTGTATTGAGCAGGTTATTATGGTATTGACAGTTAATTATTTAAAGCTTGAACTTTATTTCCAAGCATACTATTAGGTGGTTTAATTACTTTACAATTATTCCACATCGATTTTATTGATATTCGCACTTGGTGCATTTGAGTTCGTACAGTCTTGGACTTGTACGTTATTTAAAAGTTCTATAATTCTTGAACTGTGTCAGATAGAGTCTGAACCCTTGTTCGGTCAGATAGGTAAATGAAATTTTATAAAAGTTATCCAAACCAATTGATGTTAAGGATTCTTAGACTGAAAAGAACACCCCTTATATATAGGGGAGTACCCCAGGTATCTAATATAAGATACAAACGACAGAGTTGAATGTTATGCATATACATGGCGTACGCGAGGCTGATCCCCTCAAGTACTTATTCTGTAGCCAGTAACCAAAGGGTCAATGAGCTATTGAATCGATTGGAGTTCTATAGTTCAAAAGTCTACTTGACTATCAGTTATTCTAAAAGCAATTATTATTCTTGCTTCCGATATTCATATTGTTAAATTCATTATTAGATATATTCTTTTCATCATGATATATCCTTTATTGTTGTATTTAAACTTGCTGAGCAAACTTGGTTCTTATTCTTGCTATATCATGACTTATATTATAGTTAAGCCCGAGACTTCAGGGAAGGACAAGGGTAAAGGGAAGATGAAGGATTAGTTTGCAAGGAGCAGACTTTATCTTTATGTTTAATTAATTTACTGTTATGTAATATGAACCCTATCGACTATTCTAGGGTATGTTTGTATGTTGTATTAAGGTTATCGAATCTTGGGACTAGTAACACCTTTTGAATGAACGACGTACGTTTATTATATTCCGCATTTTAGTTATCGTATGTTGTTTAGAGGTGGATGTTTATGTTAGATCATGACGATCGGAACGGGGTCAGAGGACCCAGATTCGGGGGTGTTACAGGTTGGTATCAGAGCCTTAGGTTATAAACGTTAGGAATGCTAAACCTAAGTTATAACCTTAGTAGAAAACTCAAGTAGAGTATGTAAGTGATGGGTTGAGGATATCCATCGAGTCTTATTGTGATACTGAAGTTATTTATTTAAATCAGCTATGATTGATAGACATCCCAAACTTCTTAATGCTAACATAAATAGCATATCACATAAAGTCTAATGTTTTCTTCCTTTCCTTAGGAACATGCCGTCTAGGAGACTACCGTGGAACCAGAGGGAGGAAGGATCCATTAATAATGGCTGAGGGGAAAATATCGACCCTATGCAAAACTTCGTTAACTTGTTAACTGAGGCAATACAGAATAGACCTCAGCCAGCAGCAGGGCAGCTAGTACATCGCTTGGCTAGCTTCAAAGATTTTAAATTGGTAGGACCACCGGTGTTCCGGGGAACCTTTGACCCAATCGAAGCCCAAACCTGGATAGAAGAGATGGAGAAAGTGTTTGAGGTCGCAAGAGTGGCCGAAGCACAGAAGACGAGTTTTGCCACTTTCATGATGAAGGGCGAAGCTAACTATTGGTGGAAGGCCAATAAGGGACGAGCAGGCGAAGGAGTTATTCCTTGGGATAAATTTAAGGAGCTATTTCTCAAGAATTACTTCTAGGAGAATATGCAACAGGATATAGAAGTTAAGTTTCTAGAGTTGAAACAAGGTAGTATGTCTGTTGCAGAGTACGCTGCAAGATTTAACGAGTTGGCCCGATTCGCTTCACATCAGGTTGACACGGAAGCTAGGAAGGCAAGAAGGTTAGAATTAGGACTAAAACCTTGGGTGCAGAAAGCAGTCGTGGTATTGAAGATTAAGACTTACTCTGATCTACTGGAAAGGGCTATCATTGCAGAGGGAGGCAATGAAGCCATTGCTCATTTTAAACAAGAAAAGAAGACCGGTCAGGAGGGACAAAAAGGGGGAAGTAGCAGAGGCAGCAACCCTAACAAGCGTAAATGGACGGAGAGCCAATCCTCTGGGGGTAACAAGTCCGGGGGAGAGTCCAAGAAAAGTGTAAATTGTAACAACTGTGGGAGGAATCACTCGGGGGAGTGCATGAAGGGAAAGAGTGTTTGTTACCGTTGTGGACAACCGGGGCACATGGCTCCTCAGTGTCCGAATAAGTAGAAAGGAGGGTGTTTCTCGTGTGGAGCCCTAGACCACCAAATTAAAGATTGCCCGAAGAGAAAGGGCGATGCAGCTAGCGGCAATCGCAACAACAACAACAACAACGGACTGAGCATCGGAGGGCCAGCCAGTCAAGCCAATAGACCAACGGCACGCACGTTCAATATGACCATTCAGGATGCGGTGGAATCTAAGGACGTGGTGTCAGGTATCATCTCGATCAATGATATTAATGCTTATGTGTTATTTGATTCGGGTGCTACCTGCTCTTTTGTTTTCGAAGAATTTGCTAAACAGTTAGACTTACCCCGTGAAAGATTAGAACACCCTATGAATGTAGAAGTAGCAAACAAGGAAATTATTCCCATAGAATACATTCATAGGAACTGTTATACTGAATTGCGATGATTTAAGCTCAACGTGGATTTGATACCGATTCGTTTGGGGGAGTTTGATGTAATCCTTGGAATGGATTGGTTATCGGTTCACGGAGCAGTTATTAATTGTAAGAAGAAATGTGTACGCCTTAAGACTCCGAATAAGTCGAAGGTGGTATTTTATGGTAGCAAATCGCCGAGATAATCCCATTATCTGACGATGGTGCAAGCGCAGAGATTGCTTAGGAAGGGTTGTATAGGTTATTTGGCTCACGTGGTTGATACTCGACGAGTCGAGTGTGAACTAGGTCAGATACCTATTGTAAGGGATTTCGTTGATGTCTTCCCAGACGAGATTCCGGGATTGCCACCAGATAGAGAAATTGAGTTTGTCATTGATTTGGCACCAGGGACAACAACGGTATACAAAGCGCCGTATCGTATAGCACTGGTAGAGATGAAAGAACTGATGGCTCAATTACAAGAGTTGTTGGATAAGGGATACATTCGACCGAGCGTATCACCGTGGGGAGCGCCAGTCTTATTCGTGAAGAAGAAAGATGGATCACTCAGACTTTGTATCGACTACCGAGAGTTGAACAAGGTCACCATTAAGAACAAGTACCCATTGCCTAGGATCGATGATTTGTTTGATCAGTTGAAGGGGGCGAAGTACTTTTCAAAGATTTACTTGAGGACCGGTTATCATCAACTGAAGGTAAGGCCGGAGGACATTCCAAAGAAGACATTCAGAACTCGGTATGGACACTTTGAGTTTTTGGTAATGTCATTCGGATTGACGAACGCACCAGCAACATTTATGGACTTGATGAATAGAGTGTTCAAACAGTATTTGGATAAGTTTGTTGTCGTATTCATCGATGACATTCTGGTGTATTCGGAGACGGAGGAAGAACACGTCGAGCATCTTCGAATAGTGTTGGAGACATTAAGGAGAGAGAAGCTGTATGCAAAATTCTCCAAGTGTGAGTTTTGGTTGCAGAGAGTGCAGTTTTTGGGACACGTTATCGACCAGAATGGTATTTCGGTGGATCCAGCAAAAGTAGAAGCGGTCATCAATTGGGAGCAGCCAAAGACGCCAACAAAAATCAGGAGTTTCTTAGGATTAGCGGGATACTATCGGAGATTCATCCAGGATTTTTTGAAATTAGCATCGCCGTTGACCAATCTTACTAGAAAGACAGTTAAGTTTGTTTGGACGGAGAAGTGTGAAGAGAGTTTCCTAGAGTTAAAGAAGAGGCTTAGTCAAGCACCTGTGTTAGCTTTGCCGGATAACACGGGAGGGTTTGTAGTGTATAGCGATGCGTCACACAAAGGTGTTGGCTGTGCACTAATGCAACACGGCAGGGTCATTGCGTACGCTTTACGTCAGCTGAAAGATTATGAGAAGGGTTATCCGACTCATGACCTAGAATTAGCAGCAGTAGTTTTTGCCTTGAAGATTTGGAGGCATTATTTGTATGGTGAGAAGTGTGAGATATATACGGACCACAAGAGTCTAAAGTATATCTTCACGCAGAAAGAATTAAACATGAGGCAGCGCCGATGGCTAGAATTGATCAAAGATTATGATTGTGAGATTCTGTACCATCCAGGCAAAGCTAATGTAGTGGCAGATGCCTTGAGCAGAAAAGGCAGAGAGGAGTTATCGAAGTTAACGGTTCAAGAAGAATTAATGAAAGAATTAGAACGACTAGATTTGGAAGTTAAGTATTCGATGGAGACCAACGAGAAATTATTTTTAGTGACAGCGAGCCCGACTTTATTAGATAAGGTTAAGGAGGCACAAGAGAAGGACAAAGATTGTGATATTATCAAAAATGGGTTAGCTGACGGTGATGATTTGAAATTCAAGATTGATAGCACAGGACTGTTGGTTTGAAGGACGAATTTGGGTACCGTTAGTACCGGAACTGAGAGAAGAGATTTTGCAAGAAGCACACAGTACGAGATACTCAATACACCCAGGAAGCACGAAGATGTACCAAGACTTGCGTCATCACTGTTGGTGGCCAAACATGAAGAGGGAGGTTGCAGAATGCGTAAGTAGGTGTTTAACTTGTCAGAGAGTCAAGGCAGAGCACCAACGACCAAGCGGGTTATTACAACCGGTAGAGATTCCAGAATGGAAATGGGAGCACATCACGATGGAATTTGTGGTAGGACTTTCGGCAACGCAAAAAGGGCACGACGCCATATGGGTAATTGTAGACCGTCTTACGAAGTCAACTCACTATTTGTCGATTAAGATTAAGTATAGTTTGGACCAGCTAGCCAGATTATATGTCAAGGAAATTATATCGAGACATAGGGTGCCGGTATCTATTGTATCTGATAGAGATCCGCGTTTCACGTCGAATTTCTGGAAGAGTCTTCAAGAGAGATTGGGGACCCAATTACGAATGAGTACCGCGTATCATCCGCAGACCGATGGGAAAAGCGAGAGAACAATTCAAACACTTGAAGACATGCTCCGAGCTTGTGTGATGGACTTCAAGGGTAGTTGGGAGGATCACCTTCCATTAGTAGAATTCGCGTACAACGATAATTATCATGCTAGTATCAGAATGCCACCGTACGAAGCGCTATATGGGAGAAAATGTCGAACACCGTTGTGTTGGGACAAAGTTGGAGAACGTCGACTGTTGGGACCAGAATTGGTACAGCAGACTGTAGAGATTATCAAGGTGATAAGAGCTTGACTGGTAGCGGCTCAAGATCGCCAGAAGAAGTATGCGGACTTGCATCGCAAGAAGAAAGAATTTGAATTAAGAAGCTATGCTTTTCTGAAAGTATCTCCCTGGAAGGGGAAGATTCGTTTTGGGAAGAAGGGCAAGTTGAGCCCTAGGTTTATAGGATCGTTCGAGATTCTGAGGCGAGTCGGTGAAGTGGCGTACGAGGTGGCGTTACCTCCTGAACTTGAGCACATTCACAACGTGTTTCATGTGTAAGTGTTGCGGCCGGATAAACCAGACTACAAGCACGTTATCTCCTATGAACCTATCCAAGTCGAGAAAGACTTATCATACGAGGAAGTTTCTGTCCAGATACTTGAAGGAAGGAACAGAAGCTGAGGAATAAGATCATTCATTCCGTTAAGATCCTTTGGAGGAATCATGCAGTTGAAGAAGCTACATGGGAGCTAGAAGAGAAAATGAGAGCAAATTATTCGTTTTTATTTGAGTAACCTTATTTTTATAATTCCGAGGACGGAATTTTTATAAGGGGGGGAGGGATGTAATGACCATGAATTTTAAACTCCTTATTTATTAAATATGTGATTTAATTTTAATGAGTTAGTTTTGTGAGCTTATTTAAACCTTATGTGGTTATGTGAATTTGTGAAATGATTAAGAAAGTCACTAATGGTTTATTTAAATTAGTGGACTAGTCCTGAGACTTTAATATCAGAAAATTGATAGGATTATTAATAATTAAATATTCAATTTATTTGAATATAGTGTCAAGAATTGAACATATTGATTAATTGCAATTATGAGTAAATAATTGATAATGTGTTGATTTAACAATTATTATGAATAAATAATAATTAATAAATGAGAGATTAATAAATATAATAATATTATATTTACTTGATTAATTATTTCATACAAGCATGCGATATTAAACCTTTAAGATATGGTAGTTAACTATATATTATATATAGTACAAGGTGACACATGAATATATATTATAGATTATATGGTAAGATTAATTGCATTAATAGAGTTACATAATAATATTGTTTATGTGACATAATGTGTGTGGGTAAAATTTGATGAATACCCTATTACCTTATATTAATATCAATAACATTATTAATTGATAAATGATTTCAATAAGTTAGTATAATGATTATAGTAACAGTTATTATAATAATAATACCAAATTGCTTTATATTCGGTGTTAATATAATGTACATGGATTATATGATGAGGTATTTATATGTACCATACTTACTACATGGTAATATTAATAGTTTATTGAAGCTACATTGTGACATCAATTGGATATATAAACAAAGTATATAATGTGTATATAGCCTAAGTGTTGTACTACATTACCAATTGCTGAGTTATTTTCTTGTCCCTAAATAAATGGCCCAAATTCCTCTCACGTGTATAACTCATGAAGGCTAGTCTATTCCTATATGCACCAAACTCAGCATTCCTAGATAATGATCAAGAGGGGGAGTGGGCATAACAGTGTTCTTCAACTACTCTACCAACTCATTTCATTAACCAATGTATTCATCTTTCTCCCATTAGTTGGAATTGGTGAGTAAAGGCAAGGAATGTATAATGATTTACCTATATATATAGTTTCCCTTCTTCTTCATTTCATTGTTGAGAGTTCTGTTAGCTAGGAATTTGATAGAGGGTGAGTATACTGATATTATATAGGAGACTAAAAGTTGTTATAGCAGCATTGTGGTAAATCACATTAACAGCAAATTCGATTAGGCAATTGCAGAGGTATAAATTTACATTTCATGTTCTTTCATTCTCTGTAATAATTCTAAATTCTTGATTTTGAATTAAGCATGGTTTAATTGATTAGAGTATGCTTATTAGATGCTATGCTAGTTTACTACCATATTAGAAATGTATTGCATGATGGCTGGAACGAATTTGGTATGAAATTTTGTGAGTTGGGCTAGAAACTGCCGAAGCAGCCTGCATCTGCGTCTGCGTCTGGACTGCAACCGGCGCAGCTGCGCCAGTTTAGAACTGGCCAGCTGCGCAGCTACGCAGGGAATGCTGTAGGATTTTTGGCTTCTTTTTGATTTCTGTTCAGACTATCATGTAATGTTTTGTTGGAGCAAGTATGTGAATTAAATTCATGTGCATATATGAGTAGTTTGGCGTAGCATGAGGCATGTGACCATGTTAGCACATATATTAGGGAAGAAAAGCATATGATTTAAAAGAAAACTTACAATTTCAAATATGAACTTAGAAATTTCTAAAGTAAACCTGTCATGAACCTATCGAGCATATGTATTCTGATATTATGAGCTTGATAGTAGGGTTATATTAACTTGAAATGCATGTTTAAAATGTTAAACACGTTAGCATACGAGATTGATGGATTTAAAGGTTTCAAAGGAGAAACTTAAGAACTTTGAAAACAAACTTGACCAAGATTTTGTCTTGTGATTTCTGACCTTGTGAACATGTGTAAATAACTTAGATATGTATATGAAGAAGTATAACATGAGACATATGTTTGCTTCATGAATGATCAGTTTTGATAGCTTGGCGTTAAAGGACTTTTCTAAAGGAAACCTTGAAGACTAGTTGTCAATAACTACATTACATATATTCTAGGATCTAATATCATGGTTAAGTGTGTCATGATTTACAAGCATGCTAGCTAGTCATATGTATCGTTAAATAATAGAACATGGATTTCACATATGTATACTTAAAAAATACGAAATGAACTTCAAGTATGAACTAATGTGAGTAAAGGATATACATACGTAGTATACGCACAAGCATGACTACTTAAACTTTGTTTAACCTTGTTATGAGATAACATGACTTTAGTAACCGATTTTGGAGCATGAACGTGTATTGTTTAAAGTATGTGAATGGTCGGCATAAAGACATATGATTTTGAATTGAATAGGGTGAGTATGCTAGGATTCAAACTTGAAAGTATATTCTTGAAGCATGATTACTTGAAATGCTAAATGTTCAAACCTATGTTGATGTATAGATATTCTAGCATTACTAAATCAAGATCAGAGTTAATTGTTTATAGACCTAGTTAAAGTGATTGACTTACGTGAATTACATGATAAATTTATATGATGATTAGATTCTTGCTAGTATAGACTTATATTAGTTTATAAATGCTAATTGGAATACCGACTCATTAATGTTAGGTTATTTCAGCGAGATTTAATTAAAGCTAGAACTTAATTGTAGCTGAGCAATCATACAAGTTTTCGAACATCACTCTTTGATTGTGTAAGTTCTTAAATTCTTATTTGTGCAAGTATTCTAAATTCTTGCACTACCTTATTCAATGAATCGTGTAAGCGAGTTTCTTAACTTCACTTGATTTGAATGCAAGTTCCCTTACACTCTTTATTGTGCAAGTCCCTATCCTTCTCATATTGTATTGAGCAGGTTATTATCGTATTGACAGTTAATTATTTAAAGCTTGAGCGTTGTTTTCAAGCATGCTATTAGGTGGTTTAATTACTTTACAATTATTCCACATCGATTTTATTGATATTTGCACTTGGTGCATTTGAGTTTGTACAGTCTTGGACATATACCTTATTTAAAAGTTCTATAATTCTTGAACTGTGTCAGATAAAGTCTGAACCCTTGTTCGGTCAGACAGGTATATGAAATTTTATAAAAGCTATCCAAACCAATTGATGGTAAGGATTCTTAGACGGAAAAGAACACCCTTTATATATAGGGGAGTACCCCAGGTATCTAATATAAGATACAAACAGCTGAGTTGAATGTTATGCATATACATGGCGTACGCGAGGCTGATCCCCTCAAGTACTTATTTTGTAGCCAGTAACCAAAGGGTCAATGAGCTATTGAATCCATTGGAGTTTTATAGTTCAAAAGTTTACTTGACTATCAGTTATTCTAAAAGCAATTATTATTCTTTCTTCCGATATTCATATTGTTGAATTCATTATCAGATATATTCTTTTCATCATGATACATCCTTTATTGTTGTATTTAAACTTGCTGAGCAAACTTGTTGCTCATTCTTGCTATGTCATGACTTATATTGCAGTTAAGCCCGAGACTTCAAGGAAGGACAAGGGTAAAGGGAAGATGAAGGATTAGTTTGCAAGGAGCAGACTTTATCTTTATGTTTAATTAATTTACTGTTATGTAATATGAACCCTATTGACTATTCTAGGGTATGTTTGTATGTTGTATTAAGGTTATCGAATCTTGGGACTAGTAACACCTTTTGAATGAACGACGTACGTTTATTATATTTCGCATTTTAGTTATCGTATGTTGTTTAGAGGTGGATGTTTATGTTAGATCATGATGACCGGACCGGGGTCAGAGGACCCGGATTCGGGGGTGTCACAGAAAGAAGAGATGAGTTGGAAAAGAAGAACAAGGAGGAAGAAGAATTCCTAGAATCAAACTCGTATTATTTTCTTCATCAACCCATTAGCAAAAAGGTATCATCTAGATTTTCTAATTATTATGGAACTCCGTTATATGTTTTGTGTGTTTGTCCTCTGTTAAAAATAAGTTTTCATAAGATTATATAAACATGAATGTTATATATGTATATTGTAGTTATGTGTTACTGTAGTGGTGTTATATGCTTTAAAGAAATTTCAGAAAAACCAAATTGATATTGGAGTATGTTTTAATAAGAATTTATGTTCTTATGTGCTCATACGATTTTGACCAATTTGAGAATGAAAATTATGGAATTCGTATATGTTAATGTTCATGTTTAGAATTGGTTATGATGTTGTATTCATTTATGAGGAGATTACATGTGTGGTAACTTGAATTGGTTGAGAATTGAAGTTACAGTGAATGGTTTTGAGAAAATATAGGGGTTTTTGTAAAATGTCAAAATTGAGTTTTTAGAACCTTTGATTCTCGTTGTTTGGACAAATTCGATGATTGGTAGTGGTTATAGCATGCGTATTAAGGCATGGGTATGAATTATATTGTCTGTGTTGCTATATTTTTGAGTTTGTTGGCTTGTTTGGGTTGTTCGGTAAAGCAAAGGGTCGCAACTGTCTGCGTCTGGCCGTGTTGCTGCGCAGCTGCGCCGGCAGCAAGGCCAGGAGCAGTGCAGCTACGCCGCTTGCCCTTCCCTGATTCATCCCCTGCGCAGCTGCGTCGGTTTTAAAGCAGCTAGCTGCGCAGCTGCGCCATGTTCAGTGCAGAGGCAGTGATGCTAGTTACTTGTGCAGAGTTATTTTGGAGCCTAATTTAATTATTTTATGAATAATCATGTATAACATGTTAACATGAGTTTGACAATGTCGTATTTAAAAAGAAAATTATAGAAAATGAAGTTGTAAATCTTAAAATAATATTTGAATTGTTAAATTATAATTGTTCCATGAGTTGCTTTTAAAATTGTAAATTGATTATTTATAATTAAAAGTAAGTGTTTAGTTTAAAGTTTGATATTAGTTGATTTATTTTAATCAATTAGATGTTAAATTAAATTATAGTTTATGTAATTATAATTTAATGCATGTTTAGTTATGGATTTTAAGTTTATAATTGCATGATTAATTATAATTTGTGTAATTATAATGCATGATATAGTTTAATTAATTATTAATTATGAATTGGTGATAATTTAAGAGGTAATTATAATTGAGTAATTATAATTAGATTAAGTGTTTAAATTATAATTGTTTAATTATAATTTAGCTAAATACATGATTAATTTAATTATGTGAGTATGTGTGTGATGTAATTAACTACGTGATAGTTGATTATTATTATTTATTTAATTAGAGTGAGATAACCATGAGGGTTAATCATTTATGTGAGTTAGTTATGTGTTAACTGATTTAGATTATGATAATTGAATGTGTATAGGAAGTATTTAAGTACGTGGTTGAGTTAAGTAGCTTGCGCGTAAGGCAAGTCTTATAACCCTAAACTTGTTAATTCTATACAATTTCTTGAGTTCATATATTCATTGTTGAGAATGTCCTTTCCATTTTCGTATTGGACAATTGTTTATTTAATTGAAATGATCTTAACTTATTGTTTAAGTAAGATCCAGTTATTATTTTAAATGCTTTAAGTTGATTCTAAAGCATATGTTAGTTCATAATTCTGTTATTTACGAATTATTGAAAGTCGATTCAACCAATCCTTAGTTGATGAACGTGAACTCTAAATTTCCTTGTAAGCTTATCAACTAATCCCTTAGCTGATAAATGAGAATTCTAAATTACCCTTGCAAGCTTATCCAAACCAAACTTTCTTTGGGGCGGACTTGAATTCAAATTACTGAGTTGAACAACCCTATTTACTAGGGGAGGTTACTACACATAGCGTTAAGATATTTGTGCACAATACATGGTACGAAGGGTTGATCCCCCTAAGTACGGATTAAGGTCTATAGTCTTATTGTCTGTTAAAGGTTTAAATAGAAATGTTTATAACCTAGGACAAGAGTTCAAAGGTCTTATGACCCTCAGATAAATTCTATTTTCGAATTATAATTGCGATTAAAGAATTATTATTCAATTCTTTATTGTTGAAGCGAATCATATTATTCAGATTCTTTTAAAGATATCCTTTCATGTGTATATTATTGTTAAACTCCAGTGAGCTGTTGTTTGCTCACTCTTGCATTAAATAACAATTTCAGTTAAGGTTGATAATGCTGATACTCCGTCTACGAGTAAAGGCAAGGAAAAGCAAAGCAAGTGAAGACTTATTTTTATTTAATTGAGAATGATTGTAATAAGACTTGAATGATATGTTTTTATTTTCGCACTTTATTATTTTCATGTCAGGGTTAGAGTAACCCGGGATTATTTTAAAAAGGTTGTAACCCTTGTTGTAAGGGAGATTTATTTATTTTAAATTAAGTTGTAGTTTATTTTGCATTATTTATTAGGTAGATGTATGTTATATTAGAAAGTGAACACCAAATCATGTGGAAACGAAGTACCCAGATTTGGGGGTGTCACAACTTACCTACTGCATTCTTGTCACAAGATTTAAACTCTTTACGAAAATCATGGTCTTTGGCATATAATTCTTTAATTTGTTCAAAATCAAATAATTTCTCATCAAGAGTTGATAACACATACTTTTCTGAAAGAGCATATGCAACAATGATTTCGTTACCTTGCTTGTACCGAATAACATGGAAATGTGTCAATGAACTCCGTCCACTATGCATATCTCTTGTTCAGCTTATGTTGTCCCTTTAAATACTTCAAAGATTCATGATCAGTATGAATCACGAACTCCTTAAGGCAAAGGTAGTGCTGCCATGTTTACAACGTTTGAACCAATGCGTACAACTCTTGTCATACGTAGGATGGTTTAAAACTGCCCCACTCAACTTCTAGTTGAAATATGCAACTGGCCTACCTTCCGACATCAACACAACTTCAATTTCCAGACCTGAAGCATTACACTCAATTTCAAAGGTTTTAGCAAAGTTAGGTAAAACAAGTAAATATGTATTACTTAATTTTTTTTAATCAATTGAAAAACCATTTCTTTCTCATCTCCCCATTTAAAACCCACACTCTTAATAACTTCAGTAAGTGGTGCCGTGATGTTATTGAAATCCCTCATGAAACGGTTGTAAAAACTCGCGAGTCAATGGAAATTACGAACTTGACTCACATTCGTAGTCATCCACCTGTATTCCCTGTGAACTAACAACAAAACCAAGAAAAACAACTTTATCCGTACAAAACGTGCATTTATTTTTGTTAGCAAAAAACTTCTCTTGTCTAAGTACATCTAAATCAAATTTCAAATGTAACACATGTTCGCCCAAATTTTTGCTATAAACCAAGATATCATCAAAATAAATTACAACAAATTTACCAACGAAAGATCGTAAAACATGGTTTATTAACCTCATGAAAGTACTATGGGTATTAGTTAATCCAAAAGGTAACACTAACCACTCATATAAACCATATTTTATTTTAAAAGCAGTTTTCCATTCATCTCCTTTTTTCATTCTAATTTGATGATATCCACTTTTTAAATCAATTTTAGAAAACACTGTAAACTTATGCAATTCATCAAGCATATCATCTAAGTGAGGAATAAGATGTCTATACTTTATCGTAATATTGTTTACAGCTCGATAATCAATGCACATTCGCTACTTCCCATCCTTCTTAGGAACTAAAATTATCGGAACTGCACATAAACTCATGCTTTCTCTCACGAAACCTTTCTCCATTAATTCACTAACATGCTTGTGCAACTCCTTTGTTTACTCAGGATTGCTCCTATAAGATGGTCGATTAGGAATGGTAGCACCGGGTACGAAATCAATCTGATGCTCTATTCCCCGAATAGGCGATAAACCCTATGATAGCTCCTCAAGAAAAACATCAATGTAGTCCTACAAAAGGGATACAACGCCACTAGGCAAAGAAGAGTTAATCTGGTTAGTATTCAAAAACGTCTCCTTATACAAAAGTATAATCATCGGTTGTTTAGAAAACAATAATCTCTTCACATCACTCTTTTTCGCATATATATTTGTTTTTCACTCGTCATCTTTCTTTTTTTCAACCTTTTCTTTTTCTCTCTTATTTTTCCCCTTAGTATTTTTCTTTTCCTCACTCTTTCTTTTGTACATGATCTTTTTGTAAATGCAACTGATCCTCATACACTTGTTTTGGCTTCATCGGACAAAGAGTAATTCTTCTTTGACTGTGCATGAATGAATACTCATTCGTAAAGCTTCCATGCTTCACGCGCCTGTCAAACTATCATGGCCTCCCAAGTAACAAGTGCCCTGCCTGCATTGGAAATACATCGCATAACACCTCATCAACATATCTACCAATATTGAATGGAACCAATACATATTTATGTTGGGTTTGTACGAAATCATGGCGCAATCAAATTGCAAAATTTAGCGGAAGCATGGTATATCAGAGTTTAAAATTTTTTTACAAGACCATTACCCGGATCATCCTTTATGCATATTATTAATTTAAAATGATAAATAAGAAGTTATAGAATCATACCCTTATAGAACGAAGCTTCCACAGGTATGAGCTCAACTCCTTGTTCTTCGTGATCTCCTTGAATTCGAGTTAGATTCCTTCCTTTGATCAACGTTAGCCACCCAAGTGTTTGGCCTCTAGAGGTGATCCACCAAGGAATAAGAATTATTCAAGAAGGAGGGGGGTTGGCTAAACCCTAATTTTCTATCCTCTATAGAAAAGGAGTATTCTCCAACAATTAGAATTGCATCAACTGATATCTCACATAAGACTCCTCTTATATAGATATTGGTCAACCCTTCTAATCCTATTAGATATAGGGTTTCATTTAATTAATTAAACTCCTTTAATTAATTAGGCTTCCCAACATATTGGGATTTAATTAATTAAACTCCTTTAATTAATTTGTCTCCTAATCTTATTAGGAATAAATGAGAGTACTAATATTAAATTAATTCCAAAACTCCTTTAGAAATTAAAATAATTATAATTATAATAATATTAATAAAACTCCTCTTATTAATTTATATTTAATGTTTCCAAAATATTAAATAATAAACATTAAGTTATTTAATTTATTCTATCACCATAGATTAAATTAATTCCACTTAATGCATTATTACGATTATTACATTACCTTCTTAAATAATTATTCTTCTTTTTATGGTGTGACCCTTTAGGTTCTCCATATTAAACCGGTTATGAATAAATCAATTAGAACAATTCTAATCTTATTTAAATAAATAAATTAAATTAATAAACTATTTAAATAAATAATATTTATTCTACAATAGGGATAAGCCTCCCTAGCGATCAACGACTTTTTAGATAATATAGGTTTCAACATTAATCATAAAAGAACTTGTGAGTATATAGTTACCGTACAATTCAATCCTTCCACAATACAATGTCCCAATTAAATATAAGACATGAAATTACTGTCAAGTCTTATTTTATTTAATTATATGTATTTCGATTAGAAAATGCACAACTCCAAATAATGCAAATTAAAAACACCTTTCTAATTTCATTCTGCTTTGGCAAAGGACTATTGGGTTGTCATTTAACGAATCACATAGGATATATCTCTTCTTTTACTAGAAGTGGTAGATTCTTTATTGACCATTCATTATCTCCATATGTAACTTATTACACCCAAGCATACCCTTTGATATACCCTAAGAGTCTTAAGGAATATGTCAAAGTTTAATTCATTACACACAAGATACTATTATGATCTCAAGTCCAAGGATCACTTGTACTACTATCACATTAAGAATTCCTATTGACAGGCAAATAAAACTCTATTAGGTGTTCTATAGCGAGTCACGTTCAGTGAACTTATTCTCCAATAAGCACCTACATACTTGCTTTAGTATCTCCACACAAATGATCATGAGATCGATCATCCTCATCCAATGAGCAAGCAAACATATGTACCAATCTATCCAGATTTACTAATCCCCTTTTTAGTAATCCAACGATTGGGAACTATTTTAGTTTTAAGCTTTCTAAGAATTTAGATCTCATTAGCATGAATAACATCATGATCCTAAAAGCATTACTTAAAACTATAGATTATTTATATATTATAAAAACAACATCATGTAGATAATTAAATGCCTTTAATAAATGAATATTTTATTAATAAATACATAAGATTGTCTCCAAAGTATATGCTTTATCATCATACATGATTGGCTTATATGCATACTACTTTTAATTTAGTCACTTTTTACTTCACCACTGTCGTTGAGCCATTGCAATCGATAAGACTGAGGATGTTTGATTGTGGACAGCCCTAACTTCTCCACCATAGTAGTACTAGCAACATTGGTACAACTACCCCCATCAATCACCACACAACATATCTTTATATAAACAAGACACCTGATGTGAAAGAGATTTTCCCGTTGCTCTATGCTGTCTTCCTTCACTTGTCTGCTAAGAGCTCTCCCAGTAACTAACGTTGTGTCATGGATAACAAACTCCTCATCAACCTCTTCCAATGGTGACATAGAATTTGCGTAACTATCTTCATCCTTGGTCTCCAGCTCACCATTAACAAGTAAAATCATTGCTCTTTGATTCGGATACTGACTCAAAATATGACCCCTATTTTGGCATTTAAAACACCTTATATCACGATTAAGACTAAAGGAAGGTTCAATTTTACTTTGATTTTTGCGGTTGATTGCATCTTGTTTTGGCTCTACCTTGGGTTTGCTCACGATTGGCTTCTCTTCTCGCCTTTTGACATTGGGCTTCCAAGATAACCCGTTGTGAAAATTGATCGTTGGCCACCTCTCCTTTAGAGTTACTTCTCAATTTTGATAGCTATATGCACCATATCCTCCAAATCCACATAATGTTGTCTCTCCACCAAGTCTATAATTTCCCAATTTAAACTGGCTAAAAATCGTCACATTGTCGCCTCGCGGTCCTCCACTATGTTGGCTCTAGTCATCAGCATCTCCATCTCCTTGTAATAGTCTTCTACGCTCCAACTACCTTGCTTATGATTTTGCAAATTCCTGAAAAGATCTTGGTAATAGTGGTTTGGTACAAATCGCTTCTTCATCACCGCTTTCATCTCCTCTCAGGTTTCAATCGGACGTTCACCATATCTCCTTCTGTTAATCATCAGCTGATTCCACCAAGTGACGACATAGTCAGAAAACTCTGTGGCTGCTAGCTTGGCTTTCTTACGCTCTGAATAGTTATAGCAGTTAAACACCTACTCCATCTTCTTTTTTATTCTAAATATGCCTCAGGATCACTTCTTCCTTGGAAAGTTGAAATTTTCATCTTAATCGTATACAAGTTGTTGTATTCATGATTTCGATCTCCTCTATCCCTTACTCCATGTCTCCTTTGAATAAAATCAGATTCACGATCCTCTTCACTAATCCTACAATCATAGTAAACTTCTTCCTTTGTCATAACTCTTCTTGGTTGCATTCTTCCCCTTCGATGCGCACCGGGAAGGTTTTGAGACTTTTCTCCTCGAGTAACGTTCATTTGATCAATACGTTCATGCACATGTTCCATCGCCATGTCCAACTTCCTGGAAAACTCCTTCATCATGGCCTCCATCGCAAATTTTGGATCAAATATTATTGGGGATTCTTCAAAAACACCTTTATTCTTCATATCAGACATATTTGCTGCGAAACAAGAATTAGTAGATAAAATTTTCCTCACCACTTCCTTGAGTGTTTCGCTCAAGGATGAATCACTCGTGTATCACTTTACTGGATTTTACCCTCTAATGATCTCACCACCCTTGCATTTTTCCTCTCATGGCTAGAATGATTTTGTAAGAGTTTCTGAGTTGGGATTTTTATGAACTGCCGATGCAGTTCAGTCTCTGGTTGGGCCAGACACCAGCGCAACTGCGCCGGGTTTATACCTACTAGCAGCGCTGCTGCGCAGGGTCTTGCAACTTATTTTTTGTTTTGTTGTAGATTTTGTTATGTGCTATCATAAGATATCTCTTAAGGCAAGCAAGTGAACTAGATTGACGTGCATATATGACTATCTTAATGTAGCATGATGCATAGATGGCCGTGTTAGTATGTGATATGGAAGGACAACATGGTTTTAAAATAAACTTATAGTTTTAATATGAACTTTGACATGTGTGTGTCATGTGTGCATTTTGATTTTTATGAACACAATCGTATGGTCTATATTGACATGAAATGCATGTATAAAGTGTTGAACACACTAGCACACATGATTGAAAGATTCAAATGATTTCAAAGGAGAAACTTAAGGACTTTTTGAAGTGAACTTGACCAAGACTTATGTCTTGTAACTTCTGACCGTTTGAATACATTTATGTGGTTTAGCTAAGTGTTCAAAGGCAAGTGAGTTATGATTTCAAGACACTTTTTTTATACTAAACGACCTTTGTGGACTTAGTGTACTTTTTAATATAAAAAAAATTAGAGTTTGAAGACTAATAACATCAAACACCGTGCGAGTTACGTTCTAAGCATGCAAGCATGAAGATTAGGAGTTATAGACATGTTGACATGAACATCATTTGTTTATACATGAATTTTGCATATGCACGCATATTCATAGAAAATGAATTTCTAAGGCATGAACTATGTGGATTAAAGTATACATGTGTAGTATACTCACGAGTATGCATGTTAAGTATTGTTTGGTCTCGTTATGAGGTAACATAAGTTTAGTAGCTGACCTTGAAGCATGGACTTGATTTACTTAAGGTATATGAAAGTCCAGCATGATAACCATGTAACTTGATTTGGATTTGAATGAGCATGCTAGGTTCGAACTTGAGTTTATAAAACTTATAAGCATGTGTGTATGATTTATATCAGTAGCTGATATGAAGGGGAGTTAGCTCGGACTTTCAGCAAAGTGAAATTTCATTTCTGGTTTGACCAGTGAGTGGTGCAGCTGCGCCACTCCTAAGGCCAATACATGTGCAGCTGCGCCAGCCTGTTTTCAGGATTGGTGCAGTCTGTTTGTTTCTTGATTTGTTAGTAGACTTGTATTGTTACTTAAACTGCAAATCATGGCCTGACCCCTACTGATATATGATTATATGACTAACATGTAAAGTTAAGTATGTGATAAATGTATATGAAGGATGACAGTAAGTATGTATGGTTAAGGTATACCTATACATACATAGTTATTCTCAGAATACGATGAGACAGTAAAACGAAGGTTCTAAGAACCAAGTTAGATAACAATGTATCAATTGTTATTATGTTGAGAATGTATGGATGCGTATAACTGATAAGTATGAATCCATAATTGTATAATTGTGTAGGATTACACGAAGTGCATATATCTATAAGCAGTTAAGTCGTAGTTGTTAAACTACGAACCAGTCAAGTCTTTCAGTTCTTATTTGATATATAAATTCAATAACTGTTAATTGAATTGTATTATGTTATAAGAATGTTAACTTATATATAAACTGTATATGAGATATGTATGAGATTGAAAGTTAATTTTTGATGATATGCTTGTTATGTGAGAAGTAACATATGTAGTAGATATTAATTGATTGTGAATGCATGACTGAATATGAAATTATATGCTATGTGATGCATGAAAACTGTTAGAATTGCTGAGCTGTCGAGCTCACTCTTGCAAATAACCACTTTTGCAGGTTAAGGACTCATGATAAAGGTTATGTGCTACGTGATAGAGTTCGAAGATTTCAGTTTATTTAAATATATGTTCTTGAACCATGCTTAGGTTCTAGAAAATGTATACGATAGTAGATTACAATGTTTTATACATGTTGAAATTGTAAGTTGTGTTATGAAAACACATAGGGATTTCGAAATGAGATGTATATGTTTATACGGTAATTCGAACATAGTGAATCATAATTTATAATTGATTCAAGGTTATGTAATTGATTCAAAATTTTGAAATCAATAAAAGATTTTATTCAAGGAAGATTGGAAAAGTTTAAGTTATTTTGCATTTTTGTAGCATCAGTTATGATGTATAGACAGGGATGATATATGACCGAGATTTGAAAACTTATAAAGGTTTAGGGTCATCATACGAGATCTTGGATATGAATAGAAATTATATTTCTATATTGTAATAAGTGAAATTTATTCATTAAGTTTTGAATAAAAGATGTATTAGTTTCGCGATAGATGTATCACGGCGGACCGGATCCTAGATAATCGAGAGACCTGAATTTGGGGTCGTCACACAAACCCCAACCACCGCAGACAAAACCTCTACCATGAACCCAACCTCCCAAATAACAACAAACTCAACAAACGCCAACCTCGCTATAGAAAACTCAACCACCACAACCACCAATACCACCGTCGCCATCGCTATTGACAATGTTGGCCCCACGGTGCAACCTCCTCCTTTGCAACAAAAAGTACACCCTCCCCGGCTCGAACTGAGTCCGAAATCGCAGAGGCAAAAATGATGGAAGAATACTCCTTTGTGAAAGTCTACTCGCACATCAACACCCGATCGTCCATCAGCAAATAAACCCTTCAAGAAATCTGCAAACAATACCTCATTTCAGAAATGTATGAGCTCTGAAGCTCAGTGAAAGGATGTAAAGACGTCTTGACAGCAGGACTGCCATCCCCCTCTACGCCCTGAGGTATGGAGTTATATTGCCTATTTATGAGTTTATCTTCGTCTTCCTCAACTTTGTGGGATTCGAGTTCGCACAACTAGTGCCGAACTCATATATCGATCTCATTTGCTACATCTCCTTCTTCCATGACTACGGTGTGCCTCTAAGCATGGATTTCTTCTTCTCCCTATTCACTTTTGGCAAATCTAAAGAGCCAGATTTTCAACAGTTGAACAAATAACCAAACAAATGAACCTGGATGAAGACCCTTTCTAGCAACAAGGGCTGGCATTCCAACTAGTTCTACATCCGAGGGCCCAACACTCATCTCCTCCATAGTTGGGCTAATTCCTCAAAGGCCAAATTTATTTTTGACAAATTCTCTGACGACCGCATCAGCACAATCAGGCTTTGTACGCCAAGGTCCCAAGAGAAGACTAGTCGATGAATCTGCTGACCGACCAAACATAGCTATATGATCACAAACGTATGTTTTGAACCCCTCTTTTATATACAAAACTCTACAATCCTTGAAGAATACTAGCACCCTTATCTTCGCAGTGTCCCTCTTCAAACAATCACAGACGTTCGTCAAGCATCTGGCCCAAGAATTCTAGCTGACTACATCACTTCTCTATCTTTCGAACCATTCCAGAAGATCGCCCTACAAATCGAACATCCCTCTGAAGAAGTTACCAACACTCCCTCCCCAATCCTCCAAGAGACTGAAGCCGCCATCCTCGTAAAACAAATCTCATCCTTCTCGATAGCCCCCATCCATCAATCGACAAAGCCGTCGTATAATTAACATCTGCTGAATGAAGAACTCTATACAAGAAAAAGCAGTTGAGGAAGAAGAATACTCCCAGCCAAACAATCCTTACCAAACCAAAATAACAAACTGCAGATGCTGAACCACCACGACAAGCCACCCCTGAACCCCCAAAAAAAAGAAACATAACAACTCCCCTTCAAACCCCCTACAAAAAAACCCTGCATCGAACCCCAACAAAACTCCCCTCTATAACTAACACCCTCTTTATTAGCACCAGCACCACCAACCATCGATGTCTTTTCTACCTTTACTCTGTGGCCCAAAGAACCTGAACACTACCCTTTCGTATTTCCCAAAGATAAAGACAGATTCGACGACTACACCCCCAAACAACTCATGCTCCAAAATGTCATATACTAGGGTCGGGTAAGTATGAATACACACATCCTGCTTTTGTTAACCATTCCATTTGCACTACTAATCAATACTTTATGTTTCAAGCCTCAACTACCTCCTGATTCCTCCGCCATCTAGCCGAAATCCATGCCAGAGAGAATGCACTTGAGGCCGAAATCAAACGCCTTCAGGCCTTGCTTGAATCGGTCAGAATCGATTACGAAACCTGGCAGAGTCTCTATGCTAATTCTATCTTTCACGCTGAAGGGCTCATGAAAGAACTGAACACCGTCAAGGATCAGTACTCCGAACTTAATGAGCAGAAAAAGCTCCTCTCGGCTAAAAGGGACGGATCGAGGATGGACAATGAAGCTCTCCAGAAGGTTGTGGATGATCTCCAAAGTCACGCCAGGAACATGCATGAGAAGATGAGAAATGTGGTGGAGGTTGGGAACAAGTTAGAGAGGGACTACTAATGAGTTATACAAGAAGGCCACCTAACTGAAGCCCTCAAACATAAGGTTATCTCGGAATACAAAAGTTTCATAAGCTAACCGAATACATCGCCCTACAATTTAGCGAAGGCTACCAAGATGCCAAGGTGCGGATGAGGAAAAAGATGTGGGCGACCGGCCTCGATTCGAAGGTCCTCAACTCCTCTAACGAAGAGGGATACCTAAGGACCCACCTTACCCCCTAGCGAAGTACTTACATGTTATTTCTTTGTTCATCATTTTTTCCCTTTTTAATGTAAAGAACCCCTCTTGTACATATGATTGAAATTAATGAAGTCAACTTCTGCATACACATTTCGTTCAATAGAAACCAAATTTATTAATAAACTGATTCAGTTACATAATTAAAAAAAATAAAACCATACAACTTATTGGTAATATTTGCGAAGCTTTCCAGCATGCTTAGTATTCTTAATCTTTGTACCATCCATTTTCAGCCGGTACGCACCTAGCTTCGGGACCCCAAAAACCTCATAAGAACTTTCCCAATTAGGCATAAGTTTACTGACGTTTTGGGGAGTAGAGGCTTCAGCCTCTTGAAGCAACAAATCACCAACCACGAACCTCCTTAGTTCAACACCTCAGTAACAGTGTTGAGCAGTCATGTGTTGGTATATCGCCAACATTACCAAGTTTAGCCGAAGCCCTTCGTCACTGTACAACTCCTTATATTGACTGACCCGAAGTAAAGGAGACCCAATCTTTATAGGAAGAAGGGCGTCAGTGCCATACACCATCCTGAATGACGAATCCCCTATCGTAGTCTGAGGGGTTATTCGATACTCCCACAAAACACTAAGTAATTCTTCGAGCCACCGACCTTTGGCCTCGTCTAACCTTCTTTAAATTCCATTGAGTAGGGTTCAATTTGTTACTTCCACCTGGCCATTAGACTAGGGGTGCGCCATCGATGCAGTCTGATGCTGAATGTTTAGATCTGCCAAAAACTGCTTGAACTTGGCCCCGACAAATTGAGGCCCATTGTCTGACACCAAAACCCTTGGGATACTGAACCAGAACACCATTGACTCCTTGAAGAATTTCAAACATTCTTGCTCCGTAATTGCTTGAAGGGGGCTGGGCCTTTGGCCACTTGGTCATGTAATCGATTGCGACAATAATGAAACTCGGTTGACCATTGGCGTTCGATAGTGGGCCCAAGATATCGATCCCCCAAACAACGAACAGAATCGGGGATAAAACGAAGATAACTCCTCGGGTGGCTGACGCGGTATGGGACTGTTGAGTTGACACTTAGGGCACTTCTTCACATAATCCTCCGCTTCTTTACACATGGTTGACCAGTAGTAACCATGTCTCAGCACCTTGTATGCCAACGCCTTAGCCCTTATATGGTCACCATAAGTCCCTTCATGCACCTCCTGAAGGACGTAAGTTGCTTTGGACGGCATCAGACACACTTTAGCAATTGCGAAGAAAAAGTTCTCCGATACAAATCTTCATCTACAAGGACAAAATTCGAACTCATGTGCTTTATCTTTCTCACTAATATGCGGTCCGAAGATAACTTTCTATCTGCAAGATAATCTAAATAAGGAGTGAGCCAACAATTCAATCTCTCGATGCATAAAACCTCTATCCGCTAGATGTTCGAAGCTTCTAAAACCTCCAAATATATCGAACCGCTAAAGGAGTTCGCTTTCAGGGTGGCCAATTTGGATAAGTCATCGGCCATAACATTATCAGATCGATCTACCCCTTAAAAATAATATGAGTCAAAATACTACAGTTGATCCTTCACCTTGGCCAAATACTTTGCAATCTTTGCCCCCCGAGCCTCATAATCACCTTGAAGACAACGATGTTTCGAACCTCCAAACTCCTATCCAAACGTAACCCTGCCAGGATAGCTTCATATTCCACCTCATTATTGTTTGCCTTGAACCGGAAACAAATTATTTGCTAAACTTTAAACCCTTTAGGACTTGTCAGTATAACACCAACCCACTCACATCCGCAATTGAAGAACTGTCGAACTCAAGAACGAACTCAATTCAATTTCGGATGAGTTAGTTGTGACTTTTAGAAAATTCTACGTTAAAACGTCTTTTTGCAAAAAATGGTTTTCGGAGGACTTTCGTGCCAATTTTGTGAACAATAATGAACCTTAAAAATTATTTTGTTCGTGGGGATGTGTTGAGGATGTTACAAGGAAGAAAATGGCTCAAGAATGGACTCATTTCGATATCGAATGAAGAAGTTATGAAGCGATGAAGTAGAGGCGACGAGTAAAAAAAAATTTGGGAGCCAAAATAGTGGATGAGAACTCCCTGCCCTTCTATGCCGGGGCATTCAATTTAGGCTTAATTGTAATGTCGGGGCATCGGGCAATAGAAGTTGAATGGCAGTTTGGATGTTGTTTAAAATATTTATTTGTGTAATAAATATTTTAGTTGATTTATTTATTGAGTTAAATAAATAATTGATGAAATTGTTGTGCAATAATTTAATTAAGGGTGTTTATGGTATGAAGATTTAATTTAATGAAATAATTAAATTAAATGAATTGTTTAATAATTATAATGTTGTGTTGTGGTGATGTTCTAATTTAATTTAATAATTAAATTAGAGATGTAATAATTTGTTAAGTAAAATATTAATTTATAATAAAAATTATAATTATGAGATAAAGGTTAATTTGATGTGTGATTTAATTAAATTAACTTGTTAAGAGCGTGACATATGAACTATATAATAAAAGATTTATTAAAATAAATTAGGGGGATTGATTAGAGCAAACCAAACAAGGTCTTATGACCTTTGGGTTACTTAACGGATGAAACGATTGTTTTATATAACTGATATAGAGTTATGTATATGTAATATATGTTATATCAGTTTATTTCTGCGTACTTTATTTGCTAAGCCTAAGGGTTGTAAAATAAATAGAGAAAAACAAAGAGAGAGTTTGTGTATGAAAAGAAATACTCAGAGAATTTAGAATCAAGAAGAAGAAGAAGGTTTTATCAAGAAATTCTCTATCATCTTTGCTAAGTTTTAACAAGATATCAAGAGGTATATCATCTAATATTAAGTTTTAGTTTATGTGTTTATGTGTTTTCTTTGAAAATGGGAATTTGGTTGATGAATTTGTGAGAATAATTGTTATAAGTGTTGTAGATGGGTTATAATCTGTTATAAGTTGTTTACAAAAGATTTTGGAGTATCAAATTCATATAAATATGTTTTAAATTAAAGAACTTGATTTATGTGATGGTATATGTATGTTGGTTTACTTTGAGAGTCAAAATTGAGGATTTGATCATATAATAATCTGTTAATTGTTACCTGATTGTGTCAATATGTCAAGAAACGAAAACAATGCATGTATAATGGACTGATTTGGTTAAGAAAAGAAGTTTTGGTGATTGAATTCGCTAAACATGTTGGAAAATGAACAAACTAGCAAAACCATGGTTTTTAATCCTTTAAAATTTGATTATTTAAGATGTTTATATTGTTAGTATCATAATATGCATGATGTTGCTAATAAGTTTATAGCTTCTGGTTTGTTGAATTTCTGTTTGATTGGAGAAATTAGGAGTTTTGGGTTTGAACTTTGAAGTAGGGAAGCAGACTGTAACGTTCCTGTCTGCATACCGGCGCAGCTGCGCCTGCTGAGTTTCCTGAGATTGAGCACCAGCACAGCTGCGCCGGTGCCAAGGCTTGGGGCAGTGCAGCTGCGCCCTCCCTGAGCAGAAGCAGTTAGTTTTTTTTGTATTTCGTTTTTTAGTCCATGACATGTTGGTCTAAGCTAGTCTAATGTTCATGATAATGTGTTACATGTAATAAGGTTTCTATAACAGATTATAAACTTGTATTTGATGATCTCAAATTGTAAGGTTAATAAGTTGTGAAAACTTTAACTTGTTGTTTGTAAAGTCTTGAGATGTTGTTTAAGTGTTGTGTTGGTTTACTAGACCTGTGATTTCAGATTTGTAAATGATGTCAATGATCAGAACTTGAATTAGGTTAATAAGATGAACTTAAATGGGAATTAAATCTATAGGGTTAATGTTGGTGTAGCTAATCGGTATTGCGGTTCTAATGTTATGTGTATGGTATTCGACAAACAAGAGTTGTAATCTAATAGCTTATGCACGAGGCAAGTTTTCTAATCTTAAATTGTGACAACCCGAAAATTTATAAGATTTTAAATGATTAAAATAAAGGTTAAAGAATAAAACCTAGATGAGAATTTGAGGATTTATTTAAAAATTTTAAGAAGAACCTATATGGTTTACTAATTAAAAGAGAATAGAGAAAATATAAGATACAAAATTTTAAAACCCTAAAAATAAATTTATATGTACTTGAAGGAATGATAAGGATAAATAAAGTATGAGATTTGTGGGACATGTCTCAAAGTATTAAATTATTTTGTAAGAATATGTATATTATTTGATTGTTTATATTTGATTATTACATAATAAACAAATAAAAAAACTAATGTAACCTAAAATATATATTAGGTATGAAAATTAAATAACCTAAGGGTTATAATAGGGAATGATGTTACTATTTAAAATTTATACTAACCTAAGAGATTAATTTTAGGGAATTGATATTTTCACAAACTAATTTGATATTTTCACAAGTGGATCCCACTTTTAAATAAACCAACCATTTGTGCTGTAAACTAATTATAGGGTTTAGTTATTATGTCCAAATTCCCATAAAAATAAATAACTAAACATCTAGTTTTTTAACTTTATTTGATTATATTTATTTAATTATTATGATAGTAATAATATTAATAATAATTAGAAAATAAGTGAGAAAAATTATTTACACATAAAAATTAGGATCTAAGGCTTTCTTCTCTCACTAGGAAAAAAAATTATTTTAAGAATTTCTATTATCATATCATATTACTAAATTAATATTTTTATGAAACAAATTATACTTAAAATGTGTAAACTTTATATATAAGACTGTAAAAATTAATCTTATAAAACCGTAAAAATTAATTTAAGTTTGACATTGGAAATGGTCATCTGAATTAATCTTATAAAAATTGATGTAATAAGATAAAATAGAAGTTTCAAATTATTTATTTGTTCAGAGTCTTCGGACCACAAAACATGCAAGTTTTTATTATCTTATGATCCATCGGGAAGCCTAATATACATTTTATATATATATGGAAAAAGACTTATATATAAAGTTTATACATTTATAAAAATCTTAAGTATAATTTATTTCATAAAATTTTTAATTTAAGTATAATTTGTTTACACATTATACTTTAAGTATAATTTGTAAACAAATCTTAATATAGTAATATGATAATATAAATTCTAAAAATAATTTACAAATTTAGTAGTATGATATGATAAAATTTATAGTCTTATATATAAAGTTTACACATTTTAAATTTACACAGTCTTATATACAAATTTACACAGTCTTATATACAAATTTACACAGTCTTATATATAAAATTTTACACATTTTAAGTATAATTTGTTTCATAAAAATCTTAATTTATTAATATGAGATGATAATAAAAATTCTGAAAATAATTTTTTTCCTAGTGGGTGAAAGCCTTAGATCCTAATTTTTATGTGCAAATAATTTTTCTCACTTATTTCCTACCTGTGACGAACGAGAATTTTTTAATTTATTTTAAATATTTATTGAATTAAATAAATATTTTTGATGATTTATTGATTGAATTAAATAAATATTTGATGTTTATTTATTGAGTTAAACAATTATTTGATGGAATTGTGGTAGATTAATTTAATTATATGTGTTACATTGATTAAATTAATGTGAAGAATTTTTATAGTTCAAAGTGCGAGTTTAATTGAGTTTATTTAATTAAAGGAATTATTTAATAACCATAATGTTATTCTAATTAATTTAATAATTTGACATAATTAATAAATGAAGATTTTAATTATGTGATGATGTGATTTAATGTGTAATATCATCTTTTATTTAATTGAATTTAAATAACATTATTTTATTAATTAAAGTGTGACAATTAAAACTATGTAATAACACTTTAATTAAAATAATGGGAAAGAGGAATAAATGAGATAACCAAACAAGCCCTTAAGGGAGTGAGTGTCAGTTAATTTGAATTAACTGCTCCCACTATCCCTGACAGTTATATACATTATATATATTATATACGTATATTATCAAACCTTATATAATATATTATTTAAAATCATATATCATATGCATATCAGAGAAAAATACATCGAGAATTTGAGAGTATTTGAGAGAAGGATTGAGTGAAGAAGTTTTGAAGAATCAAAGTAGAAGAAGCTTATATCATCATCACAAGGATAAATTCTTAACCTAGTTTAAATTATGTTTTTAAAAGTTTTTCCATGAACGTATACTTTCAAGTTCTCTCTAAACAACTATTTTGGGATTTATGCATGAAATGATGATATATGTATTAAAATACGTTCATAACATGTTTTATACCATTTATTCATATTTTAAAGTAATCAAATGCATGTAATTATGCTTTAATTAAAGATTTGAAAGTTATAGAGTACGAAGAACATGAATATGGCTCATATGTACAAAATATCATGCTTTAATTGTCTATTAAACTTTAAATTGATAGTTTATTATGATTATGTATGTTAAAACGAAGAAAACGAAATTCAAACAGGTCAGATTCAGTGTTGTAACGAATCTGTAGTGACTAATTTCATGAATTCTCTCGAAACTTTGTAAAATATCAAAAACATTAAATTTATGTGTTCTAATTTGAGTGATTATGTAAGACCCCAACTTTTATGAATAAGATTTAATTTTCTTTATATTATTTCGAAACAGTAAGGTGTTGTTTTGATAAATATGAAAGTTATGGGTAAAATGTGCAAATATTTTTAAAATGAGCAAGTGGTTATAAAATATTCTTGTTGTCGGGGAATATTCGTTTGGTCGTGGAATATTCTTGTTGTCGGGGAATATTCGTACGACGGCGCAGCTATTTGTGGGCCCCCACAACGGAATAACTGTCGGATATAGAAAGCGACAGAAATAACTTTTTTTACAAGATAACGGCGTAGTTGTTACCGTTAGTACTGTTGAAATACCCGGTGGTTAAAATACAGTACGCGGTGTTGCGCAGTAGCACATAATATTGCACAGTATTTCGAATTATTGAGTCTTACGTGAGAAGGAACCTACTCAATTATTGTTACAGTATTTACTGTTCAATATTTTATATTATTGACTCAATAATTGCTATGTTGATATTTTATATTATTGACTCAATAATTGCTGCATTGATATTTTATTGACTCAATAATTGCTACGTTGCTATTTTTTATGATTAATTCAATAATGGCTACAGTTGATATTTTGTAGTATTGATTCAATAATTGTCGTTGCACAGTATTTCACGTTATCAACTCAATAATTCATATTATTTGAATAATATTATTAGATAGCATTATTGACAATGTCTAAGGAAGTTCTGTCTAGGAGGGGTTATTTAATTGCGCGCCAGTAAGGAGAAGTCCTTATCGGAAGGCCCCCTGGGGCTATCCTGGGAACGACCTGGTTGTTAATATTGTAGTTCTATAATATTATTTGTGAATAATTAATTATTAATTTATATGATAAGGAAATATTTATTTTGTGGATATTAAAGAAGGAATTTGTGCTGATGTGTTTTTTATCGGTATTTTGGTGTGAAAAATCATCTGTTTATGGATTTCGGATAATTTATGTTTGGAATTTGGAAAAATTTTCTTCTACAAAGTTGTAGAGAATTAAATTTCCTATGAAAAGGACATAGAATTTGTATTTTTCTGACAAAGGGGCTATTTATTATGAATTATTGAAGTTTCGGAAAATAAATATTTTTTTAATAAAATGGTGGGCCCCACTTTTGTTTCTTGGTTGAAAAATCCTGATTTCATAACAGCCGGCGGCGGAAGAATTTTAGAAAAAATAATAATATTTTATTATTGTAGTCTCCTTTGGCATCCTAAGCTTTTCCTATAAATAGGGTGCTTAGGTTAGAATTGAAAATCACATCAGAATCATAAGTTTTCTCTCTCTATAATATCGAGCGTATTTTTGTGAGTATTTCTATACTTTGAGTATTAGTATTCAGCGCAAGTTTCCTTCAATATTATATCCGATATTCCAGTCAGAGGTACTATCTTTTTGAGGTAAGGGATGTTATTTTCTTTCGTAAATGATATTATTCTTTTCAATATCATTATACAGAAATATTGTCATGGATTTTATGTTGAAATTCTTACTTTTTCCGTCGGGGTTACTATTCACGTATACGGCACTATTCACGGGAAAATTTATTTTTCTTCTATTTGTCCAAATTGTCTGTTAAGGTTACTATCTTTGATTGTATCCAAGTTTTGGGCTTTATTCTTGAATTTTGCTCCACAAAGTATTATTATGGATTATTCTTGAATTTGGATAAACTAAATGACGAATCCCTAATCTTTGTCTTTTATCTCACTGGATTCGTTCTTTAAAATAATTTTCATCATCCTCAGTCCTAAACGGTGATGTAACTGAATATCTTTGGCCTGTAGAGCAAAGATGAATGATTACCTGATGAATATCTTTGGCCGTAGTGCAAAGATGACAGGTGTTGAGATGAACATGACCACTGATGATACAAGTGAATATCTTTGGCCTGTAGTGCAAAGATGAATATTTGATGAGATGGATATTGATTGATGTTACAGGGATAAAATATTGATGATGAACGGTTATTTCCGCTGCGAATATTGATCTAAAACATGTTGTCAATAATATTTTATCTGAACTGTTGAAGGCTAATGATAATTTATTTTCCATTATCCTAGTCATAATATTCTTTACTGAGCTAGTTGAGCTCACCCTTTTCATCTGTTGTCCTCTTCAGGAAATGAGAATGTTGCGGGAAATAGTCGGGGGACAGAGTGATGGTCCGAGTTAGAGCAATAGTAGTCCTCACTATTTCTGATAAATAGTGTGATAATAATTGTAATGAGGACTTAGTTTGAATCTTAATATTTTCTACATATTTGTATTGAGACTCACAGTTGTGTGGTCGTATTTTGCACGACCGTATGATATAAAGTTTGTATTTGAATTCTGTACCATGTATTTGGCGACTCAGAATGGGTTGGGTTGAATGGACCTATTCTGGGGGCGTCACAGTTGGTATCAGAGCTTAGGGATATGATCTCTGACAGAGATCGGGGAATAGAACTAGGAGGGGAGAGACGAGTAAATCCTTCGCTAGTGTGTCCTACCTAAGCTTATGTGGTATTTAATTGGTCAGTCGGAGCATAGGGTTAATATGTGATATGTTGACTTGTTTAATTAACCCTTGTTTTATGGCAGTATTTGAGAATGGCAGCTGAGAACGTTAACAACGAAGTGAATGAGACTGTGGAGACACCTTTAATCTTTAACTAGGAGAACGTGCAACAAGAAGGCAATGTTCATCCTGAAAACAACGTTGGTCAGACGATAAACGATGAGATGTTTAGAAGTTTTTTGCAGTTCATGCAAAACCAGACCAGGGAGACTCGTGTGCAACATACAGGTGGAGATAATAACAACACGCGAGCTGTCACTGCCAAGCAGTTCAAAGAATTGGGACCACCAGAGTTTCTGGGAAAGCCAGATCCGATCAAGGCGGAGACGTGGATTAAACAAATTACCAAGATATTTGATGTCTTGGGATGTACAGAGGAACAGAAGGTTCCATTCGCCACGTTTATGTTCCGTGGAGAGGCAGATTACTGGTGGGAATCCGTGAAGCGTACCCAGCCTGCCGCACTCCAGATGTCTTGGGAAGCGTTCCAGAAACTGTTTAATGACAAGTACTTTCCTGAAAGTATTCATCATATGAAGGAAGTAGAGTTTATCAGACTCGAGCAAAACAACATGACGGTATCCCAGTACGAGGCTAAGTTCGCGGAGCTGTCCAGGTTTGCACCTCATTTGGTGGAGAATGAGGAACGTATGACGCGGATGTTTCTAAGAGGTTTGAAACCCGAAATACGTCAATACCTCATTTCTCATAAATTTTCTCTATATTCAGATGTAGTGAACAGGGCCCAGTTGTTAGAACGAGATAATGATTATGTTCAACCGAGGGACCACAACCAAGGTCGTACCGGTGGCAGCAGTCATCGGAGCAATGACAACCAGCGAGGAGGAAAGTATGACAGAAGCGGTAACCACTCCGGTGGTTATCGTGGCCATGATAGTAGAAGAAGCGAATCGGGAGGAGATTTCAAAAAGAGAAGGTATAACAATGAGAACGCGAAGATGTCAACATCAGCACCAGCATCAACTGTTTCGAGGGGAGGAGAACGACCACCGGTCGTATGCTATAAATGCGGGAAAGAGGGACATATCAGCCCAAACTGCCCACAACAATTCAAAGGATGCTATAACTGTGGAAAAGAAGGACATATAGCTCGAGATTGTCCTGTTGCGAAACCAAATTCAGCGGGGGTGGTGATTCCAAAGGAGGTTGCAACAAGTCAAAGTCGGTGATTCCTGGAAGAGCGTTTGTCGTGACAGCCCAAAACGCGAGGAATCCACACGAGGTGATTAAGGGTAAGCTGATCATAAACTCTTGCGAAGTTTACACCTTGTTAGATACCGGTGCTACCCATTCCTTTATTTCACCTGCTTGTGCTCAACGTTTGAACTTGACTTCTGATAAATTAGACTTTGACTTATCTGTTAAAACTCCGTTAGGAGAAACCTTTGTTACATCTACAGTTTACAAATCTTGCTTGATTCAGATTGGTACCCTTACCTTACCTGTTGATCTTATATCTTTGAAAATACTTGCATTTGACGTGATTTAAGGAATTGACTGGTTAACCACTTACCATACCAAAATTGATTATTTTCGTAAAGTTGTTAGTTTTCATATTCCTAATCAACCTGTTATACGAATTCAAACCACCAAACCACTAAAATCAGTCAATATCATTTCAAATCCCAAGGCTATTCGTTTATTGAAAAACGGATGTCAAGCTTTCTTAGCTCATGTCACTGATCTAAACCAGAATACATCAGATTTGAATGATATTTCTGTTGTTAATGAGTTTCCTGATGTATTTCCCGAAGAACTTCCCAGTCTACCCCCAGAACGTGAAGTTGAATTCTTTATTGACCTTGAGCCCGGTACAAAGCCCATTTCTAAAACCCCATATCGAATGGCTCCTATTGAACTTCAGGAGTTAAAGATTCAATTACAAGAATTGTTGGACATCGGTTTTATTCGTCCTAGTACGTCTCCTTGGGGTGCTCCTGTTTTATTCGTAAAGAAGAAAGACGGGAGTATGCGACTTTGCATTGACTATCGGGAGTTGAACCATGTCACCATCAAGAATAGGTATCCGTTACCTCGTATTGATGACCTGTTCGACCAGTTGCAAGGAGCGCAATTCTTTTCAAAGATCGATCTTCGTTCTGGATATCATCAGTTGAAGATTAAAACCGAGGATATTCCAAAGACTACTTTCAGAACACGGTACGGGCATTATGAGTTCTTAGTCATGTCTTTTGGATTGACTAATGCTCCTGCTGCTTTCATAGATATGATGAACCGTGTATTTAAGGAGTATTTAGATCAATTCGTTGTTGTCTTTATTGATGACATTCTCATCTATTCTAAAAACCGTGAAGATCATGAACACCATTTGAAGTTAGTACTTCAAAAGCTTCGTGAGAGCAAGCTATATGCTAAGCTGAAGAAATGCGAGTTCTGGCTTGAGGAAGTAGCATTCCTTGGGCACGTGGTATCGAAACGTGGAGTATCTGTGGACCCGGCGAAGATTGAAGCAATACAAAGCTGGGAGCAACCTAAGTCGGTGACCGAAGTACGAAGCTTTCTGGGCTTAGCTGGTTATTATCGGAGGTTCGTAGAGGGATTTTCTCGAATCGCTACTCCATTAACTCAGTTGACTCGAAAAGATACAAAATTCGTTTGGAGCGAGGAATGGGAGAAGAGCTTCCAAGAGCTCAAGAGGAGACTTATTTCGGCACCTGTTCTGACAATACCATCTGGTTCGGATGGATTTATTATTTACAGCGATGCTTCGGGCAAAGGGTTAGGATGTGTTCTCATGCAACATGGGAAAGTCATAGCCTATGCCTCGCGATAACTCAAAGAATATGAGAGGAATTATCCTACTCATGATCTAGAGTTGGCAGCAGTCGTATTCGCGTTGAAGATCTGGAGACATTACATGTACGGAGAGAAAGTGGAGATTTATACGGATCATAAGAGCCTTAAATATTTCTTCACTCAGAAGGAACTCAACATGCGGCAACGACGTTGGCTTGAGCTGTTGAAAGATTACGATCATACTATCCAATACCATCCTGGAAAAGCGAACGTGGTAGCTGACGCGTTGAGTAGAAGATCATATGTGGGAACGAGTGCGATAATGTCAAGTATACGCGTAGAACCAGCTTTGATTGATAAAGTTAAAGCTGCTCAAGCTACAGATGCGGAGCTGATGAAGATGAAGAAGAAGGTGCAAGAAGGTGCCATTCCAGAAGCAAGAATCAATGAAGATGGAATACTTCGAGTCAATTCCAGACTTTGTGTTCCTAACGATTTTGACTTGAAGTATAGAATCATGATGGAGGCACACAACACACCGTTTGCAATCCATCCTGGGAGTACTAAAATGTATCGTGATCTTCGACATACATTTTGGTGGAGTAATATGAAGAGAGAGATCGCGGAGTTCATCTCAAGATGTTTAACTTGTCAACGTGTAAAGGCGGAGCATCAAGTGCCGAAGGGTCCATTGCAACCACTGGAGATTCCGAAATGGAAGTGGGAACACATTACGATGGATTTCGTTACGGGTCTTCCCAACGTTTCTCAAAGCTTAGATGCGATTTGGGTTATTGTTGATAGATTAACCAAGTCTGCTTATTTCTTGCCGATACGAGAGACTTATTCCCTTGAACGTCTTGCTCATATGTACGTGAATGAGATTGTGAGATTGCATGGCATGCCAGTATCCATAGTTTCGGATCGTGATCCCAGATTTACTTCATGATTTTGGATCAGTTTGCAGAAACCTATGGGCACGGATTTACGATTCAGTTCGGCTTATCATCCTCAAACAGACGGACAATCAGAAAGAACTATTCAAACTCTTGAAGATCTATTGAGACTTTGTGTTCTAGACTTCAAAGGGAGTTGAGATAAGTACTTAGCATTGGTGGAATTCTCCTACAACAACAGTTATCAGGCAAGTATAGGCGTAGCTCCATTCGAAGCATTGTATGGGAGAAAATGTCGCTCTCCAGTATGTTGGAACGAGGTGGGTGAAACAACATTGTTGGGACCGGAGTTAGTACGTATGACTACGAAAAAGATCCAAATAATCCGACAACGTATACAGACGGCACAGGATCGACAAAAGAGTTATGCGGATCTTCATCGAAAGGACGTGGAATTTAACGTTGGGGACCATGTATTGTTACGTATTGCTCCGTGGAAAGGAGTTACAAGGTTTGGGAAGAGAGGAAAGCTTAACCCACGATTCATTGGTCCATTTGAGATTCTTGACCGAATAGGAAATGTGGCTTATAGACTCGCTTTACCTCCAAGTATGTCTCGTGTTCATAATGTGTTTCACATATCCGTGTTACGTAAATATGTGAAGGATCCAAACCGCATTATTGAGTTAGAACCAGACGAGATAGCTGAAGATTTAACGTACGAGGAGGTACCTGTCAAGATCTTGGATAGGAAGGAGCATGTCCTACGCTCGAAAATTATACCTCAAGTTAAAGTTTTGTGGAGAAACCAGGCTATTGAGGAAATGACCTGGGAGTTGGAATCGGAAATGAAAGAGAGGTATCCTCACCTTTTCGACATACCAGGTACGTACGTCAATTTCGAGGACGAAATTTCATAAGGAGGGGAGGTTGTAAGACCCCAACTTTTATGAATAAAGATTTAATTTTCTTTATATTATTTCGAAACAGTAAGGTGTTGTTTTGATAAATATGAAAGTTATGGGAAAAATGTGCAAACATTTTTAAAATGAGCAAGTGGTTATAAAATATTCTTGTTGTCGGGGAATATTCGTTTGGTCGTGGAATATTCTTGTTGTCGGGGAATATTCGTACGACGGCGCAGCTATTTGTGGGCCCCCACAACGGAATAATTATCGGATATAGAAAGCGACAGAAATAACTTTTTTTACAAGATAACGGCGTAGTTGTTACCGTTAGTACTGTTGAAATACCCGGTGGTTAAAATACAGTACGCGGTGTTGCGCAGTAGCACACAATATTGCACAGTATTTCGAATTATTGAGTCTTACGTGAGAAGGAACATACTCAATTATTGTTACAGTATTTACTGTTCAATATTTTATATTATTGACTCAATAATTGCTATGTTGATATTTTATATTATTGACTCAATAATTGCTGCATTGATATTTTATTGACTCAATAATTGCTACGTTGCTATTTTTTATGATTAATTCAATAATGGCTACAGTTGATATTTTGTAGTATTGATTCAATAATTGTCGTTGCACAGTATTTCACGTTATCAACTCAATAATTCATATTATTTAAATAATATTATTAGATAGCATTATTGACAATGTCTAAGGAAGTTCTGTCTAGGAGGGGTTATTTAATTGCGCGCCAGTAAGGAGAAGTCCTTATCGGAAGGCCCCCTGGGGCTATCCTGGGAACGACCTGGTTGTTAATATTATAGTTCTATAATATTATTTGTGAATAATTAATTATTAATTTATATGATAAGGAAATATTTATTTTGTGGATATTAAAGAAGGAATTTGTGCTGATGTATTTTTTATCGGTATTTTGGTGTGAAAAATCATCTGTTTATGGATTTCGGATAATTTATGTTTGGAATTTGGAAAAATTTCCTTCTACAAGGTTGTAGAGAATTAAATTTCCTATGGAAAGGACATAGAATTTGTATTTTTCTGACAAAGGGGCTATTTATTATGAATTATTGAAGTTTCGGAAAATAAATATTTTTTTAATAAAATGGTGGGCCCCACTTTTGTTTCTTGGTTGAAAAATCCTGATTTCATAGCAACCGGCGGCGGAAGGATTTTAGAAAAAATAATAATATTTTATTATTTTAGTCTCCTTTGGCATCCTAAGCTTTTCCTATAAATAGGGTGCTTAGGTTAGAATTGAAAATCACACCAGAATCATAAGTTTTCTCTCTCTATAATATCGAGCGTATTTTTGTGAGTATTTCTATACTTTGAGTATTAGTATTCAGCGCAAGTTTCCTTCAATATTATATCCGATATTCCAGTCAGAGGTACTATCTTTTTGAGGTAAGGGATGTTATTTTCTTTCGTAAATGATATTATTCTTTTCAATATCATTATACAGAAATATTGTCATGGATTTTATGTTGAAATTCTTACTTTTTCCGTCGGGGTTACTATTCACGTATACGGCACTATTCACGGGAAAATTTATTTTTCTTCTATTTGTCCAAATTGTCTGTTAAGGTTACTATCTTTGATTGTATCCAAGTTTTGGGCTTTATTCTTGAATTTTGCTCCACAAAGTATTATTATGGATTATTCTTGAATTTGGATAAACTAAATGACGAATCCCTAATCTTTGTCTTTTATCTCACTGGATTCGTTCTTTAAAATATTTTTCATCATCCTCAGTCCTAAAAGGTGATGTAACTGAATATCTTTGGCCTGTAGAGCAAAGATGAATGATTACCTGATGAATATCTTTGGCCGTAGTGCAAAGATGACAGGTGTTGAGATGAACATGACCACTGATGATACAAGTGAATATCTTTGGCCTGTAGTGCAAAGATGAATATTTGATGAGATGGATATTGATTGATGTTACAGGGATAAAATATTGATGATGAACGGTTATTTCCGTTGCGAATATTGATCTAAAACATGTTGTCAATAATATTTTATCTGAACTGTTGAAGGCTAACGATAATTTATTTTCCATTATCCTAGTCATAATATTCTTTACTGAGCTAGTTGAGCTCACCCTTTTCATCTGTTGTCCTCTTCAGGAAATGAGAATGTTGCGGGAACTAGTCGGGGGACAGAATGATGGTCCGAGTTAGAGCAATAGTAGTCCTCACTATTTCTGATAAATAGTGTGATAATAATTGTAATGAGGACTTAGTTTGAATCTTAATATTTTCTACATATTTGTATTGAGACTCACAGTTGTGTGGTCGTATTTTGCACGACCGTATGATATAAAGTTTGTATTTGAATTCTGTACCATGTATTTGGCGACTCAGAATGGGTTGGGTTGAATGGACCTATTCTGGGGGCGTCACAGATTATGTGATCTAAAGTGTCAAAAACATGCTATGTATGTTGCTACATGTTTCTGTTGAGTTTATAGTTCATGGGTAACATTAAAATTTGTTGTTTGAGCTTTATTTGGCATTATTTGGCTTTTCTCTATGTTCTTCGCGAACTGTAGCAACTCTGTGACACCCCCAAATCCGGTATCTTAATTTTCACAGGATTTGGTGTTCACTGTTCAAATATCATATGACTATCTACCCATAATAATAGACATTCATTTATTAGATAAATAATCAATCAACTTACATCATCTGAAATAATAATACATAATAAATTTTAGGTTATACTTAACCTTATATCTCTGTTGCAGAAACGTAAACAAATAATTCTTATACTTCACACATTAGTCTTGAACTTTAACATTTCAATATCATCACAAGTCTTCAACACTTGTTAGCTTTTCCTTTGCCCTTGCTACTAGAAGGTTCATCACTTCGTTCATTCTTAGCTGCAATGTTATTATGTAAGAGTGAGCACGAATGCCCGCAAGTATAAAAATATGACAATAATAATATGCGAGTGAATTTAAAGACATCTGAATAACAGAAAGCTCAACTTTTGAATCAAGAATAATTAATCGAGAATCAAATTACTTCTGAGGGTCATAAGACCTTGAATTCTATCTTAGGTTGTCAAATATATTAACCTTTAAACCTTTAACAGTCATAAGACTATGGACTTAACTTCGTACTTAGGGAGTTCAGCCCTTCGTACCGATACTATGCACACTACCTCAACGCTTAAAGTATGTAACGCCCCCAAATCCGTATAACATCGGTTATAGGACATGGTGCTCACGGTACAACATACATCATCATCTAATCTACATAAACTCTGAAAATAATAATAATAACAATTATCACATACTTATTCCAAATAAAATCCCAAGTCTTTACAACCTTTAATAAACCAAAACTTAAACTTAGCGTTTATCGCAACCTAACATCATATGCGGAAATATAACTTATGACATAAACACCTCTCATCACTTCATCTTAGACTTCCCCTTGTCCTTGCCCGAGCCCTCAGCCTTCTCATCCTTAACTGAAAGGTTTAAATAAGAATGAGCATAAATTGCCCAGCAAGTATATAAAGAAGTTTGAAAATATACATTAGGAGTAAAAGCATCTGCATAACTGTCTCTCAATAGTTGAAAGAATTATCAAGTGTTACACAAAATATCAAGAATAGGAGTTCAAGAATTATTGATATCATACTAAGGGGTGTTAAATACCCTGAACGTTACTTTATTTCATCGAAAACCATCAGACGGTTTAACAATCAAATAGATTGCAAACGGTCTCTGCAAGTACTCCAGGTGATCAGCCTATCGTACCCTACATTGTGCACAAGTATAAAGTTTAAACTGCATAAGCATAAATGGGACTATATGCCCGACATCTGTTTGCCCGTTTATTCGGGTGGTTCATCTTAGTATTCATGCGAGACCGCACCAAAACAATTGGATTGGTAAACTTTAAATAGCTTCAAAAGATTTGAACTAAATCGTTTTCCATCAACAATCTCTAGCTGAACAAAAACTAGAAAGCATACTTGGAAACAGTTCTTTTAAATCGATAGAACTTTTCAGCATAGCAGTTGAATTAATAACTGAATAAACAGCAATAAAACTTGCAAGACAATTGAAGTTATAGAATTTACGTCAAAGGAACTTGCATGAATATTTAAATAATCACAAGTCCGAACTTACCCTCGCTGAAATCAAATGAATAAGGATTGATTAATTTCTCAAGAAAAAATAGGGTAAGAAACTTGCCTGATATGTCTGCTATTGTTAAGCTAGCAATTAACCTTCACGTAACCTAATAATATATGTCACGTTAAACTAGTTAGTTCTTGAATTCTAATTCGAAAGAAAACGATTTTCGTTTACTTTAATAAGTTTATTAACAAACACGTATACTTAACATACACTTTAACTACATAAACATGTTGTATCTAATAGGTCTAGGGGTTCAGTGTAAGAATATGGGAAAAAACAAGTTTTTGAAATTTTTTCGACCCGACCAGACCCGGATCAGACCCGACCAGAATCGACCCGGACCAGCGCAGCTGTGCAGGCACAAGCCTGATGAGAGGCGCAGCTGCGCTGCTCTTCGTTGCCTAGAAAATTTTTGCAGCTTTGAGCAGCCCACTTTGCGAATTGATTCTGACCAAACCATGCATGATATGACTCTGACCTTTTGACACAACATATTTCATATATCATAGTATTTTATAAAAATATCACTTTCCAGAAAACAGCAAGTTAAGACCACGAACCGGCTGCCTTGAAAAGCGTGCCAGAACAGTTCTAACACTTGAAAAATTCTGGAAAACCCAGATTTTCTGCAGATTTTTATACCAACATGCTTGCTTACGAAATTCATAACTTGCACAATATAACTTCGAGTTCTTTGAAATTTGGACAGATTGGACTTCGTACAACATACTATTTTATAAAATTATTAGCTACCATAAACAGGTCACAGAAACCATGATTTCAAGGCTCCGAAAAACCCGAAAAGTCACAGATTTCATGTTTAACTAACTTTGACAAAAATCATGATTTTGATTCTAGCATTCATGGGGTTGATTCCTACTATCCAGACCACACATACTAACATATATGCACATGTTACAGCAATCAAACTCACTAAATTACCATGATTTGAATAAATTGGCATCTAAGAGGTATTTTATCAAACAATTAGCATGCAAACTCGAATTCTTTGATTCTCTACGTAATTGAAGCATGTTAAGTCCAGAATTTTTATTCTTAATATCCCCATATCAGTAAACAACACTACGATAGCATCACACAGACAAAACAAATCATTTACCACAATTATACATGCATTTTCTTCACTATTTTACTTAAGAACATAGAAAAGTTGATGAACGACTTACTTAGGTGAATTCCTCTTGATTTGAAGTAGCTATCGATTCTCCTTGACTGTACGCTTCTGCTCTTAAAATCTTCAGAACTCCTTCAAGGTTTCTCAAGCTCTCACTTTCTCCATTTTCCCTCACGTAGGATTTTGACAAAGAGAACAACATCATGGGTGGAGAGTATATATATAATTGATATTGCTTGAACCTTACACCCCTCCAATATCATAACGTAAATTGCAGCCTCATAATACCCACTCATCAATTTAGTTAATTAAAGAAGAAGAGAATGGGAGTTGAGAGAATGAAAAGGCTTTTGGGTTTAAAGAGAAGAAAATGAAATACTCTCTTCTTAATCAACTTGTATAATACTTATACTCCCTTTCCCAACTTGTCCCAACTAGGTTGTCACAAGTGACCCATCACTTTTTGAAATTTCTTATTTAAAATATTAATTTAATCAATTAAATTAATTAAATAACCATTTAACCGTCTTGCCCTCCGTAGCCAAACGTTTCGATACTTATATCGACTCCTACTAAAATCGACGTCCCGGACGTCATGGGACTATCCGTTTCATCAAATTCATTTCCGAAATTCGTTGTTGACTTTTTACCCAAAAAAGTCAACCGGTTGACTTTGACCAAAAAGTCAACCGTGACTCATTTTCGTGGTTACAGTCTATCCTGACTAATTTCGATGTTTCGGACTCAAATACGCAGTTCGCGCCTCTAAATTCTGCTCCAAACTCAAACTCATACCATAAAGCCATCCCACGAAATTAATAGAATTAATTTCATACTTAACCAATTTAAATAGTTAAATTAAACTAAACCCACTATTTAAATACTCCTCATCATCTATCATAAAATAACACATGTATGTATAACACATGTACATCTAATAAAAGAAAACACACACGACTTTCACATAAATTCATTTATTGATAATTGTTAAATGACATAATAATCAAGAATTTCACATACATTCGTTTATTGATAATTGTTAAATGACATAATAATCTCGGATATTACATTCACCCTCCCTTATAAGGATTCTGTCCCCGGAATCATTACACATCAAACAAAAAGACTAGGGTAATTTTTCATCATTTTCTCCTCGAGTTCCCATGTAGCCTCTTCGGCGTTGTGGTTCCTCCATACTACCTTAACAGAAGGTATTATCTTATTTCTCAACACTTGTTCTTTTCTATCAATTATCTGTACTGGAACCTCTTCATAGGTTAAGTCCTTTTCAAATTGGATGGGTTCATACTCTATGACATGCTTGTAATCCTGCTTATAAGGTTGTAAAACTGATACGTGGAACACGTTGTGTATATGTTCTAACTCCGGAGGTAAAGCTATTTCATAAGCTACCTCACCGAGTCGCCTTAGCACTTCAAAGGGTCCTATGAACCTGGGACTAAGTTTTTCCTTCTTTCCAAACCTCATTTTCCCTTTCCAAGGTGAAACCTTTAGAAACACATAAGTGCCGACGTCGAAGTCTCGTTGCCGATGTTAATCAGCATATTTCTTCTGTCGATCCTGAGCTGTCACTAATCTCGCTCATATCGTTTTGATCACATCTGCAGTTTGCTGCACTAATTCTGGCCCTAGCAATTGACGTTCTCCCACTTCATCCCAGCACAATGGCGTTCTACATTTCCTTCCATATAAAGCTTCATAAGGTGGCATCCCGATGCTCGCGTGGTAACTGTTGTTGTATGCAAACTCCACCAATGGTAGGTGGTCATCCCAGCTTCCTTTGAAGTCCATAACGCATGCTCTCAGTATGTCCTCTAATGTTTGAATAGTTCTTTCACTCTGCCCGTCTGTTTGAGGATGATACGCGGTGCTCAACCTCAGTTGCGTTCCCATGCGTTCTTGAAAGCTTTTCCAGAAATTAGCTGTGAACCGCGGATCGCAATCTGACACAATTGATACAGGTACACCGTGCCTGGAAACGATCTCCTTGATATAAAGCTTTGCCAACTGATCCAAGGTATATCTGATTTTGATTGGCAAGAAATGCGCTGACTTAGTCAATCGATCAACGATTACCAAAACTGCATCGTAACCCTTCTGTGTATTTGGAAGTCCTACCATGAAGTCCATCGTGATATGCTCCCACTTCCATTCCAAAATTTCTAATGGTTAAAGTAACCCGCTCGGTCTTTGATGTTCCGCCTTAACTCTCTGGCATGTCAAACATCTGTTGACGCACTCTGCCACTTCTCTCTTCATATTGGGCCACCAATAATGTTGGCGAAGATCCTGATACATCTTTGTGCTTCCCGGGTGAATTGAGTAACTTGAGCTATGAGCTCCCTGCAAGATTTCCTCCTTTAACTCGGATACCGCTGGCACCCAAATTCTCCTCTCAAATCTCAATAATCCATCACCACCCATATTGAACTTAAGCTCCTCTCCATCTGAAATTCTTTTCCTCACCTTCTCGCATTCTTCATCGCTGCTTTGTTCTTCTTTGATTTTGTCCAATAGAGTCGGTCGAACCTCCATTGCGAACAACTTCTCATCTGGCTCAGTCGGACTCTTTACCTCGAGTTCCAAACTGACCATTTCCTTAATCAACTCCTCTTGAGCCGTTAGCATTGCCAACCTACCACAGCCATTTCTGCTTAGCGCATCTGCGACCACATTAGCTTTCCCCAAATGATATAAGATGTCGCAATCGTAATCCTTTATTAGTTCCAACCATCTTCTTTGTCTCATATTCAACTCCTTCTCCGTGAAGATATACTTCAGACTTTTATGGTCCATGTATATTTCACACTATACACCATATAAATAGTGCCTCCAAATCTTCAGGGCAAATACTACCGCTGCCAATTCCAGGTCATGGGTAGGATATCCTTTCTCATAATCCTTCAACTGACGCGATGCGTACGCAATAACTTTACCATGTTGCATAAGCACACAGCCAAGTCCTTTGTGCGACGCATCACTGGAAATCACGAAATCACCTGTATCGTCTGGTAAAGACAACACCGGTGCCTCACTTAATCTTTTCTTAAGTTCCCAAAAACTTTCTTCACACTTCTCTATCCAGACAAATCTTACCGACTTCTTCGTTAAATTCGTCAAAGTTCCTGCTATCTTCGAAAAATCTTGGATAAATCGTCTGTAATAGCCTGCCAATCCTAAGAAACTCCTTACTTCAGTCGGTGTCTTTGGTTGTTTCCAACTCTGCACCGCTTCCACCTTTGCTAGATCCACGGAGATTCCGTCCTTATCGATCACGTGACCTAGAAATTGATCTTTCTCCAACCAAAAGTCGCACTTTGAAAATTTTGCGTATAACTTATCCTTCCTCAATGCCTCCAATACCAACCTTAAGTGTTCAGCATGATCCTCCCGAGTCTTGGAATAGATCAGGATATCATCTATGAACATGACCACAAATTTATCTAAGTATTGCTTAAATACCCGATTCATCATATCCATAAATACTGTCGGCGCGTTCGTTAATCCAAATGACATTACCAGAAACTCGTAGTGACCGTAACGAGTCCTGAATGCTGCCTTAGGAACATCTTCCTTCCTCACCTTCAACTGGTGATATCCTGTCCTCAAATCAATCTTGGAAAAATATTTTGCTCCCTTCAATTGATCGAACAGATCATCTATCCTAGGTAACGGATACTTGTTCTTGATCGTCACTTTGTTCAACTCTCGATAGTCGATACAAAGCCTCATCGATCCGTCCTTCTTTTTCACAAATAAAACAGGTGCTCCCCATGGAGACACACTCGATTGAATATACTTTCTATCCAATAATTCCTGCAACTGTACCATCAGCTCCTTCATCTCTACCGGTGCCATTCTGTATGGGGCTTTTGAAATCGGGGCCGTTCTCGGTACTAAATCTATAACGACTTCGACCTCTCTATCCGGTGGAAGTCCTGGTAATTCTTCCGAAAATACATCTGGAAATTCACTCACTACTGGTATCTGTCCCATCCCTTTCCCTAATTTTTGTGTATCGACGATATGGGCCAAATATCCTACAAATCCCCTCCTTAGTAACTTCATTGCTTGCATCACCGTCAGACAACTCGAGTGTCTCGGCGACTTACTCCCGTAGAACACTACCTTAGACTTATCTGGAGTCATAAGGTTTATACACTTCTTCTGGCAATCTATCATCGCTCCATGGTTAAATAACCAATCCATTTATAAAATTACATCAAATTCTCTTAATTGAATTGGAATTAAATCCACTGGTAACTTATATCCCCTGATATCTACAACACAATTCCTATAGACATGGTTAACGGGAATGACTTCCTTATTAGCGACTTTTATGTTCATAGGATATTCTAATTCTTCCTAGGGTAAGTTTAATCGTTGGGAGAATTCATGCGAAACGAAGGAACAAGTAGCACCCGAATCAAATAATATGTAAGCAGATATAACATTGATCGGAATGATACCTGAAACCACGTCCTTGGATGCGACCGCATCCTGAACCGTCATGTTGAAAGTCCTTGCTGTTGGTCGATTCTGAGTTAGTGGTCCAGTAATTGTGAGATTTCTACCGCTTGGTCCCCTTCCTCCATTTCCTCCTGCTGAATTCTTCTTTGGGCAATTCCTTGCCTGATGGTCCAATACTCCACAGTTGAAGCATCCATTCCTCTTTGGTGCAGAGCAATTTGGAGAGATGTGCCCCTCTTGCCCGCAATTAAAACAGACATTCTTCCCCTTTAGACATGTACCCGAGTGATTCCTCCCACACTCTTTCCATGCCTCAGTCCTCTTCTTTGTTTCCCCAGAGTTTCCCGAGTTGAAATTGTTATTGTTGTTGTTGTTGTTATTCCACTTCCGCTTGTTTGCACCACTGCTGCTACTACCTTCCCTGCGATTCCCTCCTTCATTCTTCTTCTTTTTCTCCTTATTAAACTTCATTAGGGCTTCACTTCCGCCCTCAACAATTATAGCCTTCTCCAGGAGAGTCGCGAAGCTATTCGTCTGAAACACAGAAAGTCTACTGTATAACCATGGTTTGAGACCCTGCTCAAACCTCCTCATTTTCCTCTCCTCAGTGTCGACCTGATGAGGTGCGAACCTCGCCAGTTCGTTGAACTTTGCGGCATACTGGGGTATCGTCATATCGTCTTGCTTCAGCTCCAGGAATCGCATCTCCATGTGACTCTGCATACTCGCAGGAAAGTAATTCTCAAAAAATATCTTCTTAAACTCGTCCCAAGGTATCACACCTTCTCCAGCCCTGGTCTGGTTTGCCTCCCACCAGTAGTTGGCTTCACCCTTCAGCATATACGTGGCGAATATTATTTTTTGATCGTCTCCTACTCGGGCGATAGCGAACGCCTTTTCGATTTCCTTAACCCAAGTTTGGGCTTCAATGGGTTCGGTAGTTCCTTTGAACTCAGGTGGTCCCGCGCTCTTAAAGTCTTTAAAGTGTGCCACCTGGCCCGCTGGAGGGTTATTGGTATTCGGGGTTCGATTCTGTAATGCCCCAACTAACATGTCTACAAACTGTTGCGTAGGGTTCGGTGGACCCCCAGCATTACCGCCTGACCCTTCTAGTACTTGACGACGTCTTCCTCTAGCCATCTATCTGTTTAAATAAACTTAATGTTATCATCTCATAACTTATTCCTACAGCAAATATAATTCATATAAAAACTTAATCATCACATCACATATTTAAATAAAAGCATATTTATTTATAAACATAATACCCAAAGTATTTCATTATCTTATGGCATTAAGCCATTTACATCACTTTAACCATCATATTTAGTAAAACTGGAAACCAAGTTTTATTTCATAGATAAGCGTTCTATACGCTAGTAGTAAAAGTTTAACACGAATAAACTAAAGACCCCGCCTAATGGCGTCTTCATGCTCTTCATCCGCTATCTCCAGCACCAGCCCACGGCTTATGGCATGTCTAGACCGATACTCCTCACGTGGAAAGTGATACACCCTATGCTGGAACCTCCCATGTGCTGACTTAAACGTGTACTTCATTCTATCCATCCTAACCTTTTTATCTCTTACTTCTCCTTCTAACTCGCCTGTTAGCTTCTCGGCCTGAACACGGCCTCTCCTCTCATCTCCCTAGAATGCGGTAATAATCTGCTTGTCAGTTTGGAGACTCTGAATCCTTGACTCTAGCCCATTAATGGTATGTCCCAAGTGGGTCCTGATAGCTTCTTTCTCATCCTTCAGCCTGTCCGCCTTCTAACCTGCTGTCCGCAGCTCGTCAGCCAGATCCCCGTTCCTAATTATCAGGTGTTACACCAATGCCCCAAGCAATGCTACAGCTTCCTGCTCCCCCTGATACAGCTCCTCTAACTCATGGACCTTGTCATCCAATTCTGTAATCCTATCCATCAACTCATCTAGTAGACCATCCTCAGGTGTTTCCTCGGAGTCCTCCTCGGGCTCCTCTTCCTCTTCAGGATACTCCTCTGGGTCTGACTCAGCTGCTGCCTCAGCTATAGGCTCAGGTACAGCTGTCACCAACTGCTCACTCACTACGTGGATATCTCTAACTTCTTCTTCTCCTGACATCCTACAATCAAGACAAACAACTCGATTAGTATTTTAAAATAGATGTTGATTTTGTTTTGTAGAAAAATAGATTTGACACAACCCTTAGAACTCCACATGAGTTCATTTCCTTATATCCTCCACTAACTTCCCTAAGGTTATAGTCTCAGGTTCCCCACCTAAGGTTTATAACCTACGACTCTGATACCAACCTGTGACGCCCCCAAATCCGTATAACATCGGTTACAGGACATGGTGCTCACGGTACAACATACATCATCATCTAATCTACATAAACTCTGAAAATAATAATAATAACAACTATTACACACTTATTCCAAATAAAATCCTAAGTCTTTACAACCTTTAATAAACCAAAACTTAAACTTAGCGTTTATCGCTACATAACATCATATGCAGAAATATAACTTATTACATAAAAAACTCTCATCACTTCATCTTAGACTTCCCCTTGTCCTTGCCCGAGCCCTCAACCTTCTCATCCTTAACTGAAAGGTTTAAACAAGAATGAGCACAAATTGCCCAGCAAGTATATAAAGAAGTTTGAAAACATACATCAGGAGTAAAAGCATCTGCATGACTGTCTCTCAATAGTTGAAAGAATTATCAAGTGTTACACAAGAATATCAAGAATAGGAGTTCAAGAATTATTGATATCATACTAAGTGGTGTTAAATACCCTGAATGTTACTTTATTTCATCAAAAACCATCAGACGGTTTAACAATCAAATAGATTGCAAACAGTCTCTACAAGTACTCCAGGTGATCAGCCTATCGTACCCTACATTGTGCATAAGTATAAAGTTTAAACTGCATAAGCATAAATGGGACTATATGCCCGACATCTGTTTGCCCGTTTATTCGGGTGGTTCATCTTAGTATTCATGCGAGACCGCACCAAAACAATTGGATTGGTAAACTTTAAATAGCTTCAAAAGATTTGACCTAAATCGTTTGCCATTAACAATCTCTAGCTGAACAAAAACTAGAAAGCATACTTGGAAACAGTTCTTTTAAATCGATAAAACTTTTCAGCATAGCAGTTGAATTAATAACTGAATAAACAGCAATAAAACTTGCAAGACAATTGAAGTTATAGAATTTTACGTCAAAGGAACTTGCATGAATATTTAAATAATCACAAGTCCGAACTTACCCTCGCTGAAATCAAATGAATAAGGATTGATTAATTTCTCAAGGAAAAATAGGGTAAGAAACTTGCCTGATATGTCTGCTATTGTTAAGCTAGCAATTAACCTTCACGTAACCTAATAATATATGTCACATTAAACTAGTTAGTTCTCGAATTCTAATTCGAAAGAAAACGATTTTTGTTTACTTTAATAAGTTTATTAACAAACACGTATACTTAACATACACTTTAACTACATAAACATGTTGTATCTAATAGGTCTAGGGGTTCAGTATGAGAATATGGGAAAAAATAAGTTTTTGAAATTTTTCCGGCCCGACCTGACCCGGATCAGACCCGACCAGAATCGACCCGGACCGGCGCAGCTACACAGGCACAAGCCTGATGAGAGGCACAGGTGCGCTGCTCTTCGTTGCCCAGAAATTTTTTGCAGCTTTGAGCAGCCCACTTTGCGAATTGATTCTGACCAAACCATGCATGATATGACTCTGACCTTTTGACACAACATATTTTATATATCATAGTATTTTACAAAAATATCACTTTCCAGAAAACAACAAGTTAAGACCACGAACCGGCTGCCTTGAAAAGCGTGCTAGAACAGTTTTAACACTCAGAAAAATTCTGGAAAACCCAGATTTTTTGCAGATTTTTATGCCAACATGCTTGCTTACGAAATTCATAACTTGCACAATATAACTCCGATTTCTTTGAAATTTGGACAGATTGGACTTCGTACAACATACTATTTTATAAAATTATTAGCTACCATAAACGGGTCACAGAAACCATGATTTCAAGGCTCCGAAAAACCCGAAAAGTCACAGATTTCATGTTTAACCAACTTTGACAAAAATCATGATTTTGATTCTAGCATGCATGGGGTTGATTCCTACTGTCCAAACCACACATACTAACATATATGCACATGTTACAACAATCAAACTCACTAAATTACCATGATTTGAACAAATTGACATCTAAGAGGCATTTTATCAAACACTTAGCATGCAAACTCGAATTCTTTGATTCTCTACGTAATTGAAGCATGTTAAGTCCAGAATTTTTATTCTTAATATCCCCATATCAGTAAACAACACTACGATAGCATCACACAGACAAAACAAATCATTTGCCACAATTATACATGCATTTTCTTCACTATTTTCCTTAAGAACATAGAAAAGTTGATGAACGACTTACTTAGGCGAATTCCTCTTGATTTGAAGTAGCTATTGATACTCCTTGCCTGTACGCTTCTGCTCTTAAAATCTTCAGAACTCCTTCAAGGTTTCTCATGCTCTCACTCTATCCATTTTCTCTCACGTAGGATTTTGACAAAGAGAACAACAACATCATGGGTGGAGAGTATATATAATTGATATTTCTTGAACCTTACACCCCTCTAATATCATAACGTAAATTGCAGCCTCATAATACCCACTCATCAATTTAGTTAATTAAAGAAGAAGAGAATGGGAGTTGAGAGAATGAAAAGGCTTTTGGGTTTAAAGAGAAGAAAATGAAATACTCTCTTCTTAATCAACTTGTATAATACGTATACTCCCTTTCCCAACTTGTCCCAACTAGGTTGTCACAAGTGACCCATCACTTTTTGAAATTTCTTATTTAAAATATTAATTTAATCAATTAAATTAATTAAATAACCATTTAACCGTCTTGCCCTCCGTAGCCAAACGTTTCGATACTTATATCTACTCCTACTAAAATCGACGTCCTGGACATCATGGGACTATCCGTTTCATCAAATTCATTTTCGAAATTCGTTGTTGACTTTTTACTAGAAAAAGTCAACCGGTTGACTTTGACCAAAAAGTCAACCGTGACTCATTTTCGTGGTTACAGTCTATCCTGACTAATTTTGACGTTCCGGACTCAAATACGCAGTCCGCGCCTCTAAATTCACCTCCAAACGCAAACTCATACCATAAAGCCATCCCATGAAATTAATAGAATTAATTCCATACTTAACCAATTTAAATAGTTAAATTAAACTAAACCCACTATTTAAATACTCCTCATCATCTATCATAAAATAACACATGTATGTATAACACATGTACATCTAATAAAAGAAAACACACAAGAATTTCACATAAATTCAATTATTGATAATTGTTAAATGACATAATAATCAAGAATTTCACATAAATTCGTTTATTGATAATTGTTAAATGACATAATAATCTCGGATATTACAAAGTATCATCATCAATCCCTTACATCTCAGTTTGACATCAGAATTAGCACCAAATAAATTTTGGTTTGGATAACTCATTAATTATTCTGGAATTTAGAACGCTCATCAACTATGGACTAGTCGAATCATATAAGGGTTCCCTAGTCTTAAAAGATTCAACAACATATGATATTCACCTTTAATAATAGCTTCTCAAGGGTATACAATCGAATAAGTATTGTATACTGAATTGATACTTTTAAAAGAATCATAACATCTCATATGAAATTCTGACTTGAATAATCAAGAATAAGAACTTGCTCAATTTAAAGAGTAAAGTTTAGAAACTTGCTCAATAATAAGATTAGGGATAGGAAACTTGCATCGTGCACAAGCTACAATTATAACTCACTTCTTTAATTACTCTTACCTATCAATACATTCACAATATCAATTAATCACAGGTTCGATATGTATATCGATTCACAACTGTGTTCTTCGAACTCATTATTAGGTTTTTCAAATAATGGTTTACGTGGATTAGTTAACTTGTTAATTAATCACATAACTTAAGTTATTAACTTATATTAATAACTTATTACATACATAACATGTCTTCATGATTATTAGACTTAAAATAATATCTTCATGTTTATATCACATTATTTAAACTTTACAAATAATAGTTTATGTCACATAATTAATTTATTAATTAATCACATAACATAAATTATTAAACTCATATTAACATCTTATCATATATACAACATGTCTTCATGTTTATTAGATTCAAAACTCATTTCTCAAAATTCAACACTTAACAAAATTTTCAAAAATTTCAGACAGGCGCGGCCGCGCGCCGTTTAGCCTTGCACCCGGCGCGGCTGCACGGCTGCGTTTTTTTAGATTCTGAAGTTCGCGAACGAACACAGAACTCGGTCATTTTCTCCCAATTTACACCATTACACTGATTTGTAATGTTACCCATGAAGTATAAACTTCATAGGAACATCACAAATCATTACTAACATGTTTCTACCAATTTAGATCATGTAATTACATCAATTACAACAATCACTTTCACTGTTTTTCATAAATTGTAAAGTTTTTATGAAAAAATATAAAATCTAACATTACGGATTCGTTACTACACCGAATTCGTTCATTTTAATTCCATTCTCTTTGTTTAAACATATACAGTCATATTTCTATATCAATTTAAATATAAACATAGTGATTAAATCATTAATTTAACCCATATGTGTTATTCACCCATATTCACTACTCTATATTTTCAAAACCCAATTCTTGACAAAATCCCATGGTGTGATCACTGTAATTTACACATATATGGCATAACCCATTTTTTTTTAACAGACATAGACCTCTTATGATCACATCATACTTTAATTTTCAAAATCACTCATCACAAAGAACTTTCCCAATACGTAAATAAAACTTTATAAATTTTTGAAAACCCAATTAAGGCCAAATTAAATAAAATTGATCCTTTAAAACATTGTTATATGTTAGAAAACACGTTATGATCACATACCCATATAGATAAAGCCATATCATAACCCAATTGAAAAACCCAATTTTCATAGAAAACTTCAAAACACGTATATGAAAACTTTAGAAAATACAACTTTTAAAAACTTAAAAAGGAAGATTGCCCTTTGTTAGTATGAACATAATCAAAGACACATAATTGATTATCTCAAATCTCTCTTCCTTTTAATCTCTCTAAATTCTTCTCTTCTTCTTTTTCTCTCTAACCTTTCTCGGATATTTTTAAGTTTTGAACAAAATGCCAATACGTATATGTATAAGTATATATATAATACGTAATAATCTATTCGTTACATTTCCAACTGTTAAACTCCCATAAGGGCCTTGTTTGGCTAGCACATTAATTCTTCTTTTCTATTTATTTTAATTAACTAATTACTATATAGTTAATTGTCATATTATTAATTATTCAATTAATTTTATTTAAATCAATTAAATATAATATAATAAATTTCTATTAAATCACATTGTCACATAATTAATATTTTTATTAATTAATTATGTCAATACATTAATTCTTTTTATTAAATTAATTAAAGTAACATTATGCTTATTTAATCAATTCATTTAATCAAATAAACTCCATTAAATATATACTTTGAACTATTAAATTACTACACATTAATTTAATTAATGTAACACATATAATTAAATTAATCTACCACAAATTCATGAATTAATTATTTAACTCAATAATTAAATCATTAAAAATATTTATTTATTTCTATAAATATTCAAATAATTGTACAAAATTCACGTTCGTCACATCTTTCCCCCCTTAAAAGGATTCTGTCCTCAGATTCACGGTTCGATTAATAGTTTCGTTCCATCATATTCTCCCCCCTTACAAAGATTCTGTCCCCAGAATCGCACTCACCCATTCAGGAAAATAATTGGGGATAAGTCTTCATCATATTCTCTTCGAGTTTCCACGTAGCTTCTTCAACATTGTGGTTCCTCCAAATTACCTTAACAGAAGGTATTACTTTGTTCCTGAGAACTTGTTCTTTCCTGTCAATAATTTGAATAGGAACTTCTTCATAGGATAAATCTTTCTCAAATTGTAGGGGTTCATATTCTATCACATGTTTGTAATCGGGTTTATAAGGTCGTAACACTGACACATGGAAGACGTTGTGGACATGTTCTAATGCCGGAGGTAATGCTACCTCATAGGCTACTTCTCCAATTCTTCGCAGCACTTTAAAGGGTCCAATGAACCGCGGGCTCAATTTTTCTTTCTTACCAAATATGATCTTTCCCTTCCAGGGAGAGACCTTCAAAAATACAAAGCTCCCCGATTCAAACTCTACATTCTTGAGGTGTGGATCGGTGTATTTCTTCTACCTATCCTGAGCCGCTATTAATCTTATCCGAATTACTTTAACTATTTTTGCTGTTTGTTGTACCAACTCTGGTCCTAGCAATTGTCTCTCACCAACTTCATCCCAGTACAATGGTGTTTTGCACTTTCTACCGTACAACGCTTTGTAAGGCGGCATACCAATACTAGCGTGATAACTATTGTTATAACCAAATTCTACCAGCGATAGATGATCATCCCAATTACCTTTGAAATCCATGATGCATGCTCTTAGCATATCCTCTAATGTCTGTATCGTCCTTTCACTTTGTCTGTCAGTCTGAGGGTGATAAGCAGTACTCATCCTCAACTGTGTCCCCATACATTCCTGTAATCGTTTCCAAAAATTTGATGTAAAGCCCGGATCGCGGTCTAAAACAATCGACACTAGCACTCCGTGCCTTAAAACAATCTCTTTCACATATAATTTCGCCAATTATTCTAAGTTAAATCTGATTCTGATCAGAAGAAAGTGTGCGAATTTCATTAATCGGTCGACGATAACCCATACTGCGTCGTAGCCTTTTGGGTCGTCGTTTGAAGGCCAACCACAAAATCCATTGTAATATGTTCCCATTTTCATTTTGGGATCTCTAGAGGTTGTAACAAACCACTTGGTCTTTGATGTTCTGCCTTGACCCTTTGGCAAGTCAGACACTTGGCAACACAATCGGCAACGTCCCTCTTCATATTTGGCCACCAAAAGTGTTGTCGTAAGTCCTGATATATCTTGGTACTTTCGAGATGAATGGAATACCTCGAACTATGAGCCTCGCTTAGAATGTCCTCCTTAATTTCTAGTACTAGTGGTACCCAAACTCTATTTTCAAACCTCAATAATCCTTCGCTGTCCATTTTAAACTTAAGTTCAGTCCCTTCAGCTGTCTTTTTCTTTATTTCCTCACATTCCTTATCCAGGATTTGAACTTCCTTAACCTTATCCAATAAAGTTGTACCAGCTTGCATCTTAAACAGCTTCTCATCAATCTCCATTAGACATCCTACTTCCAATTCCAGCTTTTCCATGGCTGAAATCAATTCTTCTTGTGCTGTCAGCATCATCAACTTCTCCCGACCCTTTCTTCTTAAGGCGTCGGCTACAACATTCGCTTTTCCCGGGTAGTATAAGATATCACAATCATAGTCCTTTATTAACTCCAACCATATTCTCTGACGCATATTCAAATCTTTCTGTGTAAAAATATATTTCAGACTCTTGTGGTCTGTATATATTTCACACTCCCCATAGAGATAGTGTCTCCAAATTTTTAAGGCGAATACCACAGCAGCCAATTCTAGATCGTGCGTTGGATATCCCTTCTCATAATCTTTCAACTGTCGTGACGCATATGCAATGACTTTGCCGTTTTGCATAAGCACACAGCGTAGCCCTTTATGCAAAGCATCAATATATACCACAAAGTTTCCTGTATCATCCAGAAGGGATAACACAGGTGTTGTACTCAACCTTTTCTTAAGTTCTTGAAAACTTTCCTCAAACTTCTCCGTCTAAATGAATTTCACAACTTTCCTAGTCAAATTCGTTAGCGGAGTGGCGATCTTGGAAAAATCCTGAATGAATCTTCTGTAATAGCCTGCTAATCCAAGAAAACTTCTTACTTCCGATGGTGTTTTCGGCTGATCCCAATTCATCACTGCTTCGACCTTCGTGGGATCCACCGAAATTTCGTCCTTATCAATCACATGTCCGAGAAATTGTACCCTTTCAATCCAGAATTCACACTTTGAGAATTTGGCATACAACTTCTCCCTTCTCAACACCTCCAATGTTAACTTCAAATGCTCAACATGTTCTTCCTTGGTTTTTGAATACACCCATATATCATCAATAAACACCACTACAAATTTGTCTAAAAAGGGCTTGAACACTCCATTCATTAAGCCATAAATGCTGCAGGCGCATTCGTTAGACCAAATGACATAACCAAAAACTCGTAGTGACCATACCGAGTCCTAAACGCTGTCTTCGGAACATCCTCTGGTCTCATCTTCAACTGATGATAACCACTTCTTAGGTCTATCTTTGAGAAATATCTCGCTCCCTTTAATTAATTAAACAGATCATCAATCCTTGGTAATGGATAACTATTCTTAATGGTAACCTTGTTTAACTCTTTATAATCGATGCAGAGTCGCATCGTTCCATCCTTCTTCCTAACAAATAACACCGGCGCTCCCCATGGTGATACGCTCGGTTGAATATATTTCTTATCTAGTAGCTCTTGTAGCTGAACCATCAATTCTTTCATTTCTACCGGAGCTATCCGGTACGGTGCTTTCGATATTGGAGCCGTTCCTGGAAGCAAATCGATAACGAAATCTACTTCCCTATCCGGCGAAAGTCTTGGCAGATCGTCCAGAAACACATCCACGAAGTCCCTCACGACTAGTATTCCTCTAACTTTGGATTCTCTTTACGACTATCGACTATGTAGGCTAAATACCCCATATAGCCTTGTCTTAATAACTTCCTGGCTTGCATCATCATCAGACAAATCGTTTGCCTAGGCGACTTGCTGCCATAAAACACAACCTTTGATGGAGTCATAAGGTTAATATATTTCTTTTGGCAATTAATTACGGCTCCATAATTGAATAGCCAATCCATTCCCAGAATAACGTCAAATTCCCCAAGTTTAATCGGGATAAGATCTACATTCATAACGTTACCCTTAATTTCCACTTTACAGTTCTTGTGTATATACCTAATAGGAATCATATCCCTATTCGCAATCTCGATGTTCATAGGGATTTCTAATTCGTCCTTATGCAATTCTAAGTTCTTTGCAAAGTCATCGAATATAAATGAGCAAGTAGCACCCGAATCAAATAAAATATAAGCATTGACTTTATTGATCGGAATAACACCTGACACCACATCAAGAGACTGTACAGCATCGTGTACGGTCATGTTGAATGTCCTTGCAGTTGGTCGGTTTGTTGAAGTCGATCCGATAATTGTAAGAGGATTTCCACTGTTATTTCCCTTATTTTCACTTGACCCTACCCATCCAAATGACTTGTTGGGGCAGTCTCTAGCCAAATATTCCTTTGACCCACATGTGTAGCAGGCGCCCTTCTTAGGGTTAGTGCAGTTAGGTGCTATGAGGCCTTCCTGACCACAATTGCAGCAAACTCTTTTCCCTTTCATGCAGACTCCTAAATGAGTCTTTCCACAGGTTGGGCATGGTTCTATCCTTTTCTTCTGACTCCCTTTCTGATTTACGGACGACGGGTTGTCATTCCACCTTCGTTTATGATTACTAGTTCCTCCCGTGTTACTGCCACTAGCCTTATAATTCCCTTCAGTTTCATTCTTCTTCTTCTTTTGATCTTGATTGTACTTGGTCACTGCTTCGCTTCCTCCTTCAGCGAGGATGGTCTTCTCCAGAACTCCAGCAAAAGTGTTTAATTAAAATATTGACACTTTGCTATACAACCAGGGTTTCAGTCCCTGTTCAAAACGCCTAGCCTTCCTTTCGTCAGTATGCACCTGATATTGGGCAAACCTAGCTAATTCGTTAAACTTCGCCGTGTAATCGGGCACAGACATATTTCCCTGTTTCAACTCTAAAAACTGCACCTCCATTTGATTCTGGGAGCTGGTCAGGAAGTGCATCTCGAAAAATATTTTCTTAAACCTTTCCCAGGTTATTACACCTTCTCCTCCCCTGACCATATTTTCCTGCCACCAGTAGCTGGCTTCTGATTTTAATATGAATGTCGCGTAGGCAGTCTTCTGGTCTTCTCTAACTCGAGCGACCTCAAAAACCTTCTCCATCTCCATAACCCAAGTTTGAGCTTCTATCGGGTTTGTGGAGACTTTAAACTCCAGCAGTCCCACTGCCTTAAAGTCTTTAAATGAGGTGTTTGGTGGAGCTTGAGGCCGATTATTCATCGCTCCAATTAACAGATTCACCAACTGCTGAACAGGATTCGCATTGGCATCATTGTTGTTATTGTTATTCGTTGACCCTTCTTGGGCTTGTCGACGATTTTGTCTCCTTCTTGGCGGCATATTTCTATTAAAATATACGCTTGTTAGATCTTTATTCAATCTCTTAAATACTTAAGGCTTAACTTAAATATTTAACATAATCACTTTAACTCATATCATCTCAAATAAACTTTGATATTTTATTAAAATCAAAAGTTTTCAACATAGTACGATATCATTTCTGCTACTTACATCAACTATCCCGAGATAAAAGATCTTCAGGATTTAAATCATCAGAATATTCCTTTGTTTATAATCACATCAGAATTTACATTATTAATTATTAGTTAAGCATTCACATAATCATACTGTCCTATCACGGCCTGCTAAGACGTCGAACAGCTTCATTATGCTCCTCCTCCATTATGCGGGACATAGTCCTGCGATCTAACATATACCCAGGCAGTCCCTCGAACTGAATTGAATATCTCATAACTCGGTCCTGAGCCTCATCGATGGCCCTTAAAAACGTGTAGCACGTCTTTACAACCTTAGCTTTCTTTGCACGCGCCTCATCCTCTGCCAGATCTGCACGTCGTGCATTGCTCACCCAAGCTTCTTCTACTATGGCGAGTCTTTCTGATTTCTCTTTTATCTCATTCTTCAACCTTTCTATCTCCTCTGACTTTTGCTCACTTTGTCCCCTCTCATCAACCAAATCCCACTCCATATGTCCAAGACGGTTGTGGAGTGTCTCAACCTGACCATCCTTCTACTCGATGGTAGTCCGTTGAGTAATCGTCTGCTCCCTCAACTCCTGAATCGTGTCTCATAACTCTATGTTGCGATCATTTAATAAATCTACATATCAGCGCTGACAGAGTTCGGTGGGAACTCCTCAGGGTCTTCCTCTTCCTGCTCCTCCTCCTCGGCTGCCTCAGCCGGGATCTCCAACTCCTCAGGGTCCTCCTCTAAGTCAATCTCTGGCTCATGCTCCGACCAATGACTATGATCAAAGGAGATGGCTCTGGCTGAACTAGCTGCTCCCAGACTATATGTATGTCTCGGGGCTCCTCATCTCTAGTCTCTAGGGGTACAACATCCCTGGCTTGACTAGGTCCTCCAATATCTGACATCCTGACAAAATAAATTTTAAGTCTTAATTATTAAGTGATGCTAATCGATACTCGAGCAAGTATATAATTATAAACACATAGCACATAAAGTAATTTTATTATCTTTCTTAGAACTCAACGAGAGTTATCATTTCTATGTTCTCGAAGGCTACTATTCTAAGGTTTTCCCCCACCTAAGGTTCATAACCTACGGCTCTGATACTAACTTGTGACACCCCTAAATTCGGTATCTTAATTTTCACAGTATTTGGTGTTCACTGTTCAAATATCATATGACTATCTACTCATATTAATAGAAATTTATTTATTAGATAAATAATCCATCAT